>RJWH01000432.1:487863-804731 GCA_004363575.1 Solenodon paradoxus
GAGAGAGAGAGAGAGAGAGAGAGAGAGAGAGAGAGAGAGAGAGAGAGAGAGAGAGAGAGAGAGAGAGAGAATTATAGAGATTAAACAAGTAAAGGAACAGGAGGGAGGCAGAGGTAGATAAGGAGATGAAACAAAAAGCAAAGACAGATTGGCACACTAGCCACTCTTCAGATTGCGATGGTCCCCTACCTGGTTTTCAAATATGAACCACTCCGTGCATTGCTGAAATATCAGCAAGGAATTAATATTGTGGCTAATTTTGAGAGTTTAACCACCGTGTCAATCTTAAGAAGGCCCTACCTCATATTTTTCCTTTTACTTCATAGAATCACCCGAACCCTCTGACCATCTCCATTATGATCACAGAGAATGAGCCTTCTTATCGGAATGAAGAATTGAACACATTTGCCGGGACAATCAAACATGGCAGCATCTAAGGACTGAAACAGAAGCTGAGATGCACTCCAGCTGACGCACTCTGCAGAGCTGGGGACAGCCAACCAAACGGCATGAATAACAGCACACATTTTTCTCAAATATGTCTATCCGATACCTACAAACATGCCATTTTTTATGACCATGTGTACACGTGTCCAGATATTTGTGTAAAAAACCCTGTCAATGCCACTTCAAGAGTATTTCGTCTTTCCCGTGTATTATCTACGTCCCAGCATTCAGCTGAATCGGTGACACTTTCATCTGCCTGATTATGTGTTTTCCTGTTTACCTGCTTATCTGTCATCCCTGCGTGAGGATGTGAACTCCAGGAAAGTGGGAATCTGTTCACATTTGTCCCAAAACTCCAACTGTGTGATTGTTTAATTCCGAAACAATCTCCCATTCACTGACATTCTCTGAAGAAATCCTCTATTTCACTGTTGCCACACATCTCTCTACTTCTTTTTCATTTTCTTTGCTAGTAAATGAAATATATGAATCGAAGTATTTTTATGTGAATTACAGATTTTTTTTCTCTGCACTATGTTTTACAGATACTAGTCAATAAGTAGAAATATATACTATGGTCATGTTTTTTATCAGGCATTATCCTCATCATAACTTGTTAACTTACAGTTTTAAATCTTTCCACTCTGTGATCATGGGTGTTCTGGACCCTGACTGAGGGGCATCTTAGTGCCCAAGAGAAATTGTCTCAGTAGTTTGTGCTGATTTTTTTCTGTTCTGCTGTTTTTCTAATAATTTTCAAGTTCGTCACTTATCCTACTCCTCTCAACAGACCATACATTTCTCCATTTGTCTCTTAAATATACAGTTGATTAAGTAAAATATTAGAGCCTCTGGCAAAGCAGTAAAATGGAGTGAATTTTGCTGGACTTGGAATAGCACAAGAGCCTCACATTAGGAAACTATTAGAATATGTCTGTATGTGTGCAAGCGTGTAAGTCTATGTATGTGTCCACACTGAACAGTGTGCTGTCCCCATACTTAAGGGTCTATGAGGTCACCTTTGATCGGGAAGCATTTTTATGTGGGACTTATCACTGTCTAATGATTAAACACTATTAACATTGAAAATGGATTGAAATTTGAAAGAGATTAATATTGCTTACTGTTAAACTACTTAGATGACTTTACTAAAGGTAAGCAAATATTGACCTGTGTCAACGCGATACCCTGCAAAATTGTGTGCATGTTTCTACAAAAACATCTGCATACAAAACTTCACTGTAGTTTTGTTCCTAAAACTCAGATACTCTTCAAAAGTCCATGAACTCTAGAATACATAAATTGTAAAATATCTATAATATGCAGCAGAATACTGCGATAAAAAAATGGACATCCATTATAGGTAACAATGTATAAATGCCATCCACATAAGGTTAAGCAAAAGAAGCTAAATATCAGGGAATAAATACTAGATGTTTGCTTCTATTGAGGATGAAGTTATATTCACAACCATATTTTTTTTTCCTTTCGATGAGAAATATCTGAGTATAGTAAAAAAAAATAACTTTAACCCATCAAGTCCTAGCTGTCCCACAAGGAGGTAAGAAAAAATGAGCTAACATTTTTGAAAGTCCAAGGATGGGCCGGTGTGACCATAAAGATGCCTGTGAGCCCGAGGAGAAATAAAACTTCCCAGGATTTCTCAGTGGTCCTCTTAAAAGTCCTACACCTTCCTAAAACAAGGAAATATATATGATATAGAGGTAGGAAATACTGCTTTTTCTTCCCCTCGGAGCATTTTACTCTTCACATCTCATTGAAATTAAATCAGTAGCCATTTTTCTAGTTTACTGTTTTTATCCAAAGGATAATAAAACTTCTCCTGTTTCCTAGAGAGAGACGAATGGTTAACAACCTGTACTAGCTTACTAGATGAAGCCTCCAAATGCCAGGCAGACTGAAGCGTTTGTGCCCACCTATGTACGTTTCTAATGGCGTATTGTCCTGGCTTTAGAGATGTCTTCATTGTGAGAACTGGAGACATCCGGGGCTTAGGTGGCCTTGGGAAAAATACATTTATATTCCAAAAAGTAGGATTGAGATCCCAGGATTCTGTCCCTTTCATCCTGAAGGTGCATACAGGTTTCGTTTTCGATCTTTCCTATTGAGAGAAGATGGAGCTGTTGTCTCATACTGCGTAGAAATGGAGAGTCCGTTCTCCACCTGTCACCTATTAATTGTTGGTCTAGGCATGTCAGAGAGTTTCCCATATGGCTTTCATCTTTTCACATCAGGGGTTATGTCTGTAGGAAGGAGAACTGGACATTTTACTTTTTACTGTAACATATTTGTGTCGGATTCAGAACACCTTAGGTGTATACTTAAGAAAATATTAATAAAGATGAAAATTAAAAACCCAACAGAGCCTCAAGTTTAAATTTTAAATTCACACTGACCCATGGGCTCTTTTCCATGACATGCCATGGAGTGTGAACAAGAAAGACGAAGTAATGGAGGAGAGGAGGGCCCACTATGGTCACGGTGTACAGGAGATGACTACAAGCTGTTGGTTGACACGTAAGACCTCCGCCTTCCTGGATTTCCGTCTCACACAAAAGAAACTTGTTAAATCACTGGAGTTCTGACAGCGAGCCCTATTGCTCCCAAAGCACATCTTCTGAGTTTGGTGTGGCTGGCAGAGTACAGATGGGCGGGGAGGAGAGAAGTCTACCCGAGTGATGGCGAAGCGGGTAAGGAAATAGCTTAGACCAAGACTTTTAGAAATCTTCTACTCTAGCAGATACAACAGAGCCTCCCTTGTATGAGATCTGACACAGATAAAGTCGGTATTTGGCCACCACAGGATGCAGAACAGAAACAATGAGTAAGTTCTATTCCCAAGGCCTAGGTAGTGAAGTCTTCCCTAAGATTATGACTTGGCTACAACAAAAACCACCATTCATGCCACCCACTACGAGCCTACTAATCATTCAAATTGCAAGCAATGAAAAAAAATTTTCAAAAGTGTGAGGACATACGTAGACACTCATTTTATGCTATGCCATGTAGAAAGCAGCGGAAAGTTGCACACTAATGCTGATAAAAATACTCCAGCATCTCGGCCTCTATTCTAAGCTTCGGACAGCCAATTTTGCTAGCAGGTTTTAAAGTATCACAACAAACACTGTCAGATATGTGCCAGATTAGACTGATACAAATCCCACAGTGACTGCTATCAGGAAGAGGTGTGCCTATTTTCAGGTGTAAATATGATTTATTCCATCTCTATTACATGTGGTAATAAAGATGACATTTAAAAAAAAAAAATGAAAAGCAGAGCAAAACCAAAAATGTCAAGAGTCAAAATAATAGAAAAAGATACAGAGATGACCCAGGTGCAGAAAATGTCAAATAGGGTCTTTAAAGTAATAAGTTGACATGCATAGTATGGATGAACCAAAAGGAGAATTTCTGGTGAGATGAAGATTGCAGGGAAGTTTTGAATGAAAGTGCTACAATATTTAAATAAATCATTCTTTCTATGGGACTAAATAGATTTGCGATGGCCGAGAAAATATTAAGTTAATACAAATTATGTAACTGAAAAGCACAAGTAAACAGAAGTGTAAAACATGAAAAATCAGCATAGAAGTGCTATAGACAACATCAGACAATCTAGCATATGATTAACTGTTGATCCTGAAAGAATGACGATTACAAGAAATAATTGGACAACCACCAAGCCTTGAAGGAAGAACTGGAATGGTGATGTTGAACTTAATGTATTATATACAGATGTTGATTTACAATGGTTCCCACCTTAAACATACATAATATTATCATATAGTACTCCTTCAGTAAAATAAAAGAACAGAAAAGTCAGCAGACCCTCAAAAGGTATATGCGACAGCATTAATAATGCTGTAGACATACTACATTCTAACTGCTAAAAATCCAAGAGAAAATCTTGAACCTTATATAGGAAAAAAAAGATTTATCATATATAGAAACACAGGTAAGAATTACAGTAGATCTCACATTGAAATTATACAAGCCATCTCTTAAATGGTGAAAGAAAAACAAGAAACTGTCAAAAAATAATTATCTGCCCAGTGAAAAATCCCATTCAAAAAGAAAAACCACAGTCTTTCATAGAAGGAAAACCTGAGAGAATTCCCATGCTCAGATTATCAATATAAAAAAAGTGTCAAAGAGTTCTGCAGACAGTAGAAATAAATAAGAAAATACTTGGGTATATATAAATAAAGAACTGAAGAAATGGATGTCTTTTTTTCTTATTTGTACTCACTTTAAAAAGTCATAAAAAAACTAAAGAAAAATGTCACAATGTTATGAGAGTATATAATAATTAATTAGCATAATGGATGGGAGAATGAAGTTCAAAGTATTCAATTTGAAGTCCTTGTATTAAACATGAAGTGATATAATATTTAATGATGGATTATGTTAAAGGTGTATAGAACAACTATTAGAGTCATAATGAAATGGGTATCAGTAGAGAAGACATGAATACAAACTTAACTTCATTAAAGGCAGAGTCAAGAGGCAAAAGTAAAAAGAACAGGCAGATATAATAGAAACAACCAACACGACTTCAAAAAATATATATATGCATACTATATGAATGGTTAAATATGGCCCCAAACTCCTAAGTAGAAGTAGTCTAAAATATAGGCATTGTCCGATTCAATTTAAAACAAAGACGACTATATGCTGCCTAAATGCAACCAACTTTAGATGGCAAGATATGTGTCGATTAAAGTAAAAAAACTGAAAATCTCATGCAAACATTAGTGAAAAGAAAGAGGAGTTTTGAAACATTGGCAACGGAACTGAGGTTATCTAAAGGGAAGGGTAGGCGGGGGCAGATGGTGGTGGAGCCCACTGGACAATGGTGATTTGGTGGAGGGCAGGGTGTGTTGAGATATATCTAAGAAATGGGGAACCAATACATAGGAAATTATTTTAATGTGTAGAATAATTGATACAATAAAAATTAATTAAAAGTAAATTAAAAAAAAAGAAAGAGGGAGTGTTACATTGTCAAACAAAACAGACTTCTTTTACAACAGGAATATTGCAGGGATCAGCAGGGCCATTATATAATGATACAGGTGTGAGTTCTTCAAGAAGATCTAACAATTTCAAAGTGTATGCACCTAATAATAGAGCTTTAAAACGCACGAAGCACAAAAACAAAGGAAACGAAAGGAGAAATGGAAAAATTGATGATTATAGTTGAAAAGTCAATAATTTGCACTTATTAGTCAATAGAAAAAATAGAAAATTGTAGGTGTACAGAAGATTTGAACATTACTAACCACCACCATGACCAGAAAAACATTCATTCTTTTCATATATGTATGGAATGACTATTCAATCAACATTGTCCGTTATGACCATATTGTCTTGCCATAAAACGAAACCTGAAAAATCTAAGAGAATTAAAATGGTGCAAGCTGTGCTTTCCTTACATCAATCTAATTAAGCAATAAATGAATAATAGGAAAATATGTAGACTCTCCCTAGTATTTTGAAGTTTGACAACATAAATTTTCCATGGGTCAAACCGCAAGTCTTAAGTTATTTGAATTGAAACTTCCAAAAAACCCACATTTTGTAAAGCTATCAATTACCTCTGAAGAGACCTACAGATTCAATGTGGTCCCAATCATAATCCCAGTAAAATCCTCTTATGTAAATTCACAGCTCATTTGGAAAACAAAGGAGATAGTCAATTCAATTTGAAAAATACAAATGAAGTATCTGGAGACTTCACACTATCTGGTTTCATATTTAATATGAAGCAACAATAAAAATGGACTGATATTTTATGAAAGACATACCTACTAATGTCATATAGTACACAGTAAAATATAGATCTACACATATTTGGTCTATCAGTTTTCAAGAATTTGCTAAGGAAATTCAAAATTCAAATGCTAAGTTAGTAAGTAAATTGGTACCAAAAAGAATGAGACATTCATATACCAAGTAAATAAAATTAAAACCATAATTTGTGCCATGTTCAACATTAACTTAAAATACATCACCAATACAGAACTATGAATAAAGTTGAAACCATTAAAATTTTAGAAAAATAACAGAGAATATATTGAGATTTAGGAAAATCAAAGATCTTAGAGGACATACA
The DNA here is from genome assembly GCA_004363575.1 of Solenodon paradoxus. Taxonomy (NCBI): domain Eukaryota; kingdom Metazoa; phylum Chordata; class Mammalia; order Eulipotyphla; family Solenodontidae; genus Solenodon; species Solenodon paradoxus. The sequence goes on from RJWH01000432.1 coordinate 494,447, forward strand.
AATGCTATGTAAACTTCAAAGTAACACTTAGGCTTCATCAAATTAATGGCTGCTCTTTTAAAAAATATAGTTAAGAAAATGATTATAAAACTCATCTGAAATGAACAGATATCTTCAATAAAAATGAAATGCTCAGTTCAATAATAGAACAATTCAGTAATAGATGAACAAAATATCTGAAAACACTTCAAAGTGTTTCTGGAGGTAAGAGAAGTCTGTAGTATTTCAGCTAACCAGTTCAGTTCAGTAACAAGTACTTTGAATATCAAAATCAAAAGCTAATGAGGTAGGCAAAATAGATAACCGAGAAAATCATTGTTTTTTAAAATTATTATCAAATAACAAAATATATAATTTTGTAAAATTTGCATTTATTGCAGTATTTATTTTAAATTGCTAGTAACTAGGTATCTATGTTTCGTATTTCATTCATTTGTTTTCTAGGATGGACTAAGCAATTTGCAATGTCTGAGATGGACAATCAAAAATGGTTTTGTTGTTTATATGTAGATGTGATTATGGAAACTATGGCATTGTGAGTTAAATTCCCATTTAAAAGTCTGAAATGTCCTCACATTTTCCTATCACTCACCATATCATAGCTTGTTCTTTCTTATTAGGAAGTAGATATATATACAGTGGGAAACATCTACCATAAAAAGAATTAAATCTTGCTATTTATGACAAATCTTATAATGGAATCTGAAAAGACAAGAGCAAAATAATACCCAAGAGCTTATGGACACAGAGTCCAGAACAGTAGTTGCCAGTAGTAGGGGTGGGGGCAGTGAGAAAAATGAGGATGGTGGTCAAAAAGTACAATTCTAGCTACAAAATAAGCCATGGGAAGACACCGTGCATCAGGGTGACCAGAGTTAATAACACTGACTTGTGTATTTGCAGGTTGTTGAGACGTGAGATCCTAGGAGTCCTCATTACAAGAAGAAAAATTTCTTTACAACTATGTATGGAGATGGATTTTCACTGTACTTATTGTGATCACTTCATAATAAATATAAATATCAAATCATTATAGTTTTTACCTGAATATGTGGTATGGTAATTAGATCTCAATAAAAAATAAAATCAGGTGGGAAAAAGGAAAGTAAATAGCAATGTTTTATGATTATCTTGTAATCACACGGGCAAGCCTGAGATTCGTCAACATCTTTTTTGGTAGCATAGGTTATAGAGATTGCAAAAAGTAGAACAGGATGATTACAAAATGACTGTGAGTGTGCCTGTTGGCTATGTACTATAGCTATTAGAAGAGAGATTTATTAAACCTGCCATTACAAGTGGTCCATTTTCTCTCCTGTGGAGAACACAATGAAAGAATCCTGAACAACCAAACTTGCACTGTTGAGTCAAAATCCTGTTTCTGCCTAAAGAGTTGATTGTGACTTGCGGTCAAACTAGATTTGGGTGAAAAGTCATCATGGAAGGAAATAGCCGAGGTCAATGAAGGCACTCTCTGAATGTATCCATTCGCTCATTCCTTCACCCAGCCAACACATACCAAGTTCTGTGTTCCAAATACAGCTCTAAGTTCTGAGACTGTGTAAGACAATGTTCATCATTGGAGCCTCCATTTTAGGGAGAGACAGCAGAAAAAACAAATTTCAGATCGTATGAATTGCTATGACATAGGAGCTATGTTAGGAGTAACTTTAGATTTGTAATTGCTACGTTCTCTTTTAAGCCTTCAGAATCTGCATGACTTGCTCTCTAAATAAACCATATGCTCAAAATCTAACTGTGGAGGCTTTAAATAACATTACGAAATGAACAACCTTTTCCAAAAGGCATCTTAGATTCAGTATAAGGCTAACATTTTATTTAGATGCACGGCAACTTCGCCATAGCCCCCTAGGTGAATGAAATTAGCATCACTTTAATAAAAATCGTGCTAACAGAAAGTTGTCAGTTGCTTTAATATTTACTTGATTACAGTTAGAGCATCAGCAGAAGAAATAAAAGCATGCCCATTTTAAGAATTGCAATTTAATTATTTTGACCTTTATCTTTTCAGAAACCTGACGGTGCCTCTGTGTGTGTTGTGTTTAGTTTAGACTTAACCTTCATTTACCTTAAAATTGGAATAAAATGTTCATCCTATTCCTCCAAGGTTATTTTTTTAAATGTGCATATCAGGCAAATGCAGGAGTATTTAGCTTTTCGGCCTATATTTTAGAATTCCAATAAAGAATTGCATCCCTATTTATTTGAGGGTTTAACTTCCTGAGGACACACACACACATACACACACACACACACGCACACACACACACACACACACACAATTGGACTTTGAGTCATATGTAGAAATGTCACTGTAAATATCCTTGAGGACATTTTGGTGCTCTACAGTCTGTTATAATCAGCACACATTAAATGTTAACGTAATTGCTACTGCATATTTTGTTGGGCTTCCTTAATCAAGGATTCCAAAAATGGCCCAAGTCATAAAGAGTCATCAAGCTCTATGTGATCAAAATCAACTAAAGATACCCAAGCCCTGTTTCCCTAAGACTGTCTTTATGAGTCAAGGCAACTGGTGTTTTATGGACTTGTTTTATGCTTATGTTCAATTGTGCAGTACTTTTATTCTAGCTTGACTCTATGGCCTGTTGACACTCTATTAATGAGTATAATGACTTTACAACATAGTTCTGTGGCACACACTGGGGGCCTAGTGGGTAAGGCCACCAGATGCAATCCACATACAACCCAAGGACACAGGTTCAAGACCTGGCAGCCGGGGAGGAAAGCCAAGGTGAGCAATTCCTGCCTGCCTCCTCGCCTTCATTTTTGCCTGCACCTTTCCTTTAAAAATGTAATCATTCTGCTTACACGGTGGCTCTGAGTAGCCAATGTGCTTCCAAACATAGGCAGAACTCTCCTGAGTTTCACTGAATTGAGTTTAAATATATCAGCAAACTCCACATAGAGAAATATCCGTGATATCAGCCAACAATCAGTATGATGATCTCTTATTTGGGGGGGATATTGTTGAACCCATGCCTAGAACACTTTTCACACACTTCCCTCCTGTGTAAATTCTTCAGAGTGTCTACATTTTAGGCTATGCTTTTCATCACATAAATTGTTACAATTCCATTAAAAATAACTCAGTTTACATGGAAGACTGAAGAAATGGGGGGGAAGATGATGGAAAGATTTAAGACACTCATTTGTAAGTGTTTTTCATGATCCTCGGGTTGCTCAAGAATAGTAAATTATATCTTTAGAAATATTGTGACAGCCCTTTCTAGAGTATATTATCCCAGAGGACTAAACATAGTAGGTTGGAAAATAAGCATATATCAATTTAGGATCAGATTTTATTAATCCAAGAAAATATTAAAGAGAATGCATGATTATGAAGGCAAAGAAGTTAACTGAGAAATGGAAGTCTTAAAAAAAAAAAAAACCCAGAAAAACACTCTCTCCAAAATGGAAAATTTATAAGTAACATGGGTGGCATTCAGGAATGCTTCAGATATTTCAAGCCATTTTGATTAAAAAGGACAGAGAACATATTTTCAGTCTTCAGTGGAACAATAAATGTCTTGCCAATTAAGGGTTTAATTCTAAAGTTCATGGTGATTCCCCAAAATCTAATCTTAGGACGTAACAGCCTGTATTGATATGGAGAGCTCTAAAAATAATTCTGCAATTGAGAGGGTATAAATTCAACTTGGGGAAACTAAAGTCTTAGTAAACGCTAATATAGTATTCATATACATATGTTTTAATGATCTCTGGTTTACTAGATGATATAAGGTTCATGTACTCTGGAAAGGAAAGCAAGAATCAAAACTACAGAAGAACTGGTGAAAAAACTTGAAATTTGTGTTGATTTTAAAGGGGTTTATTTTTCCATATTGACTTCTTTTTTTTTGTTTTGTTTTGTTTTTGATTCCCAAAACCAGATAACTAAGCAGAAAGGAATTAGGTAGTATCTCTGAGTAGACACACTGGTATATTCTTGTAGCAAAGACTGTAAGTGCCTGAGATGGAAGAAATACTTAGCATCTAAAATTAGGTGTTTCTTACTAACAATATTAGGTACAATTCATTTCAATGTGTTATGCATTTTATTTACTTTATTCATATGCTCTGAGAAGCCACTAATATTTTGCATTTACTAAATGATGTAGCACAGGCAATATCTACTTTTAAGTACATGGTAGGAATTTATTTCTCAAACTTTCTTCCCTGTGTAATGGAATTCAGTAGTCCCTGAAGATTGAGACTAAGTTAATAGAACTAGTATTTGACTGGGGAATCTCTGACTCATATATATATTTCCTACCTAGAAGGTCAACAAGAGCTCATTCAGCTAAATCATACTTGACATCATGTTCCTACCTTTCCACCTCTATTTCATTTTGCTTATGAATACCTTTTTGGAGCTGAAAATAGAGAAACCAAATTATCTTTCATCAGTTTAACCCAAGGCTAGATTTTCATAGTCAGACTCAGTAGTAAGAAGTCTATAACAAGAGGAATAATATAGCACCCTATAAAACACAAGTAACCTGGATTCAAAGTCTGGGTTCAGAGAACACCTCTGTGCTTAAAAGTAGGAGTTGAAACATATTAAAACACACAACAACACTATAATTAAAACATTGTGTTGTTGACTTATGGAGTGATATAGACCAATTAGATATAATACACTTGGCATCTTAGTGTTGAAAGAAATATTTTCAAATAATGATATCATAAATATAAATGTATGCACCTCCTTACACCATACCCAATAATATATTCCAAGTGGATAATATATCTAAATATTAAAAATGAAAAGATCCAAGTGTGTGCTGGACTGTGCTTTTACAATTTCATTAAGACTTGGAATATATTTATTTCAGACTATCTTCACTCTGAGTTGGTTAAAGTTAACCAAAAGAGAAAGTAAGGCAAGATCTACAAAGATTAGGGGAAAAATAACAGTCTTGGAAGCTCATTATAATTCCATATAGTAAGTGATGCACAGATAAAGGTCCTCTGTGAGTCCAAGTTTTCCTCACTTGCCTCTGCTCCAACCCTCCTGGACATGGCAGTCCTATCATTACCACCATATTTTTTCCCATGGACACTACAGCAGATGCTATAAAAATCACAGGCATCTCAACAACTTTTGTTTGGTTATTTCTTTGTAGCAAATTATTCAAACTTCACTCTCTTCATGATTTTGTGAATTTAGAATTAGGAGACTTTAGCTGGATGCTTATTCTGTTCCATATCATGCTAAACTGAGGTCATTCACCTGACTACATTTCAGCTAATAATGACAGCAGGTGGAATGTTCAAGAACGCTATCTATGTGTGGAAGTTATCTCCATCTAATTAGCCTGGACTTCCCCAAGCTTGTCTCAGTAAGGTTGGAATCTTACATGACAGTTGGTTTCTGAGAGGGATTACTTCGAGCGGTGGGGTCGGGGGGAGAAAAGAGCAGCTGTGTATTTCTTAAGGCATGATGTCAAAGTCTGACGACATCTTTTCTGTCACATTCTATTCATCAAATCCTGTCCCAAGAACTAGCACACATTCCAGAAGAAAGCTGATAGATAGTGCCTCTTGATGAGGAACGACGGAGACTTTGCTACCATCTTTAAGTCACCGTATGTGCAATGTAGACTATGTCTTTTTAAATATGAAGTTTATCTTAAAGAACAGATGACAGGATACAGAAGGCTGAACTAGGAACCATGGCGGACATTGGAATGGAGAATCATTCCAGAGGAACAGAATAATGCAGTGGACTGGAGAACTATCTGAGGTTAATGACCAGCTAACTGCACTACCATTTTCAGAGGTCTTATCTAGAATGCTTGCTCTCCTTGGTACAAAGGATTCTATCAAGATTTTAGCAATGTTTCCAGCAAGAGTCCAGAATTGAGATAGCTAATGACTGTGAATCTCCCTCTTCCCCTATCTGAACAGGAATGTCTAGTGGATGGTACGGTGCCTGTCTCAAAATGTACTTTTTGACTAGCATCACCCATCTCACTCACCCACCACCTTCCCTACTGGTAACCACTACTGTGGCCTCCATCTCAAGACTCTATGCAAATGCATCCAAATCATAGCTATGAGCCTGATGCCATTTTTGGTTACACTTTTGGGGTCTGTGCTGGACATTTTTTCTTAAAGGAAAACTATACATAGATATCCCAAAACTCAACTGTCAAGAATTATAAAATTATTACTAATTCTTCCATTCCAAAAAGAGGTAATGATGGATTTGAGTTGAGCTTATGTCTTGCTTTTGTCAATGTGACCATGTCAAAGAGAACTCATGCAGGAATTGTAGGTATATGCCTACTGGACTTGTAAGCTTGATGCTCTTATGACTTCTTTGTTCACCACCAAGGGGAAAAGCACAGGATAACCTTATTAATGAGGAGAAGTGTGTGGTCTAGTTAAATTCATTCTCAATTTACTCAGAGTGCAATTTTATTATATATTTTATCATTATTCTAAAAGTCAAATGCTTCTACTACTGCATTAGTATCTTGGAATTCTAAACTATTTGCCTTGGCATGTACTTAAGAAAAAAGTAAAAGCCACAGTGTTGATATTCACTTATGGAGTTTGGTTACCAAGGTGACTGTTTCCACAAGAAATTTTAATATCAAATAGAGAGATAATTTTGTTCTCATTTAAAAATTACTTCTATGGGAGAGGCAGGGTCTTTCCTTTCAAAATGAAAAAGTGTTTATTTTTGTAGCTATTTCTTATTCAACTGTACTTTATATAAAATAAGAAAAGACAAAGAACAATAATCTTTAAAATGTCTTCCAAATTTATTCTCTAGTATTTATGATATCAGCTTTCTAACATCAGATTCTAGGGATGTGTCATTTTCGGTGTTCTGTAATTTATGTTCTACTGAAAAACAGTTAATATACGGACTTGATACCATTTTAAGGCTATATCACAAAACTTATAAATACATATACAAATTAATTTTTAATGTTTTAACTCAGGATGCTGAAATATATTTTCTGAAATATATCCAATTACTATGGCTTTTTAAAAAATTACTCAAAATTTAATAACAGTCATTAGTATGCTCTTAGAGTCTATGGACTAGTAATTTTAAATGAACACTGGGGATGATTTGTCTCTTCTCACGGTATCTGGGGCTAAGCTAGGCTGCAAGGAGTTGAAGACTTGAATCACCTTTCAATCAATAATTGCTGGTAGCTGCTGACTGAGACTTTAACTAGGGCTATTGGACAGAACATTGGAATATAGAGACAAATGGGCAATCTGATGGTGTCAAGAGTTTATCCGTGTAGCTTTAATCTGCATTTTATTATATGCAAGTCTGATCATTATTTTTATGTGTAAGGATTTTGTCTTTAAACTGTATGTTGGGTTATTTTTTTCCTCTTAGAACTTCCTGCCTTTTCCTTTTCTACCTCAAAATCTTCTAATATACGGGGAATATAATCTTGTATTAGTGGTATCATCTGCAAATGTTTTCATATATATTATATATTGTTATGTAACATCACACTTCACACATATAACATGTATACATATGGACATATACATGCAAACATATAAAGAGAAAGAGCTATGCAGCCACTCAACAGAACGGTTAACGTAAGTTGGTAAAGTTTTCTGTAAGGGGCCAGAGTGTAAATATTTAAGGTTTCCTGGGCTACATAGCCCCTATTTATTGTGAATATTCAACTCTACCATGCTTTGCTGACTTCTGTTTGCCACCAACATCTTGGATTCACAGAGAGGGAATTTAGGATTGTGTACTTGCTCGCAGCAGTTATTCTCTTCTTAGAGGGAAGGGCATAGGAAGGTGAGCCATGAGCAACCCATTGGCACAGAGCATCATGCCCGAGAACAGAACAGACACAGAGGTCAGTGAACAAGAAAGTTACTTCAAGGGGTCACATCCGCCACCCTCCTTAAAGACAGATTTTCTTCAATAATGCATAGAAAGTAAAATTAGAAGACCAAATGATTGTGAGATTTATAATGCTTATTTCATGTACATTCAAACTAGATGTTATATTTTAAAAATAGAAGAAAAATTTTGGTAAGGTGAGCCTCAATAATATAGGGGTATCGATATTAAATAGGTCATATTAATATTGACATGTATATTATGAATCCAGTGTTAAGAACATTTTTGCATAAAGCCAAATTAAACCAAATATATATAACTAATAAAGTCAAAAACTGCCATTTGTTAGTTTTGAAGTAAACAGAAGATTAATTTGAATTTAGAGAATTTTGATATAAAAATGTAATAAATAGGAAGTGTATTGTCAGATATTAAGATGAAAAAATTTTAAATTATTCCACAAATGAGATTTTGGAAAGATACTTTGCTGGCATGTGTTCAGAAAATTTAATCATACCAATTTTGGAGGAAAAGGTTACACTAGAAATCATGTGAATAGTGCATAATTCCAGATTATTTACTTTCATAGAGGAAATAACTCTAAAAATTATCTTGGAAGAGAGCATGGAAGACTGCATATTTATCCTGGATTCTTTACTTAGGTCCTCAGAACTGAACCAGTTATTTTTTAATAGAACCAAGGCTATTTCTGAATGCAATTTATGCATTTCTCTTTAATAAACTGCAGTTTCTGCACCGGGATTCTAACTATAGTCATTGTTCTGTGTATTTCTATAATGGTACCTTTATTTTCTCAACTGGAGATCATGTCCAGCTGCTCTCGCAAGCTGAGAATTGACCCAGTTAAATTCTGTAGTCAGTAATAACACTTAGCACTGTGATTATTGTACCTTATGATCCATACACAGTCATTAAATTTCAGTTTATATGATAATTTCAGTGTTAATGAGAGATAGTTCAGTCAGCATAATTTTTCTCTTCCATATTGAGAAGATACTAGCACCAAGTTTTATTCTAATTATTCATAGTGACTAAAATTATAACTAACTCGCAGAAAGCAGACAGGTCTCCAACTGTGACTCATTTTATCTGGGGGTCAGAGGACTTTGGTTGAGTTTATTAACTGGCAGAAAAGCAAGACCTAAAGTCTAATTTTGAGACATGTTTCTCAGCATATGTACCAATATTATGGCCATTCCACAAGATACATCACAAACTCGAAATGTCAAAATAATTTACAGGCGTGATGTCTGCATTTCTTTAAGAAAAATGACCCATAACTTTGTCATACGAATGCTTGTTCAAAGTAACTATGAAATAATACAAAAGATTTTAATTTATCAAAAATACTTACATTAAAAACGAATAGGTTGTAATTCCACTTACGTGAACATTGTTAAATCATTATTATTTAGTATTTATTTTATTGTCTACACATTGGGATGCAGAAGATGGTTGGCATCAGTTCAACAGTCATTTATGCACAGCTCCTCCCATCTGTCTTTGCTGACATTCCACATGATAGTTTAATTTTGGTCATAGTGGTATCTTTAGCCACATTGTCAAATACTGCAAAGCAATGTTCACCCACCTATGGTGAGCCCATTATTAATTTATCACCTCAGCATACTACTGGGTCAACTCAGTTTTCTTTTTAGTTCAGTCTGTTGTATTTACATATAGTTTTTGGTTTGCCTATGTCCTTTCTTCCTGATTTTCCAAGTTTTTAAATCACTTTCTATTTTAAGAACTTCCTTTTAGCTATTCCCATAAGGTAGATATACTAATGGGTTTTTCTTTTCATTTATCTGAGAGAGACTTGGCTTCACTATTAAAGGATATTTTTACTCGAAATAGTATTCTGGATTGATTGGGTTTTTTTTTTCTTTCCATGCTTGAAAAATTTCATTTTACATCTTCTTTGTCTGCATGGTCTCTGAATAGTTTTCCCTCTGCGGTAGGGTAGTACTTGTCTCTCACCTCTTCATGATTATTTTTGTCCTTAGTTTTCAGAAGTTTATGATGAATTTGAGTGTGAATTTCATCAGCTTTAATCTATGTCAATTTTCTCAGTTTCTCAACTCATTAGGCTTGTGTTGACAAATTTAGATTATTTCCTGCCCCCTTCTTTTTCTTCCTCTCGTCTGTGACATCAAGGGTACAAATATTAAATATTGTGAATAGCCTCACAGGTCACTGAGGATCTTTTCATTCTTTTGCAAAGTCTTTTTCTCTCTTGTGTGATTTCTGTTCTATCCTCAAGTTCACAGATTTTCTCTCTTCATTTTACTGTTGAACCTATGCTGAGATTTTATTTGCTTACTGTGTTTTTCAGATTCTAAATGTGCATTTGTTTCTTATTGACAGCTTTTATTTCTTCTCTGAGACTTTGTATTGGCTGAGGCTTTCCATATGTGGGGATTTACTTCAAATGTGTTCATAATGGCACATTACAGCATTATTTTTTATGATGGTTGCTTTAAAACCCTTTTCAGGTAATTCTGACATCTGTGTTAGATGTGTTATTTCAAAATTGGCATGTTTTGGTTATGGTTTTTGTTCACATAGATTTCTGTGATTTATGTTTTGAATAGTGATTTTCTATTGCATTCTGGACATTTTGGGTTTTATGATAAGGAAAACTGTGTCTGATTTAAGCCTGTTTTAGTCTCCTAGGAGACTGTCCTTCTCCCAGGAGAAGGAGAAGGAGAGGGCTTGTCTTGGGGCTTCTGGCCTATGTCCACTGACATTTCCAGTTTACTGACATCTATAGTCAGTAAATTAGGCAAAAAAGGATGCTCAGGAAAGTCACTGCTGTCATTTCTTGGTTCTGAAAATCTGACATCTGATACCTCCTTCTCCACATTTCAAAATTGTCTTATATTTGTTTTGTATGAATTTCCAGTATTTTCAGCAGAACCTGCTACAGAACTAGGGAAAAGTATGTCTAAGCAGTCTTGTCTGTAATTATTATTGTCCCACTTTTAAAATCCACAATATTGCCAAATCCAGGACTTTTGCAAGGAATAGTGTGTGTGTGTGTGTGTGTGTGTGTGTGTGTGTGTGTGTGTGTAAAAATATTATTTAAATTTAAGTCTTAAAACTCAGAGAAAAAAGTGAACAGTGCTTGATTCTGAAATCCCCAAATATTTTGAGGTACAACAGCATTATCTGAAAAAAACGTGTAATTTCCTAGTTCACTTATTAAGAATTACAACATTCGTTTAAGTGTTTACAGTGTATATTTTGAAAAAAAAAACTCATTACTTTAAAATCTCTAAAAACAATCTCATTATTTTAGAAGTTTGTATTTAGAAATTTGAAGTCTTTCTAAATATTTATAAGATCGCAAGATATTATTTTTATATGAGATCACTTATCCTTAATTTTTTATTTTAAAAGAAAGGATGATATACTCACAACTATACTAGCAACTAATTACTAGGAGCCAACAGAGGAACTAACATTGGCTCTTGGGTCAAAATCTCCAAGTGTCTATACTGACATTTGGGCTCTTCTACCTGAACAACCATGAGTGAATTCCTCAAAATTTCCACAACTCGAATTTCTTGTATAACAAAAGGAAGATGAAAATATCCAATGAAGTATAATTATGGTTAAAAAAGAAAATATGTGTAAAATTCTTAGGCAAGTGATAGTCACACTGATCACACTCAACAAATACCAGCTACTACTACTAATTATTATCATTTAACTCTACACCAGGTTATTTACATACTACCTACCTGAAAATAAATACTTTTATTTGGGTATTCAAAATTATCCCTTATCAAAGGAAGACATTATCTGAGAGAATGGATTCTTTTGGTTTTGTTTTCGTTTTGGGGTGTTTCTCTTGCTTTTTCCCTTTATCTGCAGTATATCCTATTTCAGAGAATACACATATAAATGTAAGTAGATTGCCTTTCTACTTTTTTCAACACTGATAGTAAAATAACTATATTTAGTGGGTCCCTTTTAGAATGCCAGGAGTTCTTCTAAGTGTTTTTTATTGTACCGTTATCTCCATTGTACAGATTAGGAAACTGAGACACAGAAAAGAAGATTGACAAAAAGACACATCATAGGACGTGGAGTCAGACAGGTGTTGTCAGAGCTTACATTCTTCAACAAGACGATCAACTGGCTTGTACGTATTTTTGGTACATATTAAATCCTTAAAAATTGTAGAGCAGAAATATTATAAATATATATAGGTTAAAATAATTACTATATCACTCATTTACATGGGAGTAAAAGTAAAAGTCATGAGTAATGTGTACAAATCAAAACCATTGTGTACATTCTACATTTTATGCATCGATGCAACAGACTTTCAAAAAAATTTGTCAGAATTGAAAATCATTCTCAGGCCCATAGAACAAAAGTTGTTTTGTTAACATTTTGGGAAAAAAAAAAAAAAAAAAAGAAACTGTGGAGGTTTTTTCAATAATCAATCATTTCTTATTTGGGGGAAAAATAGAAATGTTTTCAGTATATTTATGACTCCTTATTTTCTCCTCAACTTGGTATCATAATAAACAGACTAAAGCTTTGCCCTAAATCTGTATGAAAATTCTTACTTTTCCACCTGTGAGAGAAAAATAGAATTGTACTTAACATTGACTAGCTAGAATTAGGGCTGTGTTTACACATTTCCAGTAATACATACAGAAACTTTTTTCAGGTGCTTGTGAAAATTATTTATGTATATTACTATATATAAATCATACCTATATACTTATTATACAAAAAGTGAAGCACTTTTAAACATTATATATTTTAAATACCTATTTTATTTATATGTACACACATATATAAACTATATTCTTCAAAAACAACAGAGTTATTACTGTTTTTTCTTAAAGTTTTGTTGTCTTTTTTTTAGAGAAGGAAAGGGGGAAGAAACATCGAAGGAAGGAAGGAAAAGAAGAACATTTTTATTTATATGGTTGTTAATTTTTTTGTTTTTTCACCCCAACCCTGCATCTTGCACTTGGGTCTTGGGCTGTATGTGGTTCACACAAGAATCAGAACTGCTTGAGTCTCAAGAGTGCACCAATTTTGTATTTTTAAAAGTATAGCCACATATTACAGATACAGAAATGTGTATACTTATATACACACATACCTCAAAATTATTATATTTAAACTTGTGAAAGTAGAATGATTTCAACAGTTATTATAGCTCATTATAAATATGTAGACTTTTTTAAAGTTTAATATTTAAACATCCCTGAAAAACATAACACTAATTGGAAGACATATATGCACTCCAATGTTCATTACAGTATTCGTACAATAGCCAAGAGCTGGAAACAACCTGAGTGCCCATCAGCAGATGAACGAAAGAAAATGTAGAATATATACACAATAGAATACTTCTCAGCATCAAAAAAGATTCAGTTCTACCATTTGCAACAACATGAATGAACCTAGAGGGGATTATGCTTGCTGAGATAAACCAGGAGAAAGACAAACATCCTATGATTTCATTCATATGTAGTATATTGAGAAACCAAGAAAACAAATGAACTAAGTCAAACAATGGACTTTGAGTCTATAAAATCAAATAAGCAGTTACCAGAAGGGAAGGGGGAGGTGACCTGCAAAAGAGGTCAATTTTTGATCAAGGATAGAATGAGATTATTGGTGGTGAATTTAATGCAGTATGCATAGATGCTGATTTGCAATGATGTACACCTTCCACTATATAACACAATGATCCTTCGATCAAATTAAACTTCCTTAAAATTGATCTTTTACTAAATTACAGGAAAGACGTAGAACTCTCTGCAGCAATCTTACTGAGGGCTTTTCTATTTTCACTTATGTGTATTTAGGTATATTACATAATTCAGTAACCATGACAATGGTGCAATAATTCATTAAATTGACAGTGTACTATATAGTCTGTTATTATAAGGAAAAAAAATCAGTTATTTCCCCATATCAGGCTTTTGTATTTTTCATGGTTCTGGAATGCTAAGTATTGATGAGCTGTTCTCTTGTAGTATAAAAGCTGTTTGTGACATTTTCTGATTTAAATAACTTTTATCATAATATTTCATGAACAGGCATCAACCTATAATCTCAGTACAAAATGCATTTTGACATGTGCTAATTTATTTAAAAAGCTATAGCTAAATTACTCTGTTTGGAAGCGAAGATGTTTTTATTTAATTCCCCTGAGTTTTGAATTGCAATTTTTGAGGAAAAAGGATTTTTCATAAAGGCTGTATTTTTCATTCTGCGTTATGTATAGAGAATATATTATATAGGGTCAATAAAGAATACTGAGTTTGGAAATCACCCAATTCTGAGAAACAATCAGATACAGAGCTATGAAACTTCAGTTGGCAGTAGGACTGCCATGATAATATTGTCATTCAGATGGTAGTGACAGAGGGAGGCAGTCACAAGAAATATCTGAAGACTGAATCAAAAAATTCTTTGAATGTTAATGCCGATTGTGAAGTGACCTAGTGTACGTCTCATATATTCACTCATAATAAAATTAACAAAGATGAATATTAAAAGCACAACAGATAAATAACTTTGTATCCAACAAGAATACATATTCATTTAAACACCTTGAACCATTAAATATAAGTTTTAATAAATTCTCAAAATAGGTATTACACAGGCTCATACATCATGGCCCAGTGGAATGTATTCCAGGGCTCTAAGCATGGTCCATCATCCACAAATCAATGTGATATACTACATTCACAAAATGAAGGATAAAAAATACGATAATTTCAATAGATGCAGAAAAAATTCAGCATTCATTTCTTTAAAAACTCTCAGCAAGAGGGTACAGAGGGAACATACAGATCATTCAAGTGGCCACATATGACAAGTCCATACTAACATCATGCTCACAGTGAAAAAATGAGTTTTCCTACTAAGATTAGGAACAAGATAGAGACGCCCACTTCACCACTGCTACTCAAGGAAGTATTGGAAGTTCTGGTCAGAGAAATTAGGCAAAAGGGATAAAAAGAAAAAGAAATTTCTCAGATTGGAAAGGAAAACAAAGCTTTCACTCTTTGCCCATGATGTTATGTTATATACAGAAAACCTTAAAGACTCCAGTAATGAACAGTCAGAACTAGTCAACAAATTCAATAAAGCTGCATGATACAAAAATCAATATGCAGAAATCTTGCATTTCTTTACACTAAAAATTAACTTTCAGAAATTCAAGAAAACAATCCCATTACAATTGCGCTGTAAAGAATATAATGTCCAGTTATAAATTTAACTAAGGAGGCAAAATATGTCTATGCAGATACAAAACGTTGATGAAATTGGAGCTGAAACAAATCGATGGAAAGCCTGTTCTTGGATTGTACAAACTCATACTGTTAAAATCTATATACTCAAGGAAACGGATGAATTCAATGCAATTCCTACCTGAATTCCAGTGGCATTTTTCACAGAAATAGAAAAAACAATCCTAAATTTTATATAGGCCACAAAAGATCCCAAATAGTCAAAACGTCTTGATAATGAAGAGCAAATCTGAAGGCATCACACTCTGATTTTAAATTTTATAAAGCTACCGTAATAAAAAGAGTATAATAATTACATTAAAGGCACACATATATCAATGGGACAGAAGATTGAGCCCCGTGTGTATATACGGTCAACTAATCTAAGACATAAGAGTCAAGAACATAGACTGGAAAAGGACAATCTCTTCAATTTTGAGATAGTGTTTGGAAAACTGGATAAATGCAAATAATGTAACTGGACCCCTACCTTATACCATACACAAAATTAACTCCAAATGTATTAAAGACTGAATGAAAGACCTGATACCATATAAATCCTAGAAGAAAATTGAGGCCATCAGCTCCTTGATATGAGTCCTGGCAGTTATTATTCTTTTAATCTCACTCTGAAAGCAAAGGCAATAGACACAAAAAGAAACAAGTGGGACTTCAGCACATTGAAAAGTTCAGCACAGCAAAGGAAGCCAACAATAAAATGAAAAGACAAACTAAGAAATGGGAGAAAATGAAAATATCTACAAATTATATATCAGATTAAAAAGTTAACTAATATCTCTAAAGAACTCAATAGCAAAACAACAATTTAATGAAAAATGAATGGAGCATCCAAATAGACATGTTCCCAAAGAAGCGTGAAGATGGCCAACAGCTACATGAAAAGATACTCAACATCACAAATTGTTAAAGAAATAAGAATCAAAACTACAGTCAGATATCATCTCACACCTGTGAGATAAATCATATGTATCATATGCATCCCCATTCATTGCAGCATTATTAACTATAGCTAAATTACAGAAACAATTGATGTGAGTTCACTGACAATTCACTGATAAAGGAAATGTACTGTATAAACACACACACACACAAATGTTATTCAGTCATAAAAAAGCAAAAGTTTGCCAATTGTAGCAACATGGATGTACCTCAGTGCATTATGTTAAGCAATGCAACTCAGAGAAAGACATAGACCAAATGATCTCACTTAAATGTAGAATCTAAATAATAAAAAATCTCAAGCTCATCATTACAGAGAAAGTTTGGGGGTTGCCAGGACAGGGGTGCATGTCAGATGAAATGGGTGTTGGGAGTCAAAAGGTGTAAACTTCCAGTTAAAAAAAATAAGTCCTGGAAATATAATATACAACAGGGTCACTATATAATAACTTTTTTTCATATTTGAAAGTTAACGGTAGATATTAGAAATCCCCATTGTGAGGAAAAATATTATAGCTACATATCATAATGGATGTTGCCTAGACTTATGATGGTGATCGTATCACAATGTATGAATATCAAATCATTACACTGTACCTGAAGCTAATATGTTTTAAGTCCATGGCACCTCAGTAAAAAATAAAGTCTCTTTTCTGAATGCTGACCAACACAAGATTCCTCTCTTATTTCTCTAGGTACCTGGTATTTGAAGTATTCTTAGGCAGCTGATTTGTGAAGTGGGTGTGAGAATACAGTACGGCTGTCAACGACTGGTCTGTGCCTGGAATCCCTGGGTCAGTAGACAGTTGTGTTCAAGACACTATCAGCCTGAGCAGCCCAAAGATGAAAAAAATTCACATTCCTTATTTTGGAATAAATCTTCACAGTATAAATATTTTACTCTCAGCTTTTAAACTGGAGTAGTTTAGATAAGGCATAAAACTGGTAATGAGAGCGATTGGGATTTCATATGCGTGAAAAATATGACCATGTTTTTATTTAATATTATAATCAATGCCTTTTGAAAGCTGTGAAATAATTCTTCTAGCCCAAGCTTTATCATTTTTAAACTTCTTCTTAAATAATTTCGTTAAGCTAATCAAACATAGATGAGGGTCGCTAGTTTCATTTAAACGGGCACTTAAAATTCATGACAGAATAATCCACATTGTGTTATTTGAGTCATAAAGAAATAGAGCTAAAAATTTATCACTTTCTATAATCAATAACTGAGAAATTGGTTCAAATATTCCAAAAGAAACAAATAAATGTCTATCAAGCAACAAAGGAATGAGGTAAACAAACATTTCAATTAAGTCTGTGACCTGGCTTTTGCAGTGGATTAAATTTGTCAGAATTATAAATTAATTGTAATTTATTATTGTGAAAAACAAAGCTGCATTATAGAAACCACTAATAAGTTTTCTAATACTCAGAGCATCAGTCTCAAGAATTAAATCCCAAATCAAAAGGCCCTAAATATTCATTTAAGTGAATTGGGCTCCATGCTTCATGAACTTTCTAACCAAGTACAATCAATTGAACAAAGTAGTAGAAGAAACACATTGTGTACTAAAAAGCGTAAGTTGTGATAACTAATCCTTTTCCATGGTTTTCTTTGTTAAATAAATTTTTGCCTGTAGTAACTCTAATGCTAATCACCTACCAACCAAAATCTTCTTATATAAAACATTTGAATTACCTATCATTTATCTCTCAAATACTCAACGCTCTCAAATACTGCTTTACTCAAGACAAAGTAGGTAAACAAAGTGTGTAAACACTTTTTTATTCTAAGTGTTTTACTAACACTTCCTGTACATCTTCATCTCTTCTGCCCCTGCCCTCTGTCTTCCTGTTCTATTCAAGAAACCACACCTTGCACGGGCGTTTTTCTTGTAAAAGAAAACTGCATCCTTCCCTCTTTCTCTCTCTCGAATGTCCTGCTTTTCTCTTTCAGGGTTGTCAGGTTGTTTGTTTTTCCTAATTTCATTTAAGATATAGAACGTGGGTAACCATGAAAAACAGAGGCACAGGGTAATTTCACCAGGAATCTAATTAGAGCCAGTCCTGCATCTTACTGACTTGGAGATGGCCCCGCGGGTCAACTTAAGATCCCTTTTCTGTCCCATTGCTCCTCTGTGTCAGCCTTTTTCATATGCATTTTGGATTCTCATTACTCCTCTGTGTCAGCCTTTTTCATATGGCGATTTGGATTTACGGTTACCATGCACAGGTATGTAGAAGGAAGAGAAACCAAAATACATTTCAGAGGAGCCTGGTGGCCTAGTGGATAAGTCCACCAGGTGTAGTCCACATATATCCCAAGGATCCAGGCTGGAGACCTGGGGCCGGGGCGGGGGGTGGGTGGGGGTTGCAATCGAGATGAACAACTAAACAGTGTTTCTTCCTCCTCTCTCTTCCTGCCGGCCTACCCCTGCGCACATTTCCTTCAAAAAGAAAGAAATTTTACTTTTAACCTTGTGATACAGAGAAGTAGACCTTATGATTCTTAGCTACAACTTAAATCCACCAACAAATTAATGTATGAAATAAATCTGAAATAAATTGATGAGAACTCATCTGAAAATTGCACGCCAATTTAAACAACAACAAAAATGGGCCTCACTATTCTTTATTTGCCCCTTGATTGGTACCAACATTACAAGTTCGGATTGGAAAAAGGGAGGTAGCTATTTGATGGGCTAGTCTACAATAACACCATTGCACAAAGTGCCCAACCTTTTGATATATTTATCCATCACTGCCAAGCTCTGGAGTCATGTGACTGCAGCAGTAGAATGAAATAGCTGTGTTCCTGAAGCACTAGGTGGCTTTGTCTCGTGCAGATGAATCGCTGCCCAGAAACACATTGGTCATGCACAGAGCAACTGTATTTGGCTTCCTCAGATTTAGTTCAACTACACTCTGAATCAATGGTGCTCAAAATTGGTTGAAAGTCCCATCAAATACAGCAGCAATACCAATACAGGTCTAATTCAGCTTGAAATTTGCAAACTCAAGTTAAAAGGCTGCTTTTCAAACTAGAATTAGTTTAACACTTTTTTCCCCAGGTAAATCTATAAAATATAGTTTCAATGTTTTACTAAATACGATAAGGATACTTTGTCAATTCATTATCAGTCTCTGAATTGAGCAATATATACTTACTGTTTAAAAAAGGATATGCCAAATGCTTATCACATACCAATCCTCTGATCACTGTGAACAAAGCAAATGGTCTTACCCCTCAAGAGGCTTACATGGAGAAAAGAGACAATACACCACAAGTATTAAAAATATAACTTTAGTTGGAAGGAAGTACTGTGAGAAAACAAAAGAGATTCAATTAATGAGCAACAGGGGTAGAGAAGGGCTTTCTGGGGAAGTAAACTTTGTGTGGAGACCTGAGGAAATGAGGGGCAGAATTCAGCAGGTGGGTACATAGGACGAAACTGGACCGTAAGCACAAACTTCTGTTGTGGAAGGAGTGTGGCTTGTTTAAGGAATGATAATGACAAAGGAGGTGTGGGTATAGCCATTAGGAAGTGGGACTGATGGGACAAAGCTAGGACTAGTTTTGGGGGACCCTACAGTCATCATTGTCTGCTGAAGTGCTTCAACGAGTGACCTAAAAGAAATGCTTGACCTTCCAAAATGGAAATGGAAGCAACTAGATGATCCTCCAGCCATTTTGAAAAGAGGGGATTGTTGTGAGGAAAAAGTGGGCAGAAGTGGAGAGGGTCTTAGAGGCAGTTTCAACAGAGTATACCCATGTGGTATAAGACAGGGAGGATTCAGTGGTGACACCTGGAGTCCTCTTGTGGCCTTGATGCTTGGGTGAAGGATTTTACCTTTGAAAGTCTTGAGGGAGCCAGAGTAGGAGGAGGTCTGGGATAAGGGAATGCATCATCCATCTGTCGCCCAGTGGTTTTATGAGAAAAAATAAATATCTATATAGCCAGGGGTTTTAGAAAGAGCTTAAAATAGGCCTCAAGATTTTAAATAAGTGATATACTGACTATATTCTGATAAAGTGTTTAGGTGAGAAATCAAATTAAAATATCAAAATGCATTTAGAATAGTCTCGTGATAAACACTATAGGTAAGTTAAAAGTTAAACGCTGATCAGCATACTATTGAGAGAAGGTATCAAGTAAAGTAGCTTGGGGAGGTTAGTCTCAGGTTAATGGTGGCCAGTGAGCACGGTGTCAAATCCAAGTGCCATCACTGGCTCCTCTTTGGAAAAGCAAGAATTGGAAATGTTCAATGCTTGTATTTTTGTAGGTGAGAAATGTTAAAGCAATGAAATAAGCAAAAAAAAAAAAAAAATTACAAGAGCATTTTGCTTCTTAATTTACAAAAATATTTAGTGCCAAAAATTTGGGAGGGGTATAAATTTAAATGTGGAAATGGTACGTCAGTATTTTAAGTTGCATTCCCCTGATTATTTGAACTTCTTGCTTGTTCCTTGGTTTTGTGAGTAACTTCCAGAAATTTGTTTGTTCTACTGGATTCTTTTTCTCATGGATTCTTGAAAGTTCTTTATGTATTCTGGAGACTAAACTTCTGTCAGTCATATGCTTTGTCAAACAGCTCATTTCCCTTTCTTTGACTTCTTTTCAGTTCGCTACCATGTTGTCATCTGGCACAGAAGCATTTAAAAATTTCTATTTAGTAGAATTAGCTCACCACCCCTTTTATAATGACTTGTTTAAAGAGTCTCATCCGCTTCGTAAAAACAAATCATTTCCAATGTTTTCTGTTTCAATACATGGTGAGAGGTAAGATTTTTTTTTTTCTATTTGTGCAAGGTAAGCACATCATTTTGTTCTACTTATTGAATAATCCAGTTTGATACTATTTATCTAGAAGTCATTTCATAATATACAAATCTTTCCAACATGTGGAAAATACTTAGGCTCATTGTCTTAAAATATCAGGTGATGAAAGCAAAACAATTTTCTTACAGGCATCATTAGATATTAGAAGCACTTTAACTCTCACCAAAAGTGTCTCCAAACATTGTCAAATGTGCTCCGAGGAACACAAAGCACTCTCACTTAAAACCAGGGTTCTAGACCAGTGAATGAAAGATGATTAAATAGCCAGTAGAAATGTAGTTTAAAAATCCTGTGATGGTTAGTTTGTGTCAAACTGGCATGTTTGTGAGTGACTGCAAGTATTGATTTGGGGGCTACAGATACATTTTTTTTTCAAGAAAGGTACAGGCAGGAACGAAGGTGAGCAGACACAGGTAGGCATTAAGAGAGAAGAGGAGGAAACACTTTATTTAGTTTTATTTAGTTGTTTATCTTGGTTGTTTCCTCTGTCCCTGGGACGAGAACCCAGGAATTTGGGATTATGTGGACTGACAAGCTGCTACCCCACCAGGGCACGCCTGCAGATACAATTTATGAGCCCGGCAAAGTCACAAATATGGATTCTACAAATAATGGGGATTACTTTGTGTATCCCAGAGTTTCTGTTTCTGGTGGAACCCTGGCTGATACAGTTTCTTTCCTACATAAGTCAAAGAATTAATTTCTACAGGAGAGAAGGGGAGAGCATATTAGAGTGGAAGTCTGAAAATAATCCAGACTTCTATTTAAATCTTGGTTTGTAATTTATTATATGTGACCTTGGGAAAATGACCTGATCTCTGATCGTTAGTGTCCTAATCTGTATGTAACCTAGATTACAAATTCTCATTCTCAAGAGGTTTTACTGCTGGCCTTTAGCTTCATTCATTGTACTCTTTCAGCTGCTTCTAATTAGCCCCACCCCACTTCCTGACTTGACACCCTCAGGGAAAGGTCTGCTTCTCTGGAGCTGGCCTCTAGCTCTGCAGCTTCTGCAGGGTCAGTGTGAGAGTGTCGGTGACCTGACATTCCTGAGAGCATCACTTGGATAGGCATTCATCTTCTGCACCCCTGTCCTGACTGATCACAGTTCCCTGGACTTTGAGAACAGAAAATGATTCTCCTAGTACACGTGATCCTACCTGGAGGAAATCAATTTCATTTTCTGTAGCACAGCAAAGACTGCAGATAGAAATGCGTAACCCTTAGGAATGGGTTAAAATGCAAGTAACAGAACAGTGCAATGATTCACAAATACTACAGAGGTCTAAGGTCCATTCCCCAGGTGAGGGGAAGATGCCTCCTCCAATGTTTCCACCCACCTCCCAAAACACGAGATATGGCTCAGAACATAGCACCTCCGTTTCTTTTCAGAGAAAGGTTTGGCCTCACGTTCTAACAGGGTTCTCCCCTCACTTCCCTCGCAGTAGGCGTGGACTCATGCACCCTCGTCAATCACATACATACACACTCCCGGGCTATATTCTGGCTACAAACTTGCAGGAAGACAACCAAAAACGTTATTCTATCGGCCCATTTTCCCAAGTCTGTATTTTTCTATCTAAATCACTATTTACCGGAATTATAACAGATTGATCTGAGCTTTGTTTGGCCTCATTTGTACCAGTCTCTTCTCATGAAGTGTAAAACACACAGGTCAATATCACCAAGGAAGAGCTGAATAAATATGAAATAAGCATAAAAGTGCTTTTATCTGAGGATTTTCTGAACTACCATGTGGGAAAATCAGTCATTTTTTTTCTCAGCTGAATGTCCCTAGTGAAAACGATGAAAAATAATAATACATTACCAAAGTTGTTAATACGTTGAATCACCCAAACCTCTCCCCTCAGGTGCGAAAATCTTACTATCTTATTATGTCATAGGTGTGAATTTAAAGTAATTGTGAAATCAATGATTTTTCCTCCTTTGATAAGTGGTTGTCAGCTCATAGGGAAATAATTTTGTTCCAAGGCAGTGTTTTAGTTGTGATGTATTTTCTCACACTCAGTCTTCCTAAAGGCAAAGCTCTTACCAGAAAGGAATTTCTGCTACTTTTAGCTGAGGTCAGAAGTAAATAGGTGGCGGGAATCCCTACTCAAAAGAAAGGAAAACTAGGGACTATGATTGTGCCTCACTCCAAAATAGTCCCACAAATCCCCCTTTTCATTCCTGAGGAGGAGACAGAGAAGGCCTCTTGTAGACAGCAACTCATATTTAGAAGGTCGAGCGAGAACTAGAGAGTGGAAGTGGGAGGGCAGGAGAAGACACAGGTCTGGTCAGCCTGTTCCCATCAAGACCTAAGAAATAGAATAGAGAGAGATATTTGGGTGCGACCTGGCGGAAGAGAGGTTGAGCTGGTTGAGCGCAAACCACATACCCAGGTTCATGTATGGGGTCTGGGGCGGGGAACAACCAAGATGAACAATAAAATTAAAAATAAAAGAAAGTGCTTCTTCCTTCTCTGCCTTTCTGCTTGCCTACTCACCTTCAATCCTAGAGAGGGGGAGGGGGAGAGAGATGGAGAAGAGGGAGAGACTTGGCTAAATGTCTTAGAACTATTTAAGAATCCGAGTCAAATATTACTGGGCTAGAGTTTTTTTCACTGTTTTTTTTTTTTTTTTTTTTAACTTGCTAGTCACTTAGAAGCACGTGACAAATCCCAGGCACTGGTCAAATGTTTCTCAACAATTACAGTTTACCCCTCAATTATTGGTTAGGCAATATATATTCTCTAGAAAGAGAGTCTGCAGGCCTGGTTATAATATACAATACACAACTGCAATTAGACCCTCATTTTCCTTAAATCTAATATATTCTTAAAGTTTCCTTCATTTGGTTTTGCAGGAAACTAATCAAGTATCTAATTATCAGGCATCTCTGAATCTAAGGCAAAATATTTCTGTTGATATGGTAACATTTTCCTTACAAATATTATAGTTAATTGTGTTAGGCACCTAGCCAATGAACTAACATCTTGTAGTCTGCATCTTTAATATAAAATAAATATGCAGTGTTTCAGGTATGATTCCCGGTTAATCATATATGACTGTTTTAATTAAGGCTCTCTAGCTCCAAATTAAAAAGTACGGTATGGTCAAATAAGCTAATTCCATAATTTAAACTGGATCAAACATATATTTAAAACAATTGGAAATTAATCAAAAGATATAATGACTTTTAAAATTGAATTAGGTGAAAGATTCCAAAAGGTGCTCTAATCAATTTCAACATATACAACTTAAGGATGAAAACTGACTAAATTTATTCTCAAGATACCTGATTAAAGTGATGGTTTCGCGCTCTCTGACACCGAGAATATCATGTTCTAATTAGCATTTCTTAGAGTTAATAGACAGCTTTTCCCTACATTTATGTCTTACAGTTAACCTTTTGAGAAAATAGGAAAATTATATTTTAAACAGCAATAAACAACTTGTATGATAGCTAGTTTTATTGCCATTTTAATTTAGCCCAACCCAAACAACTGTATTCTGAATAAAAATGTGCAATTCCATCAATATAAATTCAAGATAATACTTTCCTGCCCTTTCATTGTTATTTTGCCATATTAAGAATTTCAGAACTTTAGAAAATTCCTGTTGAGAAGGAAACTCAAACTTTCATGCCCTTTCAGTACTTGAGATGTAATGAATTTTTTTATATCTCAAGGGAAATAATACAGGAACATGTTGGGATTCTTTCTTATCAAATACTTTGCAAATCAAATGTATAGCTCTGATTTCAGATAGACTATCTGAGATACTTTAAAAACTGTTTGAGTTCTTAAAGAGTATGTACCATTAATATGCTAATGAAAACATACTTGAAGTTTTAAGTCCCTAGGTACCAAATTATTGTGGAATCATAACCCACTTAACAAGCTCTTGGACAATGCTATTAAGCTAGTTAAATGTATTGAAGATAACTGGGGATCATCTAACCAAATTCCTTTTAGAATGATGATATAATATAGGCCATTTTCATCATTCAGAAGCATTTCTTACAATTTTTTAAAATGTATATATATTTTCTCATTACTCAATTATTTGGATAACCACAACCTTCCAGCTGTTTCCATAAGCTAATGTCTTCCCCAGACCAGAGAATTAGGCCTTGGGGAACAGAATAAACAACATCTATAAATCTAACCATTGTTGGTTATATAGTTACAACAGCATTCCTGGATTTTCAACATTGTTTCCCTCTGCTGATTGGGAGAAAGGCAGGCTGATCAACCAGAGCCACTAGTCATGAAACAGAATAATAATAATGAAGATGATGATGATGACGATGATGATGATGAAGAAATGCTTATGTTTGTCAAGCCCCATTCTAAGAGTTTTGCATATAATATTTCATTTAATCTTAAGAATGGTCCTATCACTTGAGTTTTACTGAATCCCTATTTATAGATGAAGACAGAGTGCCCAAATTTTCACAGTCAGCATGACCCGGGCCCTTTTGGTAGCTCTTCCTCCTGTTACAGCTAACTCACATTTTCCACATGTCTATCTTGGTGCAATGTTCTCCTCTGCAGTTAAGTACTCAACTTGAATCAAACCAGTTTATCATACATCACGGTGTCTATAAACACTATGCCTTACAAACTGGAGACAAAATATTGGGAGGGGAGTGTCATTTTTAATTAGACCAGAAGAGAATATTGAATTTTTTGAGGATTAAGTGATTGAAACAAAGTCTCTTTCCCCATAGAGAAATGAGTTTAGATGAGAAACTAGAAATTATTGCTTTACAGTTTGCCCCTACAGGATATCTATCTTTCGAGAGCATAAGGGATAGATCAATTCTGAAGTCACAATTAAATAAAAGCCAACTTTATAGCTTTAAAAAATTCTCACAGAAATGAGCTTTGCTCTTTATAACATTTGCGAGGAAAAAGGTTTTTTAAAAACTTTTGGAAAAAATAAGTTTTGGTTTATAATCTAGCAGCAGAATCCTTTCTATTCAGTCACTGCCAGTGGGGTGTGTTTCTGCTGGGAATGCAGGCAAACCAAGTCACATATATTGCACTGAACAAAGAATGTCTTTCCAGTTTTTCAGTCTTTCTCAAGTTTTTAATAAAATACATGTTTTGTATGTTAAGGTGAAAAAAACTTCTACCAAGATTTAAAGTTTGAGAAAGAAAAAGAAAAACGTAAGACAAGACCAAAGGGAGTATTTATATTCTTCCTATTCTTCAATGACTTTAAAGAATGAAAGACGGGTCATCTAGTTTTTTAAATTCTAGAATTCTTTGTCAAGTAGTAAGAATTAAAGCATGAATAGTGCCAGGCCTGCCATTACTGCCTTAACTATTCTGTTGTGATTATGTATACAAAGGAGCACCCCCTAGAAGGAATACTCTGGAAATCACCCTCCCCTGACCTCCTCCCTCTTATTTGAAAAGTTAACTGTTGTACAAAGTGATACATTGTAGCAGCAGAGAGGGAAACTGCTTCAAGGGAAAGGGAGGCTCATCAGGTGGGAGGTGAGTGGTGGGGACTCAGTCATAAAAATGGTGAAGAAAACTGTTGTGAAAAGGGAAGACATGGATTATGGGATCATGTGAGCAAGACAGGTGGCGTCCACCAAGTACATCTATAATTATTGGGACTAAATTTTCACACACACACAGACACACACACACACACACACACACGCACAGTCTGTTTTTCATAGAAGCTACAATATTTCTTTTGGTTTAAAATTGACTGAAGCACATCAACTATCATGAAAGGGAACAAACATTTACATTTGAACTGTTTGTCTTTCAAAAAAATATTTACTACCTATATTTTACATGCAGGATGTTATCTCTAAGCTACCTAAAAAGATAATACTATATACCAAATGTAATTTTATATACATATAGATAGATACAGATACATTTACTATGGCATAATATATATACACACATAAATGCCTATATACAGAACATATAATACCATAGTAAATATTTATATACAAATAAACATGATATTATCTATCTCTCTCTCTCTATCATTTATCAGTACAGCCTGTGTATATGTATGCATATGACATTTATGTAACTGTCCTTTATAAACCAATAAAAATCTTTGACTCCACCACTGGCTTCTGCACAAACTTGTTCTGTCGTCCAGACTAGTCTGGACGCAGGAAAAGCCGACGCTGTGTGCGCGCAGTCACTCCGGTCTCATGAGACCTGGCTTCCAGAAAGAGTCTCCTGTGCGACAGGACGCCTTTCCAGATCAAGTGTGAGAAGGGCTGTGCGATATGAATAAGGTACATGAACTACAGAGCTGACCTTTTGAAAAATAAACGCAAAGTAGATTTTAACAAAGAGAAATCATTTCTTCGCTTTTTTTCA
This sequence comes from Solenodon paradoxus, assembly GCA_004363575.1. Lineage (NCBI taxonomy): Eukaryota > Metazoa > Chordata > Mammalia > Eulipotyphla > Solenodontidae > Solenodon > Solenodon paradoxus. Next base: position 521,804 of record RJWH01000432.1, read on the forward strand.
TTAAAGGACGCCCCCTCCGTCTGATGCCGAGTTCTGTATGTTGGAACAAAAGCTCCTGAAAGTCTCAGTGCGGGGTTCTTCTGTCTTTCATTCCACTCCATCTGGCAGGACCACGAGGGAGAGGAGTGTGAGGGCAGAATGGAACTGCTATCGCTGAGGGAGCGTGAGGCTGGATCCCATCAATGGTCAGTGCATTTTCTTGTGCCTCGGAGGACCGTGAGGAAATCTAAATGAAATTCCAGCCCATGCCACACACGGAGGCAGCCAAAATGATGGAGTCCTGATAGCCTTCACCCCTTTGAAAGGACTTCATCCCTGTGTGGGAAACAACGTGCTGCTGATGAGAAAGGCTGTCCCATGCTACACAGCAGGGAATAAATGATCAGTAAGTGACGACAAGGTATTTCCTGCGTGTAAGCAATGACTAAGCCACGCACTGATGATGGTCTGCCCTGAGAAACTAGGCTGCCCTTTCACGACTTACTTCAGTCTTACAGAGGAAAGACACTTGAAGCTCTCTAGCTAAGTGCTCTAAGAATCAATTCAATTATAGTATTTCATAGAGAAAAAGGAATCTGAACCACCTCAGTTGCAAAAAACCCCAGCTGGTAATATCAACTCCAATGACCACTTAGTGCATTCACAGCTTTGCATTCATCTCAGTCATCAAATAGACAACCAAGGAGATGGCTGAAAGCTGTCCAAGAGACAGAGGAAGACGTTTCGTTAAAATTTCAAGACATTACAAATAGAGAGAGTCTCGACTATCACAGGCTGCATATGGTGATTACATATTTATCAGGTGAGTATAAACATACGAATCCATGTGTGCATGCAGATGCGTATCAGTGGTGTACTTAAGAGTATGTGATCATTTTTACACAATCCCACTTCAATATTGTAAGGTCAGTCATAAAATGAAACACATTATAAAAATGACTTCCCAAAATGTAGACAGAATAGAGAGTGAAAATCTGATGAATGAACCCAAAGTAGGAGTCCTTCCAGTTTCCTCTTTTGACCTCAAGTGCATTTAATAGGACTTTGGACAGCCAGATTGTCAGTCTTCCTAGGCACAGTCTAACTGCTCAGGGATACAACTTCATCAGTTAATGTGCTTTAAAAATAGTTATTTTGAAGACCTGGATGAAAAATGTAAGTGATGCGGTTTTTTTTCAATGTTAGCAAAATGTTGTTTCCTTTTTTGAGATATTTAATGGATACTGCTCTTAACATGCCCCCCACTCTTTGTATAGAAGAAGGAAGCAGACAGGAGTGAAAGGAAGCAGGAGGCAGGAAGAGAGAGGAGAAAGAACCATTTATCTATTTACTTGCTGACTGTGTTCCTGGGCCTCGAGCCTCTCACCTGGATCCTTGGGTTTAACGTGCACCTGACTGGAAAGGCAGATTTAACACTTGAACCATCAGGACGCGCCATTAACAAGCCCTTTTAGTGTCTGCCCAACTACAGAACCAGGCCATGCTGTGTGTGCCCTTGAACACAAGTGACGTCAGTCCACTCACGAGTGCAGTGGACCATGTACCTCTTTGCTAATCCCCCAACTGACCTGTTAAAAAGACTTGACTGTAGGCACAGCTAGCTATTCTAAAAAGACCACACACCAATTGTACCATAAATCCTCTTATCAAGGTCAAATCTTGAATGGTTCATTTTGTACATAACACAAATCACTTGATCAAATCCTAGTAGGGTTTTATTTTCCAAGTGTTATTTTGGGCATCAGAGGTCGTTGCTCTTTATTTCTCGATTTTATTTCTCTATGTATCTGCTGAATGTCTCAGATGCCTAGGTTCCCTGCCTGATTTCAAAATCACTGAGTAACAGACAAGCAACTTAGGTATTTTAGATTTTTTTTTTTTTTCATGTAAGTGCCCCATTTTTTCTAGCACTGTTTGTTGAATAAATTGCTTTTGCTTCATGGTATCGCTTTTGCACCTTTGTCAAAGATCAACTGGCTATACATTATGGGTCTATTTCTCAGCTCTCTTCTGTTCCATTGCTAATTTGCCTATTCCTTCATTACCACATGTCTTAATCACTGTACTTCCATAGTCAGTCTTAAAGTTGGGGCATGTCAGCTCTCCAACTTTGTTCTCCTTCGGTCTTGTGGTGGCCATTCTGGGCTGTTTGCCTTTCTGCGTAAACTTTTGAACTAATCTATCAAACCCCATAAAATAATTTATTTTTTTAATGTTCTAGATGTTGTGCAAATAACTTTCTGTTACGATGGAAAAGTAACTAGTTTAGAATATTTGTCTATTAAGGAAAAATGCCTAATTCATCTTGATGTTTCATAATTCCTATAATGACTAAACCTGAAAATCACTGACAAATTTCTGTGGTTAAAATGTTTCCACTGCCCTTCCTCATATCATGACAAGTTATTATTTTTATGATTATACTGTATTCCTTAGGTTTAGGTTCTATAAAAATTACCTGCATCTGATACATCATCATCTCTGGCTTCTGTCTGGCTGCAATCGCTTTTCTATGAAGTGATCAGTGAGTGGAATGAAGATGTGGCCCCAACTCTGTAACCTTACTTCTCCTCGTCTCTCCACTCATGTGAATAAATTCCTTTAAGGGCCATGCCTCCATTTTATCTCAAAATATTTTTTTGACTAACAAACTAATTTTCCATTAAGGCTATTTCCCTAGATCTTTCTTCTAGCTCTTCATGAGATACGCAGTTCATTTCTCTACTGAAATAGAATACAAAAAATATGAGATATTTTAAAATACCTATACTGTCATTCAATTTATATCAAGTTTTCCTACTTGATTTTCAGTTTGATTTTTTTAACCCCAAATTCAACTATACAGGTCTTCCTCAACTTTCAATAGGGTTATATGACTTTCAGTGGGGTTATGTAAAGATAAACCCATCATATGCTGAAAATACTGTACATGGAAAATGGTTTCACATACACCTAACCTACCCATCACCAAAGCTTAGCCCAGACTTCCTTCAACATGCTCAGAATACTTATGTTACCTTATAGTTGTAGACATCATCAGATGCTAAAACACAGTTTCCAGAAAAACAGTGGCAACGCAGTACTGTCAAGAACTAATTCTTTACCCTCCAGACCACATGGCTGATGGGAGCTGTGGCCTAGTGCTCCCACCTTCCTGAGAGAGTATCAGTCTTGTGCCACATATTGTTTGATGGGAAAAGATCAAATTAAAGTCAAAGTACAGCTTCCCCTGAATGCCTATCACCTTTGCACCACTGTAAAGTTAAAAAAACCTTAAAGCAGGGATTACCTGTACTTTTTTAAAAATTTGATTCTTCATATCATTTCTTTTTAAATTTAAATTAATTGTATTGAGGGGACCTCACATCATAACACTATGCAGATTTAAGTTATGCATCCCAGTAAATCCACATCTGTATGTAATACAATCAGTTCACTGCCATTTCTGTTTCCTTTATTGCACAATTATCCCCTTTACCCAGTTTTCTCACCCTATTTTTTTTTTTTAATGTCTTCTGGTAAAACGCTCTGACACCCAAGAAATTGATTACTGATATTATTTGCTGCTTAGCATTTCAGCCACTTTCCCCCTGCAACGACTACACTTTTCTCAATGATTTATGCTTTTTTAAAGATACTAAATGAGACGTCTCAATATTTATTATGCACTTAAGTGAAACTTTATAAAGTGCCAGATTAAGTGTGGCGGGACTTTAAAGTCATTGAAAAACATCCCAGAGGTTTGTCTCCACACTTTAATTTTAAATGCATTAATCATGTTGGCTCAATAGCGCCGTTAGCTTACTCTCTCCTGGCCTGGCAAGCAGGAAAAATTTAACTGTGAAAGAAAAAGAAACACATATTTCCCGTAATCTTCTAGATGACTTACGTTTACATACTGCCCACTTAATTCCAAATGTGACTGAATCATAATTTATTTCATGACTATCTGGTAAGAGCGCCCCCTGGAGGTGGAAGTGCAGTTCTGCCACTTTCTTCCTATTTCCCTTCATCTGTATGACGGCTACTATTTTCCATTTTTCTCTCTTTACAATAATCCTTATAAACTCTGTGCCCCATGCTCACATATGTGCTTACAACTAGGTGAACTAAAAAAATTCATTACTTCATTTTAACCGGCTCCATATTTATTAAATGATGACGCACTAACTGGAAACAAAATCAGACTCCGGGCCCACGACATCCCCCCTCACTAAGGTGCTCTCACTCCTCCTCCCTCAGGACAACTTGAATCTCCTCGCTGGTAATGTGTTCTCTGACGTATAAAAGAGGAAAGGGCCTCTGGTGAAAGGAATGTTTAAACATTAGCTATATTCAATGTCCAACTTCAATTCCGTTAAAAAATATAAACAGAAGATCTAATACTACACCTCCTGTACCTCGTTCAGTGTATATTTTTGCATGCACACCAAGGCATGTTTAATTCCCTAACTGGTGATACATATCCTCTGAGTCTTACATCCAATACTCAGCACACACACACACAGTCAGGAGTCTCCTTTTTTCTCTCTCCCCCACACAGGTATCTTTCCACGCACACTTCCCTCACAGCACTTTCTCTTACCAGCCTCATCGCCTCCTGCTTGTACTCAAGTCGTTTCCTCTTCCTAAATTGCTGGTCCCTTATCGGCCCATTAAAATCCTACCTAGTTTTATAGTCCTACCTAATTCCCTACCTTTTCTAAATGAACCTACTACTTCCTCTAAGATTAAGAAACTCTTCTCCGTATTTCTGTAGCTGTTTGAGACCTTATCTGCAACTTGAGGAGAAAAAAAATATGATGCTCTGCTCCTTGTAAAGCATTCATTAAGTTAAGCATGTTTGCTGAGCTTGTTTTGTCAGAGTAAGTAAAATAACAACTCACAGGATAAAGAGACTCAGAGAAACGGTGTGTTGAGTAGTCATGAAGTGAGGGTGAGAAGAGGGTCAGAAGAGAGAATAACTCTGAACATTACTGTATTCTGGCAATTTGTCACCATATATATACATATATGCAGCCAAGTGTGTGCATTTGTATGCAATCCCTATCAGAATCCTGATGTCATTCTTCACAGAAATAAGATTTTTAAAAATCATGAGATGTATTTGGGACTATAAAAGACCCCAAATAGCAAAAATATCCTGAGGGGAAAAAAAAACCAAAATGGAGGTATCACACTCCCTAACTTCGAAACAATAGTAATCAAAATAGCATTGTATTGGAATACTGAAACACACACACACACACACACACACACACACACACACACACACAACTAATTTATGACAAAAAAATCAAGAGCCTGCAATGGGGCAAGGGGACTTTTCAATAAATGGTGGTAGGAAAATGGGGCAGAAACATGAAAAAGATTAAAATTTTATCACTATCTAAACTAGACACAAAAATTCATTCAAACAGAGCAAAGACATGCATGCAACATCTGAAACCATGAAATACATAGAATAGAAGCAATATGTTCTTTGACCTCGGCTTAGAGATGACATTAAGACTAAGTTCCAATAGCAAGAGAAACACAAAAATAACAAATGGAACTATATCAGACTGAAAAGTTTCTGCACAGCAAAAAAAACAACTACTATCAAAACAAAAATATATTCTATTAAATGAAGATATTTACACTCTTGTTTGACAAGGGATTAATATCCTACAGGTGGAAAAACTCATAAAACTCAACCACAAAACAATAAGCAACCTGACTTTAAAATGGACTGAGGATCTAAGTAGACATGTCTTCAATAATACATTCAGGTGGCCCACGGGCACATGGGAAGGTGTTCATCATCTATTATTAGGTAAATGCTAATCACATTAACAGTGAGAGGTCATTTCCCACCTGTATTATGATGCAATGCTCAGTCAGTAAAAATTAAAAATGATTCCTCAAAAAATTGAGCATGGAAACCCCATATGATACAGTTATTCCTCTGCTGGGTTTTCACCCTAGAAACAGTACGACATGTATTCATAGAAATACATGCTTCATCAGGTTCACTGTAGCACTGTTTACAGTACCCCAGAGCTGGAAACAACTTATGTGCCACCGACTGATGGGTCGCTAGAGAAGGTGTGGTATTTACACACAAATGCATGTGATACAGCTGCCAACAGGAGAATCCTGCCATCTGCAGCAACATGGGTGGATATGGAGAGAATCCTGCTTCGAGAAGCCAGCCAGGAGACAGACACTGCACGACATCACTCACATGTGGTGTGTAACGATGGCAAGCAAATGAATGAGCTAAATTAGACAAAAATAGACTTTAAGAAAAGAACTGAATCAAACCATAGACTTTTCACCCAAACTAAAGCAAATCAGTGGCGCAGGAACTGATGGGGAAGGGGTGGGGGCCAAAGGGGGTAATGGGGATTAATTGCGTAGTAAAATAAAAAAGGAAATAGTGGTCCACTTACTGTATTATATGCAGATATAAATCTACTGTCAGGTATACCTTAAGCTTAGTTAATGTTATAAAATCGTTTCAATAAGATCAATTGAAAGAAGAAAATAAAAGATGCTTTCTCTTAAAAAATGTTTAATATGCCCTCTTCCCATCAGAATTTAACATGCTTCAGCCTTCCCCAACCTAAAATATATAAAATAAAACTAATTTAAAGGAAAAAATATAAGATTATTTCACAGCAATTTAGGAATTACGCTGGACTTGAAGTGAGGGAAACGGATTTCTAGTCCTAATCTGTTTTGAACTTCAGTGTGACCTTGTGTAAGCCAACCAACGTGTCAGGATTTCTGGATTTCCTTGGTGAAATAAAGGATTTGGACCAGATGAACTTAATATTCTTTGTAACTTTGATTTCTATAATTCTTTAACTAAGGTAAGATAGCTTTCTGCATTTGAAGAGCCAATAATAGACTCTGTTCATGCTGGAAAATGACTTATACAATGTGGTGACGAGATTTGCTTTGCTTTACATAAATGAAACCATTAATGATGCTTGTTTCAAAGCAGATAAATGTCATGTTTACCCTCTTTGATATACTGAAGCTCCCGCCATAGGAATGAAAAGTAGGAAGATCAAATATGAACAGTAAAACATTATCCAAATTTGACATTCTGATATCTATGAAATGCTTTCCGTCCACACAGGATACAAATCACCAATGACTCCATGTTTTGCTTTGCAGTCACTATGATTTGCGTTCCAAGGAAAAGCTGGCCTTTTCATTAGTTGAGTATACAATGGTAATACATTTGCAAATGTATGTGTGACTTAGAGCAGTTATGCCTGCCTAGCAGCAGGCCAGGAACAAGAGAAAACAGTCCATCCGTGTCCCCAAGTGCCCAAGGAGTCGTGTAGTGGAGTTGACCTTCTAGAGCCTACTGTTGACACACAAGAAAGAAAACACCCTTTTCACATGTTTCACAAGACATATGCAGACGAGTCTAGCTTCTTGCTACTTCTTTCCCTCCCCATGTTCCCAAGGAGGAGTAACATATCTGACTGATGAATTTGGGAGTGGTGACCATCATTCTCAGTCCCTGTTGCTTTGCAGTGTAGACACAGACAACCTGTTCATTGTTCCCTATTCTCCATTCCAAACATTTGCTGTAAAATAATCAACTCCCCTCACCCTCCATGAGCAAAACTAATAGTAAGAGAGCTTATCGACTTGGGGAGAGTTTATGAGCAAATCCATCTGTCCAGAGATGAAAAGCCATACTCCCAACCTGCTGTACTGCTAATGACATTTGGGCCTCCACTTTTTCCTTTGTCCTATTTCTCAATGGTTCTGAGTTAAGGGCGGGAAAACCTTGGAAGCCCTTTCTACCCCAGGATTAGACCTGGTGTCCTCCTAGTGGCTGCGGCGGGGAACAGCAGCGTGGAAAGGCTCTGTCCCTCAATGGATCTGAATTAAAGAGGAGAACAAGGATTAATCTAATCATTTGCTCCAGAGAAACTTCCACACTAATGGAAGTCCAAAAATTTAAAAAAAAGAGTGATGAGTTGTAAGGAAAATCTCCTTAAATTTTCGTACTGAAAATCAAAACCAGAAAGCAAAAGATTACTCAGGAAGCTGTGCGCCAAGCATGTTGAAGTATATTTGAGGCACATGTATATATATGTATATACATGCTTAATTCCTTTGCATTGCCAGTTTCTTCAGAGAGTAAACTCTTGAGCACAGTATAAATATCTTATTTATATTTCATCAGAAACATCCAGAAGGCAGCTTTATCTAGACTAAATGTGCAAATAATACTGTTAAATCAATTTCTCTTTTTCTTTGCTTTCTGCTTTCAATGTCTATGGAGTTTGAGTTAGCATATGAATCTATGTTTTAAAAGCTTCTATCCTGGATCTTCTTGATTAATGATGTACACTGAGTAATGGTGTGAAATATTTAAATAGTCTAGAGTCTTCTTGTCTATACAGTTTATACAGGTACATTAAAAACAAAATACTAGTTATAATGATTTTCTTCTACTGATAATTATTGAAGATGTAAAATGTTTTAAAGTCACAAATTACATAAAATGTGATTTACGTGTACTTATTAAATAAAATACATAAATTTAAAGATAATTCCACTTGAATAAGAAATTAAAATGAAGATTAAAAATAGCATTAAAGTATATAATAAAATACTTATTAAAATCTTATTCAAATAAGTCACAATTATTTTCTCTTGATATGATCTAATTAAAACTAAAATTTTATGGAGTTCATCACTAGTACAAAAGTTGGAACAGTTATAAATTTTTAAGTACAAGAAATATGATTGCACAGATAAAAGTAATAGAATGTGGATATCATCAATACACCGAAATATTAATTTTTTTCTGAGTTTTTGATATATTGTTTGGTTCTTTTATATGTGTATCATCATTCTTTAATGCATCATTTGTTCAATCTTTGGCTGAAAATTTGAATCTCATATTTTCAAAGCAAAGGGGAGCATTTTCCTTCTTCAGATACTCCATCACAAATTTCCAGAGCTAATAATCTGGCATAATTATTAATATTACATACTAATAATACATCCCACAGCACATTTAGAAAAATAAACTGAAGGTAACCTAGCAGATGAGGCCACCAGACACAGTCTACAGACATTTCCAGGAGCCAGATTCAATACCTGGGATCAGAGGGGCAACCAAGAACAACAACTAAATAAAGAAGTGTCTTAAAAAATAAACTGAATGCCATGTAGTTTTGCTTATGGATTATGGATGTCATGTATCTACATTTAAATAACAAAGATGATGTCAGTTATATATTAATCAGAGAACAAATGAACAAAACGTATTCATTCTTTCTGCCTCTGACAGCAGGAATAAAAGTATCAGCATTTTAGGGTGTTTTTTAATGCAATGGATTTGTTATTTTTCTCTGCTTAAAGTACTATTCGCTGCTTAAAACATTTGCTTTCAACACTGTGCCACGACTAGATAAAGCGACATGGTGTTTCGCATGATTCTCTACAGAGAAGCCAGACCTACGAGAGACTGGGGTGTGTCGTCAGCTCCATGTGTCACAGGGCACACGGAACAGAATAACTGCAGACGGCCCCGTATGCACATGGGAAACACATGCTTCAAAGCAGAGTTCAATGTGATTTCCAGCGTCTTCTTCTGAGTCATAGTTAATATCATAAGGAAAACAGGATAATAATTTGCTCATTTTAATATAGTTTTCTCTCACTAACATATAGAAGCACTGGTTAGATACAAGTGCGTATTCTTCTCAAAGGAGGAAATAGACAAACACATCTTCCAGAAAGAAGTAAGTCCCTATCAAGTGTTCTCTAGTTCAGTTCTGTTCCCATTTAGAGCTTAATGATGTCTTACTGGTGTGTGTGTGCTTATGTATTCAGTATTGTATTATTATGATATCATAAATAATTTATGGCTTTTTTATTTTCTGATACATGGTGATCGATGAGATCATCCTAAAGGTTTTGTGTTAATCGTAGAGGTAATATTTGACCATCCAATCATCTTAAAGTATTCTGTATTTAGAATAATATAAATCACAGCAGCATGCCCTTTGCTTTGAACGCTGAAAGGGGGAGTTTACAAAAATATATGCTCTTAACTTATTCTTTTTAGATATAAGAATGCACACTGCTTGAGCTGACATAATTAAATTGTGCTTATACAGTCTAGATGACTTTAATAACAAAAAGAAAGCCATGGAGAATTTTAAATAAATTATTTGCTATATTCATTTCAACAGGGCACTCAATGGTGCATTTTCAAACGTGTTCATTCTTTCTGCTTCTGGCAGCAGGAATAACAGTATTAGCATTTTAGAGCGTTTTTTTTTTATGCAATGGATTTGTTATTTTTCTGTCTAAAGCACTACTCGCTAGTTCTTGCCTGTGTCCTAATTCCATAGCTATGATTTTGTTGCAAGAAGAGGGTCCTGAACGGTAGCTAGCGGGATACCAGCAGAGAACAGGAAAAGGGAGACCCGAGCCAGAAAGTGGGAGATGAGCGTAGCGGATTTAACCCAGCCATCCGCAGAGACGAAGTGGAGCCCATCCAGTTTACAGACCAAAAGCCGGGAAGATGGTACCATTAAGGTTAAAGTCCAGATAAGCTGCCAAGACTCCAAGTCTATGCGCCCGGGCTGAGAGATACAGAGAGGAAATCAATAATCATAACAGAGCCGATAGGAAGCCCTCCAATCAATTCAAGAAGAGACCACAGTGGACCAGTAAGAAAATCTGTGCCACCTCCGAACGCTCAGGGACAGGCTGGGGACAGAAAGCGAGCTGCTACACCCCTTAAAACAGATGTCACCCCATGGATCACTGCCTCGCTGGACGACCCACACTCTCTGTTTGGGAATTTCTTCCCTTCTTCCTAAAAGAAGCCTCTTCCATCCCACTCCTGCGCTTTAACTCTCCTTCCTTGCACGCGCCGTGGGGGCCACGCTCTGGAAAAGCCTTGCAGAGACACCAGCTCCTGGACAAGGAGGAACGAGGAGCGTCCGTGCCCCAGCGTCGTACTCACAACCAGCTCTGGTGGTGCTATCACAAGTGCTATCAGATACTCCAACAACAACCTGGGTTTGTTCAGAAACAGCAGGAGACAAGGTAAAATGCAAGGTGCATTCCTGCAAGATATTGTCGTTTTCTCCAAACCACAGGCTAACAGCCCCCTAAGTAACCTCTGGAAGACCCCCACCCCACCCCAGCCCTGAACAGCAGCCCCTCCTGTGATGCGGGGTGTTGGGTCCCAGAGTTTGCTCTTTACACAGTGTGAACACTCTGTTTTCGAACCGCCTGACCTCATTGAAATGGGCTTTCCGCATATTAATGTGCATTTTCAACAACCACTATTGAAAAATCATCTTTTTTGCTCATGTTACTATTGAACTGGAAATCATCTATCTCATAGTCTCTGCAACTAAATGCTTCCTCTCTCTAACATATCTTGACATATGATGAACCAATTAGTCTTCACTCTTTCTGCCTGGGTACTTTTTTCTCTCCCACTAATTTCTATGTCTGTAGAATGACTATGTATCATATCATTCTTCAGAGCTGAATTTTCCTATTCAATAACCATTTTTAATATGATGCTAACAATTCCTACTTCTTTTCTAGAGTTAATTCAAAAGAAATTTTTGTCAGAACCCCCACAAGAGCAGCCTTAGACCAGGGATTAAAGTTTAGCTCTCAGGACAGTGAATTGCTCTGGCTCCAGCACCCAGTCGTGGATGCATTCGGATCGGTAAGGAAAGCTGATGGACGAGTCCACATGTGAGACGTGTAGTACGTGACCAGGACGGACCCTCCACTAGAAACAAAGGAATGAAGAAGACCACCAATAACTTCAAAGGACAGTGTCACCTTGGCCAATCAGGAACTGAAACCTGGTCTGCAGACTCCTCTCTCCATCCCCCTTCCTCACCACGTGGGATTTTCCCTTAAAAGCTCAGGCCACCAGCAAGGCCTCGAGTCAGCCTCCCCACTAATGGGGGTCTCAGCCTCCTGGCTGGTTCCATCCTCTCTCTCTCTCTCTCTGATCCCCACTAATGGACCCCCAACTTGCTTACTCGATGCGCCTGTCTGGTATGTGGAGCGACCCTGAACCCATGGGGTCTGAACCTTCCTTGGTCAGCTCCATCCCTTTACCCTCTGATTAAACCTCTGCTTGCCCACTTGCCTAACTCTGCCGTGGGGTCTTTTAGTGACCCTAACCCCACAGTATTCTATAATGATCTTTCTAGATATCTTTGGTAAAAATTTTTTGGATGAGAAGTTGTATCGGCTAGATCTCTGCCTTAAGAGATACTGCACATAAAAAGTTCACATAAAAGTGAAAATTAAATATATTTCTCAGTAATTTTAAAAAGGGGAGAAAAAATTAATCAGTTTAGCTAAAATAGAATGCATTAATTATAATAACATTTTACATGCTTTTGCAAAGGTACACGGGCCTCTCAGATAAACCGCTGGCCAGGAAAGACATAATCATTTATAAGCTAATTTAAATTATGATGTTAGAGTTAAGAATTAAAAATCAATGTAGTGATTCACAAAATGGTGTAATAGGAAACACGAAATTGGCTCCCATCCCCCCCAAAAAAAAAATGAAAAAAAATAGGAAAAGGTGTTAGTATCAAATTTTGGAAAGCTGAAATTTAACCAAAGCTTTTGTCCACCTGGAAAATTCTTATTAGAGATCGACAACAGAATCTTGGTAAGGACAATGAGATTAGCCATGTTTGAATTTACCTTATTTCCATTTCCTGTTTTCCAATTTAGCAGCAGACTTGAAAATAACATTTCACATTCCCAGGAGCAGAATGGACTCATTCACAAACCAGTGTAGTGATTCCTTTTGACCTGTGTAGTGGTTTCCGTAAGACTGTCACAAAAGGCTTGCATTTATTTCGCCCAGCTGAGAACTTGCCCAGAGCTAAAGCCACTACCCCTAGGGAAGCGGGAGGTAGCATAGATGTGGAAAACATTCCAGGCAAATGTTTGAGTTGACAGCCTGAGGCGATGGGAAACAGGTGGGGAAAATAATAGACTGAAAACTTGTTAGTCTGCAATTCGCTAACCATTAAAAACAGTACATGCTGAAATATGATTCTTGCTACAGAGTCACATATTTTGAACAAGTTTCTTGTATACACCTATTTCTAAAATTCAGGCATTTTTTTCCTGGAAAATGCTATTTTTCAATAAAGTTGCCTCCAGTTTTCTTCAAAATTGCATCTTATGCTTAATGAATTTGAAATTGTTAAACCTGTCCAGGGAAGTTCCTCTTTAGAATTTATTTTTCTGAATTAAAAAATATTCTCATGTCCTGGGAATCTGGTAAACTGAGAATGAAATGCTGACTAGAGGTCATGTATAATTCTATTGTTTTTCATTGAAATATACTGAATTGATATGGTCCTTTATTTTCTCCACAGAGAATACATTACTTTAACAATATCATGGAAGACAATGTGTGTCAAATAATTTGCATTAGTAGTTTTTTAAAATAGTTTGCCAAATTTAAATTCTTCAAAATGATTGAAGTAGGATAGTTTTTCAATTTCTCGATAATCTCTCACAAAAACAGAGTGAGAGGAATGTCAAATAACCATAGAAAATATTAACTATAAAATTAAATGACTAGGTACCTCCACAGACTGCCCCCCCAAAACAAACAAATCAGGACAAACTACTAAAAGCCAAATGACATGTATGTGTTAAAAGCCAGTATAAGAATGTTGAGTTTTTATGGATTGAAGAATAAGAGAAATTTCAAATTGCCAGCAAATCACTGAAAAGCATAGGGCTGATTTGTAAACAGAGCTGAAATGAGCAGTCACTATGTCCAGAGTAAATTCTTTAAAGGCCTGGAGTGTCTAGTTCACATGAAGTCTTGAAACTGACCAAACAGGATTCTCTTAACTGAAAAAGTCAGCACAGTAAGGAGCAGTTGCTGCGACTGGAAATCAAACTCGAGGTCTCGGTCAACGGACTCAAAAGTCGAAATGTAAATGGAGGAGGAAACAGCTGAAGCATCTGAAAATGCTAGCCACCAATTTTAAACATTAAAACAAAATACAATCAAGAGCAAAAAATCTCTGCTAGGTGGTGAGTCTGCAGAAGTGGGGGGCGGGGACATAGTCAGTCCTCCAAACAAGAGGGCAAGAGACCCTGAGTAGTGCCAATCTAATGTCCTCAGTAGAGAAACCCTGAGGATGCCCCTGAGTGGGAGAAGGTCTACCAGATGCCTTAAACACCTGAGCCTGGATCTCCCTAGCCTGGTCCCCTCTTGGAATAAGGCTGCCCTTATTCTATCTCTTAAAGGGTGTACTATCTTTGGTAAACCCCATTTGCTTTTGCTTTCAAATGGCTGTGCTGACTTCTTTGCCCCCAAATGGGTGGTCCAGCCGAAATCTTCTCTCAGGCTCAAAAGAACCCTGGAAACTAGACCCCAGGACCCTCACAGCACCGCCTCCATGGAATTAGATGATCTGACTCCTTTACCACACTTTCCAACTAAATGATAATTCCTAAAAGTTGGGAACTACAAATCTCAAAGAAAATTTTAAAACTTAAAAAATCAAAACAAAAATAAACAGAACATAGGCAAGGTCAAATCCCACGTCAAATTTCCCTAAGGAAAAAAAAGGAAAAACAGAATAAGGCTCAGAAAAACAACGCTTCTATTCTAAAATGATGTCAGAAGCTCACCCACAAACATATCACTCTATAGTTTACTTCTTGGAATTAAACAAACAAAAAAAAATTCAAAATAATATATAAACTGAAAAAAATGACAAAGAATAAAAAACTCAGATAAAAAATCTCAAAGAATTATAAATAAAGGAATATAGAATTAAAGGACAAGCTAGAAGAAATGCAAGAACAAATAATCTAACAGTAATTCTTTATTAGAAATAGAAGTTAAAGAAAATATGATCAAAATATGATAAATAATTTTGAGAAAAATGTCAAATATTAACGATAGACAAAGTATGTTGACCTATTATAACTCCTGAAGATAAAAAAACCAAAGAAAGGAAATAGATCTACATATTAAATAATTAAAGTAAAACTGTCTTAGGTAAAATTACAAAATATTTTGAAATTATTTAAAAAAAGCTATTCACCCCAAGAATATCAATCCAAAATACTATGATCAAAACATAGTCAAATAATATTATTTAATTTTAAAGAAATGAAACATTCCTTTGGGTATTTATACAAAAAGTTATGGTGAGTTATATGGAAAATTAAAATTAGACTTTCATTGAAATGTAAGTCAGCAAAGGAAAACATAGCCTACTTAAGAAACTTAGTGAAATAAGTGGTCTGAAGATCTTTATCCAGGAAAAAAATAACTTTCATATACAAATGGGACAGAAGATTATGAGCATGAAAAAAACCAGAACATTTATCCTATGAACCCTGCCCCTAAAAAATATACCACAGAGTAATATTAATATTGTTAATGAGGATTGAGTAATTTTAACTAAATGAGGCACAGTCTGGTGGAGTAGTGGTTGAGTCCACTGCTTCCAACTAATGCAGTCCATATACATCCCAAGTACTCAGGTTCATGAGCCGGGACTGAGGGGGAACAAACAAGAGGAACAACTAAATAAAATAAATGCTTCCTCTTCTCTCCTCCTGCCTGCCTGCCTACTGACCTTCATTACTGTCTGTACCTTTCCTTTAAGAAAATGAGTAAGTAAATGAGTGAAACTAAGAACTAAGACTTATGAGTGAAGAAATATACTATATACTATGTTCTGGCTATACCCTCAGCAATGCAGATATAGTTCAACTATTAACAATCGGAAGAGAGTAAGTCAAAAGACAATCAAAAAATGATTGGAGCTGTAGAGGAGCTGACCACTCCTCTTAGTAAGGACTATAAATATTGATGATGGGGTGAGGACTGTTACAATGTCCCGTGAAGATAAGGAATGATATTTTGAAGATGATAACAAGTCATTCATTAACTGAATATTCACTTAATTCATATTCAGAATAAAACAAACAAACAAAAAAAACCCAAGTCTTTGAGTTGGTGTTTAAATATTACATGGTCTGCACAAAAGATATCAATATTATTAATGGTATGAAAATGCATGATTATCTTTTATTTGGTTGGGTAGATTATTCTCCACTCCTACCGTATAGGAGGTAGGATATGATTGTAAGGTGGGGTCCAGTTAGAGCAAGCATTATTAATAATCCTTCATCTGTCCCCAAAATGAAACATATAGGATGAAACATTTGCAGACATTCGATAGAATAGTATATAAAACTTATTTCCAAGAAACATGGCTTTTTTGTCCTAGAGACATTTTTATCATTAATTCCCATTTTTCATCTTGTAGAGTTCAGAACAATAGCAAAATATATCAAATTAATTTATGAAGCTTGTTCAGTAAAATTGTGAAATATAACAATACTGGTTCTTTCAAATAGGGGGAAATAGATCATTCTATTTTATCCAAGAAAGGCTTTTCTAAACCCAGAGTTGGAAGTGGGTTTTAATGGAGGAGTAGGAACTTGAATGGCTAAACCAATAAACAAATGTATTATATAAAGTACTCACTGAAGGTATTGTTGAAAAGTAGAAGTCGTATTTATGCACTTTAATTTTGTCTTGATTTTTATTAACCAACATAGAGCTTTTATGAAAATGTGGATTTTGATGTACCTTTTATCAGCTTTAATATAAAATGATATTAAAATGAGAGTATTTATCATTCCTCAGACAAATTCAATTCTGTTTCTTGCCTTTAAGTTAGCACATTATTGCCTGGTTACAGTTATGGGAATTATAAAACAAACATTTTGTGATTTTGTCAAGGACTTATATTTAAATTGCATCTTGTGATTTTGTTAGTATTGTAGGATTAAAATGAAAAATTCTAATTATTGAAGTATGGTTGAATAGCTTCCAGAATAACAGAATGGGAGAAAAATTACTGATTTAGTAAAGAAACTAAATGTTTTTCCATAACCATCTTAACTGCAGAGCTGACAGATACCCAAATTCTACAAGTTTTTACCATCTCCCCACCTGGGTGACAGAAAGGAACTTGGTATTTTTGAGAATCTTTAGAAAAAACATTAATCATTAAATTCTGTAAGTATAATTTCCAGAGGGAGAGGAAAAATTTTCCACAATTTATACCATTTGTTTACAACTTTCTAGAAGTATCCTAAAATGTTTTCAAATATAAATTCCTTATTTAAAAGGAGACCTAGAATTAAATATTTATGTTTCACAGGTTAAAATGTTTAATTGAATACAGTTCCATAAAATTCCTTTTTAAAATTAAAAAAATGTTTTTTAAGAGGAAGGCAGACAAATGAAGGCAGGCAGGCAGTCCACAGAGGAGAAAGAGACATTTTAAAGCATTTTAATTTATTTGTTCATTTCTGGATGTTCTGTACCCCCATCCCTCTGCCCTGGATAGTGCACCGTGTCCTTGGGTTTTACATGCTTATACTCCATCCACAGGCTATATGCCTGAGCCACCAGGGTACATGCATAGAATTAATTCTTCCATATATTTCAGACTAAGGTCTCTGCTCAGTTCACTTTCCATGATTTTTAAACTTCAGTCAAGTGAAGTTCTTTCACTAAACACATACACACATACACACACACACACGCTGAAAAACTCAGGCTTGAGTGCAGTGTGCTAGGCACGTGAATGGAGCCATGAACTAAAAACAAAAATCAGTCTTCATGGAACTTAAATTTTTGTGACTAAACAGAAAATAATGAATACGTTAACATTTTATTAGCTTATAAATGAACTATAAATAAAACAAAAAGTGAAATAAGTGTAATACACATAGACTAGTGCTGCATTAAGAAGGACAAAAACAGGGAGAGTGAAGAAGGTGTCAGGGATTCATTCCAAAAGGTAGCAAGGAAGTTCTCCATGAGAAAGTGACATCGAACTAGAGACAGGAAAGGAGAGAGGGGGCATCACACAGTGCTCAGGTACAAAGCTCTAGCAGCAGGAGAGCTCCAGCCTGTTCAGAGAACCTGAAGAAACACATAGTTAAACAAAGGAAATGAGGTGATGGCAGAAGTTAAGAGCACAGAGTAACTGATCAGCAGCTCATCTGGGACCTTATGAGCACAGACTGACTTTACACTGAGTGAGATGTTAAAGCCATACCCATGTGCATGAATATATGCTCAGTGTGACCCAAATTAAGTTTTTCTTTCCATTTTTAATTATTAAGACCTTTCATTAGAGTTGTTTTAGGTTCATAACAAAATTGAGAAGAAGGTATAGAAATTGCCCATATACCCTCAGCCCTCACATATGCATAGCCTCGCTATGTGCCTGTGGGAAACTGATGTGGGGAAACTAGGCCTGAGGGGTAGTGGGGAGGGAGAAACAAGATTAAGTTAGAAACCACTCTGTGGGAAATTACTGTAGCTATGAGATGTGTACATTTTTAAGTGGAGGATTCTGTTTTGCTTGCTATCTAGTCAAAACAGAAGTTCTCTCCTATCAGAGAAAGACTGGATAAAGTCACAATCACATTATAAATAGTTTGATTTGTTTTAAATATATTTTGACAGGAAGAATATAAAACAGAATTCATCATAATTTCTAGGTTTTTCAGTCAGACATCACATTATTACAAATAGTAAGTACAACTGTTTGAATTCATATTTTAGGCATCCTTATGAAATATATCAAAATAACACAAAATTCCTAGAACACCATTAAAAAGGGACATCAGTGACAAACTAGTTAGTGAATGTCATCTATTCCGAAAGTTCCTAAAAGTATCAGTATGTAAACTTGAGATGCCCTGAAATCTTAAGGCTCATATGTAAAGGAAAATGTATAAAGATTATTCAAAAATCCAAAGATCATTCCAATGGAGAGCAGTCCAAGAAATCCATTTACAGAGCGTTGTCAAAGCTAGGTTGTAAAGTGGAAATTTCCCAAATTTTATTTCCAACAAGAAATAATTTTTAATCTCTAGAAGACTTATGAGGCAGAATGAATTGTCTCTTTATAAAGATATCAAGAATAACTGAGATTGTTTTCAATGAACATAAAAGCAAAAATTGAAGGAGAAATGCTATAGACATGTATTTGGCTGTTACTTATGAAAAACATTAAGTTTGTCCTTATTTTATAATATTTTATATTACAATTATCTAACAATTATAACTAGATGAAATTATGCAATTTTGCCTATAATTATGTTATACTTTATATTAAAATTTTATCACAATTATAATTTCAAATGAAAATTATTTATAGTTATACCTCATTTTTCTATACAATTTTATCTAATCAAAATAATTTTTGTATTTATAAAATTTTATTGTATATTGTGATTTCAAATGAAAATGATTATGAACAATTAGACTCAATTTTCTTTTCTATAGTTTTATCTAATTAGTTATTTTTGTGTTTTATATCAGCAAAATTATATCACATATTTTCATTTCAAATGAAAATGATTATTTACACCTAATTTTTCTTTTCTAAACTTCACATATTCTTTCTTGAAGACTTTAGGTTCTCCAAAGCCTGGATTTGTCCTCTTTATTTGAAAGTAGAGCTGACAGAGCAGAGGTGGTACATGAGAAAAAAAAAAAAAGGAATTAAGATTTTCAAATGTTATGCAGTGGTCCACTGGAGAGATTATCATTTATAGTGATGGATGCGCTAAAGAATGAAAAGACTGTAAGCGAAGCATGTTTGAGAAAATAAGCAAGAGTTCAGTTTTGAAGACATTATGTTTAACACGCCTATTAGGTGTGGGATGTCAGATAATTCAGAGTCCAGGACACACATCAAGTTGAACAATGCCTGTAAGAAGCCTCAGCTTATCGAAGGCATTTGAAGTCATGAGACTTGAGATCCAGAGTGAAGCCATCCTGAATCCATGTATCTGACTCTCCAAGGGAGAGATATGGGATCGAATTATGAATCTGAAAGCCATCAGTATAGATTTTTAAGTCTGTCTGAATGAGATCATGAAGAAGCGAATACTCACCCCCTAAAGACCCGAGTGCTGGTCATTCCCAGGTGAAGGACAAGGTGATAAGGAAACCAGGAGGGAAGACCCAGAAGGAGGAGAAAAGGGGGGCACCGGAAAAGTGGGGGTGTGGTATCCACTGACACCTGACATATATCCAGATGGTGAGAGAGGTATGTGAACCCCCAAACAAGGCTTGTGGGGAGAGCAAGGCAGCCTAGCCTTCCAACTGGTCCAAACAGGCCTAAGAGATCAGAGACGACCAGTGTGGAGTTTTCACTAGAAAGGAAGTGAGGCAAACGTGAGGACTTGTGGTTTAACAGGCTTGGAATTCTCATCGGGGCCATAAATAAGTGAGCGCGTGGGCTTTCTTAATCAGTTTGCTCCAAAGTGAAGGAGAGAAGATGAAAAGCTGTCATCACACATCAAAATATGGAGCCAAATATTTATCTCCATATGCAGGCAAAGATCTAACCAGAACAGTTTCCAGAGACAAGGCAACAAGAGGACCGGAAACAGTGGGAATGGATGACTCAGACACTCTCTGTAAATGGAAGGAGCCCAAAGGGGTGATGCTGATGCTAGAAATCGGGTTGACCCAGAGGTTTGCAGTGGGAAGAAAGAAGAGTTATGTGGACAGGAATGGTTACAACGAGAAAACCCAGTGCAGGAGCTCAAGCAGAAGGAAGTGATCGGTTTCATGATGCGACCACAGGCCCAGGCAGAGGGCACAGAGCTGGGGCTGTTGCTGAATGGTGACACTTGAGGATATTTGTGGACATTTGTCTCTGCTTGCTTTGGCTTTCTCAGTGCGATGGGCATTGAGGTCAGCATCTGCACGCAAGGAGTAGGGACTCTGAATTTTAAGGAAAGAAGGAAAAATACCAGCTTGAGTCAATGCTCCTCTGGCTATACTAGGATTCAGCAGCCAGAGCAAGAGCGGCTGACACTGGAGGTCTGTTCTCCCCTGATCTTGAAGTCTCCTTCTCTTTCCTGTGGACAGCCACTCTTTCATAGAGCATGTTCCAAAAAGGCATCAGAGCAAAGACATGTCTACATTTGAATTTTTTAAAATTCATTTTTTAAAGAAGTTAAACTACATTGCCCTTGGTAATTATAGAGACATTAACCGATTTTATATGATTCTACAAGTTTTACCTAAGCTGATCCCCTTAAAGAAAACTGTAGGACATATTTGAGATGCTATACTTCAGCGTGACTTGGAGGAGTAGTGGTTAAGTCCGCTGCCTCCAGCCAATGCAGTTCACATACATCCCAAGGACCGGGATTCACCACCCAGGGCCAGGGGAACAGCCAGGATGAACAACTAAATAAAATAGAGGAACTGTTTCTTCCTCCTCGCTCTTCCTGCCTGCCTGCCTGCCTACTTGACATCATTCCTGCCTGGCCGTTTCTTGAAAAAAAAAAAAGAAAAAGAAAAGAAAAGAAAGACCAGAAATGCTATGCCTCAAGGTCACTGCAAAGCATCCTGTTTTTTATGTAAAGGTGCTGTGGGCCTCTATTCAGCATGCTCATTTGCATGTCTGCTAACCTCCCAACACAAGTGATCTTCAGGAAGGAATGTCTTCAGTTTTAGGCAGCTTAAGTTGATATACTAAAAGTCACGTAAAAGTACACGTAAATATATCAGTATATGCAGACATATATTTGTGGACCCATTTTAACTCCAGAAGAAAGTGGGCGGTAGGATTTGCCCATTGAGAATGCTCGCAGCATCCTGTAGAGGGGATATCTAGAAGTCATAAATTTATAAAATGAAGCCACTGTGGCTTGAGGGATAAATATTCAGTACCTGGTACGACCTGATAAAGTCATACATATGTATAGTTCCATTTTATGTGATAATTACTGAATCTAGCTTGGCATCTGTTTTTACCAGATAAATGTAATTTATTATTTTGACTAAGGCAGTGACAATAATTCACAGCGTCGTGAAGAACTGGCAAGTAAAGGGGTCACAAGAGAGAAAAGGTTAGTGCGGACCTTTGATTTGGAATTCCGGTCATGACAGGAAATGACAATTGTTTTCTTCAGATCGTCAGAAATTATCAATTGTATATTTAGACTCCATATTCTTGAGGAACAAAGCTAAAAATGAAGCTCATCCAAAGGCATCTGGAGGATTTCTGAACT
The DNA here is from genome assembly GCA_004363575.1 of Solenodon paradoxus. Classification (NCBI taxonomy): domain Eukaryota; kingdom Metazoa; phylum Chordata; class Mammalia; order Eulipotyphla; family Solenodontidae; genus Solenodon; species Solenodon paradoxus. Next base: position 543,950 of record RJWH01000432.1, read on the forward strand.
ATCCATTTTAGTCCTTGAATGATAAAGTTATTTTTATCGCTTTCAAAATAGCTAAGAATCTTCTCTCTGCATTTACCAACAAATAACGGAATGTTTCTCCATTTCTTGTGCAACTACCTACCATCCAAAAGCAAGTGATAAGCCGAGAAATGTTTTTAGTAATGAAAAAAGATAAGCTAAAGAAGAATGTAGGCAGTTGTTCAAAGATATGGGTGTAATAAATCCACCTTCACATTTACAGAATTTCTCTGCTTTGAACACTCAACCAGAAGTTGAATCTTCAAGCTACCTGTGTCTTAACAATCATATTTTTCTTTGATATAGTTCAAGAGCTCAGATTCATTGCACACAGCACTATTTTCTTAATAAATTTCGAATGAAAACAGTGACTCCTTATCAATTGACCTACCCTCACATTCAAATTCTTAGTCTTAATAGGATTCGTCAATAGATTTTCACTGTTGTTAAATAACATACAAACCTCAAATAAATGCATAAATAGAAATATTACAAGATTAGAAGGAATCAAAGATTAATATTTAAATTGAACTAGATATGCTCATTCTAATCTTATAAGTGGAGTATAACATCATAAAAGTCACTCCTAATGATTGCATTAAAGAAGAAATTACAATGGAAATTATGAAAAAGTTAGATATAAAAATCAATAGAAGTATTATCTACCAAAACCATGTAAGACACACTTTCAAATGATATTTAGAGGACCTTTATTGCCTTGAAAGCATTAGTAGACATTCAATCATATTGAGCATAAATTTACAACAAGCAGCTAGAAAGTGGGAAAATGCAAAATAAACAAATTGAAAGAATGAAAGTGACAAGTTAACAATATTTGAAATTAGAAATGTGACAATTTAAACAGCAGAGATTGCTTCAAATATTTTAGAATCTTTTACAATCTATGCAAATAATTTTTAAAAGAGATGGACTAGATTCTATGCTAGTCATTCAATAATTACCAAAATACAAATCTACTGATAACCAACAGATATATGATGAGTTGCTTAAAATAATATCAAGAGGTCTAGATGATATTTTCAGAGAGTTTTGGTAAAGATATCAAGGCTACTTGTTTCTACCTCCAGATTTGTTCCAGATGTTGGGAAAATCAGGACAGCTACACAAGTCTTTTAAATAACCTATTAGAACATTATAATTTTTCTATAGACATTATAAGACAATCAGAAGGTAACATTATTGTGTGAAAAGAGATTAAATTTCCTAGATGAAATACCAGCTTATCAATTTTTGTAGTGAGTAAGAGTGAATGAACTAACAACACTAGAGCCTTTCAGAAGAAAAGCAGAAATACAAATGTGTTTTTTCTACCTCATTTTGCTTTCAAACCAACCCCAAAGGTCACAGGCAATAAGACCCCATTTTATTATTGCAGTGAAATAAAATTCGAATCAGGATCTATGAGGACTGGCAGTCAGAATGTAGGAGAGGGACATTAGGCCTTGGGTCGTGGGCTTTTATAAACTGCATTATTATGGTTGACACAGCCAATCCCTTGTTCTCACCAAGCTCTATACTGGCTTGAAGCTGTATGTGCACAGCTGCAGGGTGCGGAGGAAGCTGGCTTCCATGCTGCTATGACAGAGAGAAATCATTTCCAACCTTGTCTGCCATGTCCACATTCTACCGGGACTGATGACTTTCTGTACTTGGCTTTGGTGGGTTCTATAGAGAAAGTTTGAGTTTCCCAACTATCCTGCCTGCCAAACCCTTCTCACACACTTTCAATTTGCAGGTGAGTTTTTTAATAAATTGGCCATTACCCATAATGGTATCCATCACCCATCTTCCTTTGAATTTGTAGACTCTGTGACCTCTTATCCCGCAGCTTCTCAACCAATTCACCTCCTTCTAGAATTCAGAGGAGGGTGATTTGGTGCACAGGAAAGCTAGGATTCACTTAACATTGTCAATAGGATCTTGGAAACTGACTTTATAGGAAAAGGAGGTCTTTAACAGAGTCCCTTTATTCAGTGCCAGCTGGGATTTTTCATTCTTATCACCATTAAAATGAAACAACATGAATAAAATGATTTCATTGGAGGACCTGCTATACCCCAAAATCTCTCCCAATAAAACGGAACAGGAACGTGCCTCATGCTATGTAATGCTATGACTATTACTTTACAGGAAAGCTTGCTTTTTCACACAGGCCAGAGGGAAGTCATGAAAACTTGAAAAGGTATCACAAACAACTTGGAATGGCTGAGAGATTGGGGTATGCAACATTCTTTCAGATTACCTCCAAAATTAAGGAAACTCTAGTCACCCTACATAGACAAGGAATCTATCCAATGTGGTGTGCTTAATGTTGAGACCTGAAGTCTATCATTGACATTGGCTTGATCACAGAAAAGGGTCATCATCCTGCTGGAGCAAGAAGCTGGTAAAATCTAGATGCAGAGTCTTTAGAAGATAATGAATTTTCTATAGCTCTTGCCCAGCCTCATTCCAGTATGGAAGCAAAGTAAACCATGAAATAGTAGTGGAAAAATTCATCCTCTATGATGGTCCATCAGTAAATCTAAGGAATCAAAGAAGAATTTAGAAGAATCTAAGTGCAAAACAATCATTATGTACAACCCTTACTTCCTGCCTCTTGGAAGTTCCAGCAAACTATTTCTTAAAGCATCTTAGGTTCTGGCTCACACTGTAGATGATCACTCAGGGCAAGTACCCAGAAATGAGAGTCACATTCCTCACCACCGTGATTTATAGTAGTTGGAATTCGTTTAGTTTGTACTAAATCAGAGTTTTAAAGACTAGCATTGTACCCATGAGTCAGAATGTCTGGACTTGGAGGTGAAGTTCCGTAAGAGACAGATTGAAGTCAATACATGCAGCATCATGCTGGAGCCACAACAGACAGCAAGGAGAGAGTAATGCCTTCTAGTCCATACTGTATAGATTTTGACACATGATTAAGTCCCATATTCCCAAATGCCTGGGAGTCAGGTTGGTGGCAAAAGGAAAGAGAGGATCTTTCCAATATTTCTACTGCTTCAGGCTTCTACTATTCTGCCACTTCCCCATTCTTGGGTCCCAAAGAGATGAGAGAGAGCAAAGTAACACTCACAAGAGATGGCTTTACTTCCAGAATGTGCAGTATTAGCCCAATGAAGCAGCCAACTCTATTAGATGTTGGCAAACAAAGATCAGTACAAACACTTTTTAAGATATTCCAGAATTATATTGTCCTGGTGTTTTGTGAGTGATGAGAACAGAGTATTCACCCAACCTCATCTGTCTGGATGGTGTCTGCATATCCCAATAGTAAAAAAGTCATTTCTCTATGGTTGCAATGGTGTGTGTGTGTGCAGAGGTGTGTGCATGAATATGGGTGTGTGAGCGCATACACACACACACACACACACACACACACACACACACACACTCTTGCTTCCATAGCTGTTGAGTCTCTAACTCAACATGAATTACCTGAACTGAGTTTGTGGGACAGTTTGCTTGAACCACTCTGGAGATGACAATATAAACACATCTACTTAAACTGTGCGAAGCACCTTGAGACTCGAAACAATTCAGAAAAGCTAAGAGATTGTACAGATGCAATTAAAGTTCCAAATCAGGAGACTTAAGGTTGGGATATTTTGCAAATGATCTAATTACAATGCCTTTTAAATGTGGGTCTAGAAACGAAACCCAGACGGTCATGTGTGGAATAGAAGGATTGATTTTCCAACACAGACTTGAATATAGCATGTCCATATGGCATGGAACACAAGTGGCCTCCAGGGCTTGAAAGCAGCCCCCAGCCAATAGCCAGCAAGAAAAGGGAGACTTCTGTGTTACAATGGGAAGAATGTAATTCTGCTAACAAGAAGAATGAACTTGGAAGCAGATTTTTCCCCAGAGTGTCCCAACAAGAAATAAACCCAGCTAAAATATTGACTTCAGATACCCAGAGCAGGGCAACCAGTCACATCATGCTGATTTCTGACTTACAGAAATGTGACCAAATAAGTAACTGTCTATTAAGCTACACTGGCAATTTGTTGTGCAGCAATAACAAACTAATATAATATAATATTCACAGAATGATAATCCCATTCCAATCTCAATTTGGTTGCAGCTCTGATCAAAAATACAATGACATCATTTAATAGTACTTGGTAAAATGAATTCCAAAAAAAAAAAAGAGGAAATCACTAGGAAGAGGTAATAGAAGTGGAAAAATCTTCAGGTTATTAAGCTTTATTATAAAGACAATGATTAATTCATTCTATTGGAACAATGTACAAATACATTGATGTAGCATAGCAAAGAGTTCCCAAATAAGATATATATATATATATATATATATATATATATATATATATATATATGAAAAGTTGGTATATGCAGGATTAGCATGGGAATAAATAGGAGAAGAATTTTAAAATAAAGAGCATTGAGACAACTGGATTTCCATATTGAAGAACATATTTGATTCCAACATAATATTTGATTCAACCACACATATTCATATGTTCCAGATAGTTTAAATATCCACATTTAAGAAACAAAGCTCAGAAAAAATCTAGTCAAACTTTACGACCTCTATGAGCCAGGACAGTGTTTCTACGCCTAACACATCCTAGAAAAAAAATATACCCATGAAGAAAATAACTTGTTAAAACTGACTACATTGAAATGACAATTTTACAAAGATAGATTCACAGTGGAGAAACCTAATACCCTTCACCAGGTAGTCAAGGTCATTAGGAATAAGTCACGGTGCGTACACCCCAAGGGCCCAGATTCACAATCAGTGCTGGCAGGAAACAACCAAGATGAACAACTAAATAAAAACAAATGCTTCTTTCCCTTCTCCCTTCCTGCCTGCCTGCCTGCCTGCTTGTCTGCTTGCTTTCATTCCTGCTGGTACCCTTTCTCTTTAAAAAAAAAAAAAATCATGGTGATAGGATGGTGTCTATCAAGGAGAAGAGGAAAATTCCCCTACCCTCTGGGTTCTCCTTGGATTGGTTAAATAACCAAATTTACATCAGACAAATAATAGGAGAAAAACACTAACTATGCATTACAGGGTATTTCTATAGACAAGAGTATTCCAAAGACAGAAGCAAAATGGGGGTATATATTTTGAGCTAAGAATTGAAATAAGGACCCAGGTTTTCAAGGAGAGATGAGAAAAACTTACACGATAAAGAGGGCGTCATTCACTTCAGGAAGATCAGATGCTCTATAAATACAGGTTTACTCTATTTTATAGATAGGGTTATTATCAGCAATAAACTTTCTAATAGAGAAACCTAATTCTAAGTAAGAACCCCAGTTTTCATTCTTTTAGATAGTTAAGGGAGTGATAAACTTCCTCATAAGCCTGCAGGACATTGATTGACCTTAGCTCAATTATAATCAGCATGTTGAAATGCCAAATGTTGGGGAGGCCAGTCCTCAACATCTGGGGGAGTCTGGGGGGGGGGTCTCTTAGGTAGACCTATCCTTCAATGTCTTCATCTGATGTGATGAGGTACTTTATACTTTATGATCCTTCTCCTAAAACTCATAATCGCGTTCTAATCATGATCAAAATAGCAGGAGAATCTCCACAGAGGGACAGTTTACAAAATATCAGAACAATATCCCTCAAAATTGTCAAGATCAGAAGAATTAAGGAAAATTGGAGAATGTATCATAGTCAAGAGGAGCCTAAAGATACATGGCAATCAGATGTAATATGGTGTCTTGAATAGAATTCTAGAAAACATAAAAAGACATTATATAAAAGCTAAATAAATTTGAAGGGTATGGACTTAGTTAATAATATATCGATGTTGATTCATTCATTTTAATAAACGCACTATAATAATATACAATGTTAATGTTAGGGGGAACCAGTGGGCTTTATGGTAACTCTGTACTAACATCCCAGTTTTTCTATACATCTAAAACTCTTCTTAAAAACAACATGTATTAAAAAGGGCAAGAGGAAAGCAGAGCTGATTGTTTAGTATGCTTCAATTTACAAAAAAATGTAAAAGATGATCAAATTTTAAAAGTATTAACTCAGGGGCTATAGTACTATAGTTAATATTACATTATATACTCAGAGTTGAAGGTGCTGAGAACAGGCCTCCCCAAGACATGTCATTTGGGAATGTAGATAATTTTGGGGTGAAGTTAATTGAGACCTCCAGGCTCATGAGAATCTTTAATCACATCTTTAACTACCTAGATGATGCAATTATTTTTACCACAAGTCAACAAATAACCATTCTACCAGAGAAAACTATCTATACAGTAGAGCAAAATTTGAATGATTGAGCCTCTGGTCTCCTTCGCAGGAGTTTCCCTCCTTTCTCCTAAAAGCCCCAGACCCTTATCCCATTCTTTAGCTCAGGTTAAGCAATGGGATGTTATCCCATTTTGCTTCATTGTCTTTGGAAGTCTTGCCTATGTTGTCTCCCTATGTACCTAGTTACACTGGTCTTTTTCTCCTGTTTATCTGCCCAGTACTGTTTTGATTACTCAACCAGCCTGAGAAAAACCTAGAGGGATAGAGAGAATAGTTCCCTCCTCCTTGCCATCTTTTTTGACATGGGTGTAATCCTTCAAATTAAAATGGGAAAAAAAAAAGCAAACCAAATACTCTGTGACTAGATGGTCTTGAACAATCACTGAGAAAGACCATGACAGTGTTACTGGTTTGATTTTATGTTAATCATTTTTCCCTTCTTTCATATTTATGAATTTTAATTATGTAAGGATTTAAAACAATTCTATATAATCATTAGTTTAATGAACAATATTTGCAACGCCTTGGCAAATGGAGACCTGCTTCACTTTCATCGCGTATAGAATCTCTACAAATAAACACTCTACAATAAATCCTCCCAAAACAGGAAACCGAGGCAATAGGTCTTCAGATCCTAAATGCTAACAGGTAATTTCTGTTTATAAAAATCCTTCGAAGAGCTGAACAGCTACCACCACAAGACAGCTGGAAATAATATTAGCATGTGCTTATGTTATATTGTGATATGCTGTCTAATTTCCTTCACTTTGTCTCCACAGGGGTCAAAGTTGAACCTCTGGACCAGCGGAAGTGAAAGGGGCTCTTTGTTCTCTTCCCATACTCAGTGTTCAAACTGCCTTTATACTTGTGGATAGCAGAAAATAGCTCTGTGGTTAGTAGACAGTCATTTAGTTTTCTAAAAGCTTCTGAAAGCCTTTTCCAAAAAAGACAGTAGCAGGGAGCCTTGCATTACATTAAAAAAAAAAAAAAAAAGCATTCTAGAAAATGGAGAGAAAGGGAACAGACTGGGGAAAATAAAAATATGGTAATCTAGACTCGGAATAGACATCCCTGCAGAAGTGATAATGTGTTAATTATTTAAAACTGCCCTAAGTGGACCTGACAGGTAATTACGTATGACATTCTCGTGGTTATGGCCCCATGGGGAATATGGATGAGCTGATGCCAGTCATCTGTCTAAAAACATCTGGTTAAAGATCATTGTTCTCTGACTGAATCAGAACATGATATTAATTAAAAACCAAAGGGATGAATGCTTCTTTACATTACCAAAGCATTATAATGCATGGCCCCTCCAAATGTGGAACCTGCTATGCTGGCTCTGCTTCATCTTGTTTTGCTCCATCTTAGTGAGGAATTCGCTTAAGAACTGATGGACGGAAAAGCCACTTTCCTAAAGGAAAGTTCTGTGCATTTACACTACCTTAGAGAAAAGGTGTCTTCATTTATAGCAGTGGTTCTTAACATTTGTGAAAGTTGACAGATCCATTGGAGAATATGATAAAGGATGTAGTAATTTTCCTTGCTGACCCTGAAATGCATATATACATAGACCTGAAGTATTTGACAAACAAAATTATGGGGGGAGTCACTTACACTCTGAAGTCCAACAAGGAATCACAGGTTAAAAACTTAGATTTTTGATGAACGGATGGATAATGTGTCGTATATCCATGCAAAGAAATATTTGCCTTAGAAAGAATGAAATTCTCACATAGGCTACAATATGGATGAATGTTGAAAGGCTGGTGCTAACTTAAATAAGCCAGACACAAAATTACAAATATTTATAGAACGTACCCAGGGTGGACAAATTCAGAGAAGCAAATTAGAATGGTAATTGTAGGAAGTTGGGAGCATGGGGACTTGCACACAGTTTCAGTCTGTAAAGGTGAATGTTTTCGAGATGGATGGTGGTGATTTTTGTATAACCAGATGAATGTACTTAGTGCCTTTGAACTTTGTATTTAAAAGTGGTTAAAATGGTACATTTTATGACACGTATTTTATCACAATTTAAAAAAGGACATATGTTATCTAATCATGTAAATACTGGAAACTATTACAGGTTTTTAATAATTCTATACTGTTTAAAGTGTTTCTACAACCTTAAATCAGAAAAGCTGGGAAAATAGGCACCATTCTCATATTTCCTCAAATATTTGCATGAAACATTTATACACAAAATATATTTAGCAATTAAGATGTAGGACATGCTGGCTTGGGGTTGGGCAACGTCAACTACTACTAGCAGCTTTAAAATGTGGGAAGGAGAATAATTTAGCAGAATAATTTTTCACCTTGGATTTGGAGCAAAACATTTACTAAATAGTGTTTAAATAAAATAAAGGAACTACATCTAGGGATATTTTAAATAGCTCCTAGAAACATTATGTGTATCCAATTGTGAACATTTTTTTTAAAAATTAGAAAATCACTTAATCCCTTTTAAAAGGTGTTATAGCATCCTAAAAGCAAATTTACAAGTGAAAGTATTTTTTTAACCATAGGAGAAGCAGATGTCAGCACCAATCTTTGTAGGAATATGTGTGTATTCCTAAAAATACACCTGTAACATTTATTTCAATCTAAAAATTGTTTCTTGATTCAAATAGCATTGGAATTTCCTTTCCTTCTCACTTGACAGATATTTATGGAGCTTTTACCATTTTCCAGAAACCATGCTAGTCACTGGAATTACAGCAGCAAACAAGACAGTCATGGTTTTTTCCTACATGGAACTTGCAATACTATGTTGGAAAAAGAAATCCATCCTTTCTAACATTTTCTTGCACCCCTTCCCCATTTTTCTCAGTACAATATATGAACTAACCATTGTTATAGGTTCTCTCTTTTCTGGTCTCTGAATAGAAACAAATTTGGACATGCCAAAATGTGTCTCTTGGGCATAAGGATGAGTTTAGACTGGTTATTTTTGTCAAAGATAGCAGGCAGGGGAGTTGTGTTAACCAAGCAGAAATTGTACTTCTGTAAAGGACATTTCTATTTATAAGGAAAACTTCATTTGTAAAGTTGTCTCCTCTATGAAAGGAAGAGGATGACAATGACATCTCCAGAAATTTATCAATGAAAAAGACAAAGACTTACATCTACTCAAAATTGTACCCTCCTTTACTGTGTATTGCCTAATACATTCTCATAACTGCCCCAAACCCCCAATATGATTTGTCTTTTTTTCTGGAGATGGTATTTAAGGTGGTGGTTTAAGTCATCTTGTGGTGCCTCAGTTTTCCCGAGGATTTCCTGTGCAAGCAGACTCCATCTTTCTACAAGTTCTATATTGAGACTTTTAGGTGAAAGTTCAACAACCTGACTTAGAAATTCAGAGCTTATGAAAAAACAAGAGACCATTTGCTGATTGTTACAACAGACTTTCACACTGCAGACATCTGTCTAGAGACTTTGGTTCAGCAATCATGAACAGACAAATCAATTTAAGAACCAATCCCAAGAAGTTTCACAAGAAAGTTAAACTGAGACCCGATTCCCTGGCTGATTCCTTAAATGTCCCCTATGCCCTCATGATACACCTCTGGAGATTACCCCTTAGTCATGAAGGACAAGCCTCCCCAAGATGTTTCACTTTGGTACACAGGTTATTTCAAGCCAAGATCTCTTCAAATCCTCCAGGTTCACAAGAAACCTTTTACCACTTCCTTAACTACCTGGAACCTAGATGAATGAACACTGAATGTATTACCCAGAATTTTTTTTTAACAGAAATAACCTTTGTATCAGAAAGAAACTATTTCTATGGCAACAAATATATGTAAATACAGATCATAATTGCAGATCACTTGTCATAAGAGGCTCCTCTCTCCACAAAGCCCTAGGACCCTATCCTATTCCTTAGCCCGAAATGTATATATATTCATTTTGCCCCATTGACTTTAGAATCCCCTTTAGCATGCCCACCACCAAAAGTCCTGTTGCCACCCACCATCAAACAATAGACCGCCACACCCATCTTCTTCCCTCTGGGAATCATCATTCTGTTGGTCAGGATGTGGCAGATATAATTGTCCAGGTGTGACTTAAATAGCATTATAAAACAATATTACTTCAATTACACATAAGCACACATAAATACAAAACACTTATAGGTACAATTATATGTGTGTAAATCTTCTGTGCATATTCTCATATACGTAATTAAAGTATCTTCTCCTATTAATTCACTGAGGTTAATTTGATTGTGTGAGCAACCCGAGAAAAACAGAGTGGTAGGGGGAAATCTCATTTCAGCCTATAGAATCATGGACCCAAATCATAATTTATATTCTTGAAAAAAAATGCTCTTTTGATTATATTTTAATCTGATATTTCTCTGTTGTTGCTCATATGTATGAAAGAAGTATACATGTCAAACCTGTTTGTTTTTCTCCTGTTAAACTGAATTTTACTATAGGAGGGATCTCAAACAAGAACCTAGAGGGGTAGAGGGATATGCATTCTCCTTTCCTACAAGTCTAACCTTTTATATTTAACAGTATTTGGAAAGTACTTTTAATATGATCACTCCCAAATATACCACTCTCCTCTAGATAACTCCGATTTTTTTTTTCATGTTTTTTTTTTTTTTTTAATCCAGGTTACTTGAGCTTTGAAGGTCTCTAAATTTCTCTTTAATACTCTTTATATTTCAGCTTTTCTACCAAAAGTCTGTGTTTCTGCTAAACTTTGTGATTCATATTGACATGAATTCTAAGACATAGCAAAATTTCTGTAACAGTCAGAACAAATAAATATTTAGAGGACAAATAAAAGTAGAAATAAATGAATGGTTAGTTAACATATTATTGAAAGATCGTAACTTGCAGGAACTTTAAGAGCTTTCTGCAAAGAATGAGTCCTATAAAGGTCAGTTGCTAGGGTTAGGTACCAGTCACCACAGGCAAAAACTGAATGTAATGTTGCATATTGAAAGTCACATAAAAATGTGTTTTCTTCATAAATTTAGTCCATCTATTCACCCATCCATCCATTCAATCACCTAATCATCCAACCATCCATCCATCCAACTATCCTTCCAATCACCTATATGCCCACTCACTCATAATTAACATTCCAGTAACAATTTACTGAATGCCCAAGAAACAAGGCATTGCTCAACATTGACTTTTTTAATATGATTTTTCTAACAAATAACGCAATGTCTGGCATATGGTAGGAGCTCAACAAATATTTATTTGTTAAGCAAATCAATGCATACACTGAGTTAGAGCCACAGAAGTGAATATAAAAACTAAATTTTAAGAGCGAGGTAAAGGATTCCTGGCTTAGATTTCCTCAAATATCAATGTTTTAGGCAAAATAATTCACATTGAATCGTTGAGTATTTATACTGCCTAAGCAGGTAGACATTTTTTTAAATTAGATTTTTCCCTTCATTAGATGTCTTCATTAGATGATCTATTTTTTAGCGTAAATCCATTGAAAATAGACAAAAATAAGCAGCAATGAAGAATCACATTTGCAAACATTTAAAATCAAAACAGAAAAACAGTCATCATCTGTTCTTTTGTCACAATACCTTAATTTTATATGCTAATTAGCATGGCTTCTGCCCATATATAAATTTTACTTGGCAATTTGCTTTACATAATACAGCATATAGACATTTATAAATAAAATTATACTGATATCTTTTTTAATTTCTATATTTCATTAACAGATGTAGAAACTTTGATGACTTTTAATACTCCAGGGTAACCAACCATTTTATTGTAAAATGTTCTCTAATATTTTTCCTGATTACAAGTTTGATTTTATTCTGACAAAATGACCTCATTTTCCTTTTATCTATTTTATAGACAAAGAAAACCCAATCTAATAACAATGTGGTCTTTTTATAGAAGAGAAAACAAAGCCCCCAAATAACTTTCTGAATATGAAATCTTCCTGTACTTACCCTTCATGAATAAACTAATTAACATCTCCAAACAACACAGTAATGAAAAGAATTACTATTTTCTGAATTTCCCACCTGATTTGTAGAGTAGAATTATAGACAAATACAGTCTAAGCTTGGAGAATAAGAGTTTACTTATAGTAATTGTTTTATAAACTGCTTTTTACGAACTTTCTTCTTTGAATTAGTAATATATCATGTTCTCATCTGTTAAATGGGTAACTTATAAGAGATAGTCTGCATGTATTAAATTGAAACAAAAATGTAAATACATAATTCAAATAACATTTGGCATCATTTGAGCTTTTCAATTTAAGAAATAAGAAGCACTGATAATTAAGAAATTTTTTTACACGTACATAATAAAGAAACTGACTTCACACAAGAAAATGTCATCCCTAGCAAAATATAGAAATGGTGTTCAGGAGAAAGCTAATCTTCCTCTACCCTGCTGGGTCTGTAGTTGGGAAAACAATTCAATTGATACAGATTAAGTAAAAGAAAAGATAAACTTTAATTATATGTGCATATGGGGAACTGCAGATTATGAATCTACCTTCTGGTCATCCCAGAGAGGACGGAATTTTGCAGGACTCATTGACTAATGCATCAAAAACTGACCTTACAAGCTCTTATCTGACAGGATAGGGGACCGCCAGAGATTTCCTGCTTTTAGGGAGAGATTCTTGGATCTTCTGTCCTTCAACTTCTCTTAATTAAAAATCATAAATATGTTGCTTAAGCACATCCTGTTTAAAGAATCAACCGACATGGACAACTAATAAAAAGAATCACCTGATGACTAGATAACACTCCAGCAAGACCCCTCATTTACCCATGACAATGCCAGAGCCAACCAGCCTCATTCCAACTCTTGGTCTCCTAAGTGAAGAGCTGAGCTGTTTTGTACCCACTGACCAAAGGAAAGAAGATTGTTGTGAACTGGAGTCTGGTTAACTTCTGTTCTCCCTCCAGGTACAGAAACTCAGCCCCTCAGGTCTGTTGATTTAAACTCTTCTGAGCGTCCCTTTGTCTTTGGAGATTAAAAAAAAAATGCTGTTTTCCACCAGGTAAGTGGGGGCACTTCCCACCTGAGGGTTTTAGGACCTTTGTCAGGGGAGAAGTTTGGGAAGGTCAAAGTGTCCTTTCTGCTTCTGCTGCTTTCTCCAACTCCTTCAGCTTAAAATATTCAACACACCAAGATGCCAAATTCTGGGTCAGCATGGCAAAGAACGGCAGCAGAATCAAGTCCCTCCTTACTAAATCTGGATTTTATTTCAGTGGACCCCTGCTGCATGCGTAGGAAGGGCAGGCTGGGTGATTGGTTGATTCTCCACAGACTGAACTGGCAAATACTGATTCACAGCTTCTGTAGGAGCTGGGGGAAAATGCCCCATCTCTCTGAGATTCCCCAGGTGCTGGACAAACTAATATTACATAATAACACCTTTAATTTTACACATACACACACATGTATATGTATGTCTATATATGTATTACGGACACATGTTGTATATACACGTGTGTGTGTGTGTGTGTGTATTTATATATTCTAAGGTAAATGGAACAGACCAAATTGTATATCCTATGCTGAGAAGAGCAAGCAGGGCTGGGGCATCATGAGTAGAAGATGGGATTCTCGCATGAGGGGATGACTTCATATGAAAAAAAACTTGCTTCTAGACTTTGGCCCTGACTTAAGATATGTTTATCTAATAACAGGTTGTTTCTGGAGATGACCCCATATGTAAGTATCCCACAGGACCTTCATTAACTGTGAGCCTCACATACCAAGGCGAGAGTGGAAAAAGCCTGCTCTGGATATTTATAAAAGGACTATATGGTCATTTTTGGGAAAATCAATCTTATACCACTCTTTCTCTTCCTTCCTCTTCTCAAAAAAAAAATTATACTGTTTAACTGGCCAGACTAACTCCAAGATGGAGTTACTTTGCTAAGTCTCAAGTCAGCAAATCAATAGCTAAGTTTGTATTCTTGGCTCTCCCAGAGAAGGCAGGCCTGTACCAGTCATCTGGTCATTTGTCTGTTCATGAAATTTTCCCAACCAGCTCCAAGAGCTTTGTTTGCACCAATCAGGAAAGCTAACCTGCTTTATCAAGTCAGCAAATGTCCAGTATAATTACCTTACTTTTACTCACTCTGGTCCCTAAAATGCTCTCACTTAGTGTAACTCTCTGGATCTCTTTTTTTTTTTGTCCTAGGCTGAACTCAGATTAACTACGTCTTTATGCATAACCAAAACAATAGGCACCTGTAATTTCAATATTTGAATTTTTACAAAAGGAAACTCCAGTACTCCCTTCATTCACTGGTAGAGCAGGCTAAATGTGGGAGATCTAGTGAATCTAAACATCCAACAAAATCAGTTAATTATAAACTTGGGAACCTACATTGGGAACCTCACATTTAATGACCATGTAAGTGCAGTTACAGATAAACACAGCCAGAAGACCCTGATAATGGATTGAAGCAGTTTTCCACGGATGCATTAGAGATCTGTGATCAACCTGATCAGCAAGCAGACCCTGTAAGCTGCACAGTATCTACCATTCACCAATACCTGCAGAATCCCCGAATACTTCAGCTTTCCCAACTGCGCCCCCTCCACATGCGTTTTGCCCACTCAGTCACTAACCCTCATAATCAGAGAAGTGGATCTGAGATAGAACAAGTCTCCTTTCTCAACTAACACCTTTCAATAACAAACCTACTTTCCTTCCACCATCATTCACTCTTGAGTACTGATATTTGGGTCACAAGCCGCCAAACCTGACAGCACTATTCAGGTCTCCTCATGAGCTTTTGGTTTGATCATGCGCTTCTAGGAGACGTGCGGTTCACAGTTTTGACTCATCAACAGAGAGTTTCTTCTTTCCCCTCCACAAGTGAAGGAAGTCAAAAAGTTTCAAGTCATGAAACAAAGAAATGATTTTTATCTTCAGACACAGTTTGCAAATGATGGAACTAAAATATGACACCCCAAGTTGTCTCAGAATTGTTCTCAGTAGGCGCCCTACTGTCACATGAAGAACCAAGGACGGTGGAGGACAGCCCCCGAGGCAAAGGAGAAGCTCCAGTTCTTCTACCCCTGTTACCCTTCCCTTAATCAAAGAAGCCACCTGCCACTCCCTGGGCCTCCGCCTGTCTCTTGATCCAGAAATGGTCCCTTGTTCCTGTTCTCCAGAAGATGTAGACAAGGGAGGAAGGAAGTGGGAAGTTCCTCTTACCTGGTGGAAAATGGCATTTTTCTATCTCCAAAGACAAAGGGACACGCAGAAGAGTTTAAATCAACAGACCTGAGGGGCTGAGTTTCTGTGCCTGGGGGGAGAACAGAAGTTAACCAGAGTCTAGTTCATTACAATTTGTTCCCTTTGGTCAGTGGGTACAAAACAGTTCAGCTCTTCACTTAGGAGACCAAGAGT
Source organism: Solenodon paradoxus (assembly GCA_004363575.1). NCBI lineage: Eukaryota > Metazoa > Chordata > Mammalia > Eulipotyphla > Solenodontidae > Solenodon > Solenodon paradoxus. The sequence goes on from RJWH01000432.1 coordinate 559,641, forward strand.
TGGAATGTGGCTGGTTGGCTCTGGCATTGTCATGGGTAAATGAGGGGTCTCTTGCTGGAGTGTTATCGAGTAGTCAGGTGATGACCACAAAATACTCTACATTTTAGATTAAGAATAGAGGTGTGTTAGTCTTCTTTTCCATGTGGAGACCACTTTCCTCTCTCCCATGAAGCTCCCATGTCCTCTTTCCAGGTCTCAGAACAGGATATAAATCATTGATCCGCCCCAGTAACTTCAGAATTTACCCCGCCATGTAAATTCTGCATATGTATGTTATGATCACATTTGAACTTTTCTCTTACTAATAGTGCCTAATGTTAATTTGTTCATTTGTCTACCTTCTGAAGAACCTCAGGGACCCATACACTGACAAGTTTTATGACTGGCACAGGTAGAAACTCCAGCAGGACTATGAATAATTTAAGAAAGATGGATCCGTGAACCTCCTCCAGGTCTTGTTTGGGCCTCACCTTCCCTGTTAAAAGGTTTGCCTTTACCTTGGATAGCTGAGTTATCTTTGGGATAGGTGCTCATTAAGCTCTGAATAAAGCAAATTCTTGCATTAACCCCTCATGCCTCTATAGGTTTGGCCTCTAAATGTATGAAAGCTAAGAGAACTTTGCCAGTAACACGAGGATTGGAACAAAGGTCCTTTGACTTGGATTTTCATTCTAACTCCTCACCAAAGGCAGCTGTATATTGCAGACATTTCCTGAGAATGTGAGTGCAGTGTGGAGGACTCTAGCACAGGCCATCATGCAATTCGAACATAATAATATACATACATACACACATCCACACACAGATACATGCAAACACACATCCTACATATATGGATCCAAGAAGTCACCCCCAGCCACCCACCCCAGCCCCTAGTTTTTCTGAAGTATAAATTTCTCAGCTTTGTTATACAGAACAACTTCCCTACTGCAGCCAGCTTTGCATATGCAAAAACTCACTGTGGGTTCTGTGAGGCAGAGATCCGTTTATTACGGAACTCCAAACTTTTGCAACACAGTCTGGGTGAAAAGCTCTGAAAGTAAAATCTTCCTTTAATATTAGCCAGCAAAACTCTCAAAGCATCCCTCCATTCTCTGTGGGGTTCCTAAGCAGAAGGGAGCAGACTGAAATGTAGCCTCCCCTTTGCTATTAATTATGGTACCTCCAGGACCAGCATCTTAATTCGCATCTCTTACAGTTGCTATGTTAACCTACATTTAAACATCACAGCTATTTTTGTGAGACTTTAAACAGTGTGACCCTGTGAATAATACAGAAAAGAGAACAACCAAACCCAAAACTCCTTGACCTTCTTCCTCTGCTTGTTCCTTTCCATGCTAAAAACAACACATAAACATGTGAATGTGCAAATGAGCCTTCACTGAAAAAAAATTACAAAGCTATGGAATCACTCAAATCATTTGTAACCCTCCTCTCTAAACCATTCCCTTGCTTGGGGGTGAATATGGTTATTTTGTGATATGCCTTCATTTAGTGAATTGTGTCCATATTCATAATTTTCTTTTCCTCCTATTTCAGGCGAATATTGTACTTGAGGGGGTGCAGAACAGTCCACCCCCAAGATGCACTGCTTTGACATGTGAATTTTTTCTAGCTGAAATCAATGTAGCTCCAAAGACTTTCCCCTCCCTGACAAAAGGACTTAGATAAAAGATCCCACACCAAGAAAAGTACATACAACATAGTATTTGCTGGGTGAGTTAGACAAGGAGGAACCATGTTGAATCTGTTCACTAAAATTCCTCCCCAGCCCATTGTCTTTTGAAAACTTTTATCTTCTCCTAAGTTGCCTTTTGCTCTTTGAAGCCCAGAACCCCTACCCTTTTCTTCTTAGTCCAGAATGACAATATATATTCACATTTTGTATTAACTTCTTTGGAATCTTTTATGCCTCTGTAGATTCCCTGTGTATAGAATGATACATTTTTTCTTGTCAGTCTTTCCAAGGTTAATTGGATTCTTAGTCAGCCTATGAGAACCAAGTGAGGAAGGAGGTCACTCCCAACCCTGAAGTATTAAAGGAATATTATTTATGACCCTAGTTAAAAGAGTAAGGCAGACTTTACTGAGGGCAATTGCAATAGGTACTAGTATAAAAACTACAGCAATGGCGTTTCACAGTAGGAGAGAGACCGAGCTCAACTCAAATGCAACAAGAAAGTGGGACTTTGTAGTTAAGGAACAGGCCGGGGACATGAATGGATGGAAAACTGCTTCGGGGAAACAGGTCAGGGTCAGGAGGGCTCCTGCGGAAGGACGCCAGGTGAGTGGGCACCATCTGTAGGATGGTGGGCATGGGTTTGTCAAAGAGAGTGATCAGGCAGGTACTCAGGCTAAATTGCTTCAACAAGATCCTGCAGACTTGTTCAAGAATGGGGCTCAGGTGAGGTAAAGCTCAGAGGAGACAAACTGGGGTTTGGTCAAGGCGAGAATCTTGCAACCATTTTGCTTCTCTGATAGTGTTTTGTGAATTTTACAAATGTAACAAACTCTCTTCAAAACTGACTTAGTATAAAAGAAATGTAGGAATGTTTCTAGTGATGATTAGGTCCTCTTTCTGTTCTGGTTTTCTCCTTTTTTTAAAATTATTATTATTGTTAGGAGGAAGCAGCATTTGGAAGGAAGGAGAGGAAAAAGGAAGCACTTTTATTTGCTTATTTGTTTTGGTTGTCTCCTTCTCCCCCGCAACCCCCCACCCACCAACCCCTACTCCTTGTCCTGGGGGCCTGGGACTTGAACCCAAGTCTTTTGACTGTTTTACATTATGCTGCTGCAGGCTCAGTGTCTGAGCCACCAGGTTGTGCCTGATTTCCCACCTTTTAAAGTGACTTATATCTGTGATTCCTGGCCCCTTGGAATGGGCCTCCCCTGAAAAGGTCAGTGCAGGTGGCAGACAAGTTAGAAAGTTCATGTATATAAAGGGGGTCAAGGGCTGGTTTAGGGAAGATTCTCTACTCCCTACTATGCCACATAGGTTCTATTTTTCATTAATATAAATGTTCAGTTTCTGTCCTCCTTCCGTAGTTAGTCATGTCACCTTGAATCTGAGAGAAACAGCCTCCTCTGAATTCAACACGTAATATTTTCTTCTTCTTTTTTTTTTTTTTTTTTTTAAAGGGACGTTTACAGGAAGGAATGAAGGTGAGTAGGAAGGCAGGAAGAGAGGGAAGGAATTTTATTTTTCAGTTGTTCACACGGGTTGTTTTATCTCCCCAGACTGGGGACTCCAATCCAGGAGTATATGAGCTGAGCACCTTTGGAGGCATTGACCTAACCACTGCTCCACCAGGGCACTCTCCTGACCCTGGATATTTTCATCAGTCATCTCACTGTGCAGTTCTTTCTTCCCATAGAACATTTTACCCATTTTTCTCTAGTCTCAAACTCTCCTTCCATAAATGAATACATTTATGCTGCAGGATGGCCTCTCCACGATGTCCAGAAACGGCCTTCCCAAGATGTGCCACTGAGACCTGTAGATGATTTTGAGCTGAGGACACTGGAGGCCCTGTAGGCGCACAAGAAATTTTTACCACTCCCTTAACTAGAAGAAAGTTAAGTTGAGGCTATTACCCAAATTGGTTTTTTTACCAGAACTGTTTCTATCAGAGTAAGTTACCAGTGTGGCAGAGCAAACAACTAGTCACATCAGATCTGGTCTTCATCACATGTGTGGGTCACCCCCTCCTTGTCATAGGAGTCCCCCTTCTCTGTCCCTAAGCCCCAAGCCCTCACACCACTCCTTAGCTTGGGAGATCTCTTTCTACATATATCCTCATTTTGCCATATTGGACTTACAAGCCACAGTCATGTAGATTATCCATGCTTATGTAATTGAATTTGATCTCTCTCCTAATCTCTGTGGTTAATTTGATGCTCAGCCAGTCTGAGAAGAATGCAGAGGGGAAGGAGAAATTTCCAGTTGCCCGGACATTGACTGCTTAAAAATTCTAAAAGCCTGAAGAGAATCATTAGTATTTTTCTCATATGCCTTTCTTAAAAGCTTTCATTTCTCCTCCAGTTCTGCCTCCTTTTTTTATAATAACATACTCATGTTACATATATACATCTCTATCTTGATAGATATCTAGACAGAATATCCCTAAATTACACATTTTCCTCTGCAGAGGAGGCTCACAATACGATATAAATTGGGTGGGGCGGGACTTCTTGATGCCGATTACACTGTGTATCTATAATTATGTGAATCGTTATATACTTACTGAGATACACTTCTTAACCCTTTAATTCCTGTTTGTTGGGCATTTTCAGCATAATAGAATGACCAGATTTTATGAATTGTAGTGAATTATATGAATAAACAGCTAACTGCAAAATGAATACTTTTTACTTTATAATACCACCTATCCATGCTCTCCCATGTGAATCAAGCAGATAATCTTAAAGAATAAAAATTCATTTTACAACTTTTTCTATTCAGTTTGCTTCAGAAGTTTCTGACCATTAGTCTTATCCTGACCTTCTAATGAAATAATAATTCTTTTCAGAAGTCAAATCTGCAAATTTCTTTCATAATGTCTGTTTCCCTATACGGGACTATGGACAACTTTAGGAGTTGGTGAATACAAAATGAAAATAAAAGAACATGGTACAATAATAAAATGATGTTTGAATTATTCTTAGGCGTCATAGTCTTTAGTCACTGCTTTGCTCTGAACACTTATCATGTAGAGAAAAATGATAAAAACACTAAGGCAAGATGTATTTCCAGAGATAAATCTTCTTTATTCTCAAAACATTTTCTCTTCTCCGATAGATATCTGCCTTTGAATGGATCACTTCATAACTCATCATCACTGTAGAGACATCATGAGAAACTTAATTGCCCAAAATATGAATGATGCTAATAGATGGGAGAAGAGGAGGCAGCGTTAAATCCATTAAGTTTTCAAAAACATCAGATGCTGCCAAGAAAAATACCCGAGAGACACATTTGACAATAGTGCTCAGCTCATAATGAGGTTCATCGGAATCAATTTGCCTCATCTCTATATAAACTGGAGAGATTACATATTAGCAAGTGGGCTTGACACTCAACAGAAGAGTGGCACTAGTGCTTCAATCGTCCAGTGATGATTTATTGATGCTGACAGTGCGTCTTCTCTGCTGGGGAGCTCACTCTAAGTAAATCTTAATACTCTGGACATACCCAGCAGCCATGACGTGCATTACAAGCATTGCCATATGAACACTTTGCATTTATTGTGATCTCTCTCCACCTATTCAGAGAAGTGGGAACAGAAAGAGGTAAAGAATGAATAGGTGACATTCATCTGCAAGTTTCTCACATCAAGACCTTCAATCTAGCTCGTTTGAGTAAGAGAGTTTGACAAGAACAAGATGTTATTTGAACGCCACCATCATCACAATTAAACTTGATGATTTCTGACACCCATTTATTTGTTAGAGAACAACCAGGTTAGCCCATTCTTATTTACCCAAAGGAGTACCAGTACAATTGATGTTTGAAGACAGTTGACTTATGGCCTTATTGGTATGTCAAACATTATCTCTATTTCCACAAGGAGAAGCAAATTGGAATTATTTATTCAACAAATATTTATTGAATGTAAACTTTTGTCCAAGACTGTATTAAACACTAGGGACTCTGCAATGAACAAAACAGCTCCAGATCTCTGTCTCTGTGGTCCCCATTTTCATGTGTGTGTATGTGTTTCTGGTAAATGTGAGCAGAGTGAGACAAAACTAAATATACATATGCATTGCATAACTTTGGATGCGTATGTGTATGCACATATTAACATGTACATTACATCGAGATAAATATTAAAACAATAAAGGAAACTAGAACTAGAAAGGAAAATAGAATTAAAATATGGAAAGAATAAGATTGGGAAGTGGCAATTTTTGAATAGAACTTGATCTAGTTCTGAGACAATGATTTTCACATTTTTAAGGAAAGGTAAAAGTAGGAATGAAGGCAAGTAGAGGTTGGCAGGCAGGAGAGAGAGGATGAATAAGACCTTAATTTTTTTATTTAGTTCAATCACCTTGGTTGTTCCCTCCACACCACCCCAGCACCAGAACATGAACCAGAACCCTTGTGTGGTATGAGACTGCATTGGCTGAAAGTGGCTAACCAAATTGCTCCTCCACCAGGACATATGGAGACTGTGAATAGAGGGAAAACAATGAGAGAGTGAGTGAGTCAAAGAGGTAACTGGGAAAGATCCTTCCAACCACAGGAATTCTTTGAGATCATAGCATGGAAAGTATAATTATTAGTGTTCAGACAGGATGGAAGATGGCATCTTGGCAGAATGGTCTAGGACATTGGTGGGTCTGATTACCTAGTTCAATGGTAGTTTCTTTTCCTTCAAGAAACAACACAGCTACCTGATCATTAGACGTGAGAATCATATGAGCATGGCTTCTTTCACACACCCAGGGTAGGTCACTGATTATCATCATTCTCTGGGCTATCATGTTTGTTTCCATCTTCAATAATAAATAATGTAATGTTAACATTTACTGAGTCATTGGGTGAAAAAGAACTTCGACTTTTTCCACAGTAACTGTTAAGCAATGTACTTCTACCATGTGAATGTATGTGAAAAGAAAGCTCTAGGAGTTGCATGAAGCCACCAAGAAGAACCAACATAAAGTGGGCACAACAGGCTCTAGATCCCAGGGAAAGAGAACCAGGGACTTTGGTAGTATTATTTGATTCCCCAAATCTAACCTTGCTTGACGAGCTATCTTTGAACATTTCAATCATGACATTGTGTATATTCTTTACATTATTAAGTCAATGAGAATTTTCAATGCTACCTAAAATTTTTTTTCTGCTGAATTAAATGTTGCAGAATATCTGGCTATAGATATAGCCTTTGATATACCAAATGTTGACCAGAGTTAACCATTGAAGATGGCATCAGAGAAAGACTGATCCTATTATAATGTGTGCTTTGGTAACAAGCTGAAACTACCTCTGGAAACAATGGGAAATAAAAATTTAGAATCAAGGTGAGTTAGTAAGAGTAAAGGAAATAAAACTTTATGTAGTCATTAATGATGAGGGAGAGGACATGCTACTATGACTATGCCATCTAGGCATACAGAATATTAAAAAAATTCAATATGATGAAGGACTTTGAGAAACAACAGAAGGAAGATTTTTTTTGAAATTCCCTCAAACTTCTCCTTTGACACAGGTCATTAAACTCTCATGTGAGAAGTGTCCTTATAGCTAAAGGACAAAAGCACCCTTGCACCAAGGACAAAGAGATACTGAGAAGAATCTGAGCAAACACTTAGGTTTCCCCAATTTACTATAATAACTCAACTCCTTGACCGATCGTATTCCTCCATGACTGTCCAATTGTCATCAATCCTAGCATGCAATTCTCAGATTTGTCTCTTTCTTTGGGTCTTCATTTCCTTATGAAAGTTCCTGTATCACATAAAACATTGGATCGATTCACATCCTCTTCTCCTACTAACATGCTTTTATCACTGTAATTGTCACACCTAGTAAGGGACACTAGAGGGTTAAGAAAAACTTGTCCTCCCCTACATTTCCATGTTGACTACATTAATTATTTCTTCCCATTTGTCGAAATAGTTAATTGGAAGTTTGGAGGGCAGGATCTACAAATATAATTATTTCCCTATGAATAGATTTCTTTGTCTTCCTTTCAGAAATAACGTGAGTATAGTGTTATAATATGAAAAGCAGAAATGAGTACAAACAAGACAAGATTCATGTTTAGACATCATGAATAAATGCAAAATAGTATGATGCTATACTTATCAGATATAATGTGAGGAAGTAATCTTAACTGTAACCCATGATTTTCTGGGCACATTTACATTTATTTCCATGTATTATTATGAAATTAGTCCTGCTGCAAATTATTGCTTTAAGAGTAACATTCCAATTCAGATAATTTCTTAGCCATTGTTACTTTTGCTGCCTGAAATTAATATTATACTTTATTCAATACTGTGATATATAGAATAATCCATTTACTATTTTACTGTAAACAATAAATTCCTAAAACCTATTAAAATGTGTCAAATTTTCAATGTGTCAAAAATGTGTCAATAATTCTTTTACCCATATGATTAAAAATCATTTTATATATCAATGCAATAAATATCACAACATAAATCATTGTCCTGCATAGAACATTTTCTATGCATTATTTGAATTAAACAAAATTTAACATCAACAGATCATACTAACACAATGTATTGAAGTTAAGAATTGGTAATATTGTGAATAAAATACTCATGTTAAACTTATTTAAACAATAGAATCATAAGTGCTTTAATGACAAAAATATGTATTTATTTGGAAATATATTTTAAAAGCTACTGAGATTTTCTTTTATAATGATTAATTTTTACTCTTAAAGAGTATATGCTGAGACATATGCATCGCTATGTTTATTACAGCATTATTTATAGTAGTCAAGAACTAGAAACTACCTAAGTTCCCATCGTCAGATGAATGGATAAAGAAAATGTGGTATGTGTGAATAATGGAATACTACACAGCCCTAAAAAGTTGAATTCCTGTCATTTGCAACAACATGGATGGAACTAGAGGGGATGATGCTGAGTGAAATAGTATGAGAACGACAGATATGGAATATTTGGAATATATGGAAATATATGGAATATATTTATGGAATATAAAGAAACAAAGCAAAGAAAGAGAAGACAAAAAGCAACCTTTGCACATTGACAATAGAACTGAGGTTACCAGCAGGGAAAGGGTAGTGGCTGAGAGCAAAGAGCGGTGGAGTCCAATGGACACGGTGGAGGACTTTCAGTAATTTGATGGTGGGCAGGGTTTTTTGTCATATTTGATGAATGGAGAACCTACACATAGGGGCTTATATTATTGTGTAAGTCAACTGTATGTCAATAAATACTAAATTTTTAAAAAGGTACATTCTGAAACTCAAAAAGACTTAAGGTCTCATTTTTGTAAAAGATGTTGGCAAGAGAGGATTTATTACAATTTTACCAGATACCCTATGCTCATGTAGAGTTGGCCCTGGAGATTATATTTCATTTACTACTGTTTGACTTTCGACTAGCTCTGTTTCTCATCAAGTCTTTTATGTGGGACAGAGTCAGAGGTCCAGATCCAACACCCATTGCGGGAGGCCCTCTCTCAGCATCTTCCTGCATCCCCACAACCCAGGCAGTGTGTTCAGAGGAGAAGAGTAGGTTTGATTATTCAGAGAGATTTATGTGACACAGACAAATTCCCTGCCCTAGGGGAGCCTATCAGTCTGGAGTGATAGGGCAAGTATTAAACAAAAGTACAAAAAGTCCTTGCTTAATGTCGTCCACGGCATCTTGGAAATTGTGACAGTAAATGCAAAATCATGTAATGAAACAGGCCCTTGATGAATGTTGTTTCATTCATTCAATAAGGAAACGATATAATGAACAATATAATGTTATCCAAGGAGCAGCTCTACAGGGATTGAAATATTCCTCCAAGATGAGACTGAAGTCCCTGTGTTCGCTGACCCCAATTCTGACACCAACCTCCCGGTCCAAGATTGTTGTTCCCCTCCAAAACTGCACTCCGCCCAGCAAATCTATTCCTGCTGTCCAGAAAACAGTAAATAAAATATATTACTGACACACTATCAAGGTTCCAAGTGTGGGCAGTTCTCACACTTAGGGCACTAACCCTCTTCCCACAGCCCATTCTCTACAGAAATCAGTTCCCTATTGCCAGGTCAAAGCAAATCTAGCATTGAGAAGAAGATGTTATTCAACAGAACAGTTGCAACATGGGGGAGAGGGACTTACAACAAGGGGAGGGAGATTACTGGTGCAGAGACAATGTGAAATCTGCAGGCATCTCAAAGGTCAGACAGGATGTTTGTTTTGTAGGGAGGGAAGGACAAGGCTAGACAGACCTACATGGGGGAGTGAGATGGTGACCAGGTGGCATCTTCAGACAGTAGGTCACCGTGTTCAGAATGTGCAGCTAATCATTTGTGAGGCAACAAATAAGACTTTGGGTGATGGTGCCTGTCCTTATGCTAGATGAAAACAGTCACCTTCCAGTTTAATCTAAGTCATATGGGAAACGGTGGTGCTTTGCAGTTAAACTGTTTCCAGAAACTCGAATGGGTTGTGTGTGTGATGGAGATGGGAAGGAAAGATTGTAAATAGTCAATGTTTTTCGGCTACACTGGGATCTGGTGATACATAGCATTATGAATTGATGTGACAAAAAAAAATTAAATTAAGATTAAAAAGGTGGAGGATGATGTGGAAGGAGAAGATCAGGATAAAAGCTCTTCCCTGACCCACAGTCTGAGCTCTGGAAGTTTTGATTTGGGATTTACAGATTCTGAATGAATCGTACATTGGCCCGCACAAGAAATATGTTGAGTATATGATCCTAGACTCTTTTTTCCTAAAGAGGGGTATTCTCTTATATAAAAACATCACAGGCATTTGACTCCCTGAAATTTGGGATGATAATTCAAGCTTGCACACACTCTGCTAAATCTACTTGCTCTAATTGACAAGTCCTGCTATAAATCTGAAGATTAGCTCCCACAGTAGTTTCATTTTTTCACCCACCAGAAATCTTTTCTAGTCCTTTAAAGAATTAAAATTAAAAACTTGTCTATGCTCAACTTTTTCTATTAGATCAATCCAGTGCCACTGCCAGCTGACTCAGTGTCAACTCCTCTCATTTCATCCACTTTAAAACTGCAATCCCAGGGGCTTATGGCTTGGAGAACATGTCAAAATAGGGTTATGTCTTCAAAACTGAACTTAAAACATCAGTGAGTTCTGAAATATCTTTTAGCAAGTACAGGGCTATAGGATGCCACCTCAAATTTCGGAAAGGATGTTTATTTTTTTTATCACGATCATCTAGCTATTCATTCTTTTTATTCATTTATCAAATGCTAAATTATTTTAGGGTAGGTGCTAAGAACATAGGAATGGAAATACATGCCCACTTGCTTTCAAGCAGCTGAAACTTTAATAACCACACACAAATACAGAGAGAGAGAGAGAGAGAGGAGAGAGAGAGAGAGAGAGAGAGAGAGAGAGAGAGAGAGAGAGAGAGAGAGAGAGAGGAGAGAATTATATCATCCTGTGCTAAGATCTTAAATGTTTGTAAGTTCAAGGTATATGGAATAAAATAGGTTTCATTCAATAACATTCACATTTCAATACAGAATTTTATATCCATGACAAAGTACAAATTAATCACATTTTTGTATAAAGCTCTTAAAATGATTTATCCTCAACAGAAACCACAGATCAGAAATACAAGACATGTTTGATGCCATGTGTCTGCTGTGATTATTAGCCTAGGTAGAGAAGGTGTCATTTAGAATTTAGTGAGTCAGGGCCCGGGGAGGCTTACACCACCTGTCACTCCCTCTCAACTTGGTCAACTACTTAGAATATTATTGCACCATTTTTCAATCTCTGCCTGCAGTAGCTTAACACCGTCACTGACTTTGTTTTTTTTTCCAATCTGAGTTGATCTAGACAAGCAGTTTTGAAGGCAGCCCTAAGGCCAAGGAGAGTATTTATATCTAGTGCCATTCAGAGAAGAACTGAGCCAATAAAGCACTCAATAGATTTTGCACTTTTCCCATTATGTTTCTGGGTTTCCTGTGGATATTCTACAAAAGACTATGGGTGTTCTTAATCAAGAAAAACAGCAGATTTCTTCCATCATTCTGCACTTGCCATGTTTTCAGTTACACAGATTTCTTGTCAAGGAATATTGAAGTTTCAGAAATATTTTCTTTCTCCACTGGGACATGTGCAATGGCCCCAGTGTGCTGTTCGTCATCAAGCACGTTCGATTCATTTTGATAGACTAGGAAATGCATTGAGGTTTTTCACATAAAAGTTTCTTTTCTTAATACAAGATTACATGAAACCCAGGCATGGCAATACAGACAGAAACAAAAACAGAAATACCAAAACACAAAAAACTCCAAGGACCTAGAACAGCTCCAGTATGGATTTAAAACCCAATTTCCCTAAAGTTGAAAACTATGTAGAACCTTTAAATGTCTAAGCTACTAAACAAGTTATCCTAGTTATACTTAATCAAAGCTAGTTTCACTGTGGAGAACTCTTCATCTCTGACAGCTCCTAATATCCTTGGTAGTTCCCAATTAAGATGGATTCATTAGAGGACAGAGAGGTAGACAGATGAAATAAGGAAAAACTAGATATCCCATCTGTCAATATCTACACAGAGTAAACACGACTCACAAAATTAGATTTTGAACAACTGAATCTACCTTCTAAATAGAGAATTGAGGAATTCATTATACTCTGATGCTAATTAGTTCAATAATTGAAAATAATGAAGGGCTGTTGTTGGGGAGCTAAGTTACTGATGAGCCTGTTCATCAAGAGCATCATGATGGATGCTCCTGGTGGCCTAGCGGTCCCACAGGCATCCCAAGGTCCCGGGTTCAAGACCTGGGGGCAGGGGGAACAACCAATGTGAGCAACGAAATAAAGAGAATATAAAGTGCTTCTTCCTCCTCTCTCTTCCTACCTAACTGGCCTACTTGCCTTCATTCCTGTCTACACCTTTCCTAAGGGAGGAAAAAAAGTATCATGAAAAGGAATGTTTTAACGAATTCACACCTTTCCACTGAAAAAAAACTTATTATTCATATCTAGTCTATCTTGGGTCAGTGTTTCATGTAATACTTATTTTTTCCTCTATTTTTATATCTTGATGGGAATATTCCAGAGCATGGAATTCTGTGACTCCTCTTAGGAGGTTAGCCTTTCTCTTAAAGATGATTAGATGCCAAGTCTCCCTTTAATATACCTAGAACTCACCAGTGTCTGCCGTTCTTCCCTAGCACAGTCTTTATTTGCAAAGGTAATAGAGGACAGAGATGAATTAATTAACTCTATTTAAATGGTAAAGCTCTATTTTATTGCTTCTAAGCAATGGATGATGCATGAAAAGTTCTCTCAGTATTACATACTTTATTGGGATAATGATTACTTAGGTTATTGGGTTGACTTCTCTGATATGTTAACCCCCTATTCTGCAGTTTTTAGCAGGCACAACTTAAAATATTTGAATTCACAGAAACCACATGTCTTCATTTAGAAGTCAGTGCAGCAGTGATAAATCCTTCATACAGGAATTACTTGACTGATGCTCTTCATGGGTAGTTGGCAGGCAGATAAGGAGAGGGATATTAACAACATTTCTATATTGGCTTTAGTAAACTGATAAACACAGAGCAAATATGACAGGTGATCTCTACAATCAAATCTATCTGACTGTGGAAAACTGAAGCTACTCTTTGAAAACAGAAGTGAAGCTAGAAAATCCTTCCGAGTTTTCTGGATTCAAATATCCCGTTTTATGGCCTCAGAATCGTTAAAAAAAATCAAATACAAAATAATCATCTTGAAACTCTAAGAAATAGCTTAAATTATTATCTTTCATCATAAGATAGGTTACATTTTTTAAAACTATAAATGTATTATAATGCAAGGCATGCCATTAAATGATTTTCTTACTTAAAAAACTTTCCAGGTTATCAGAACAGTAGATACACAGTATGTTATCACTGTTTTGTGATATTTAAAACTCTGTTTAATGAGCCAATATAATTCATCTGACTCAAACATAACAAATAATCATCATGTATGAGTCCTAATTTTATAGTAACTCAAAACTCAAAGGCATGGAAAGTTCCAGAATCCTTTGTACCTAATAGATATGCATTCACATTGCATAATTCTCTTTTGTCAAATCCTGGCCAAAGAATTGCAAAAGGCTCTAGAGCCAGTGCTTTAAAATCAGTATGGAAACTTTGAATTCTTTGTAAAGAATAACAATTTGAAAATATGAATAATGATGATAGAATGGAGAAAAGCCCAAATTGATACACTTGAACTTAGTCAATCTCTGTCGTCCAGATACTACAAACCACTGAGTCAGTATTAGGAATGGAGGCACTAATCTCCATATATTGGGTCACAGGTTCATTCATCTCTAAACACTCATGGACACCATATGCATTGAAGCTCATTCAGCATCATTGATTCTGGAATTCCTTTTCTTGTCCAAACAACAAAAGTGCTCCATCCCCCAACTATCTTTCTTGATTTTCTTTAGGTTTTCAGCTCCTTCTCAGAGAATCCACCCAACTCCTTTCTTTATTCTGCCTCTGTTTTCATATATTCGTGTTTTCATGGTCATGTTTTCATATATTCAAAAAATGCTTCCTACGTCCACACTGCATTTTCTGGTCAATGACAATTCAACATTCAACAAGATGATGCTGAACAAAATAAGCTAGAAAGAGAAAGAGAAGCACAGGATACTTTTACTCATATATGGAAACAGAAACAAACAAGCGACATTGGGGTATGCCATCGTTGATTTTTAGCAAAGAGTTATATGTGCTGTTTCATCTTATCTAAAACTGGAAATCTTCAGTGTTTCCAAAGAAAATAAAGGACAGTACCATATTGGGCTGACTGAAGTAGCCTAAGTTTGGTCTAGGTCCTATAAATCATTTCTTCTCCAATGCTGCTGACCTAGTTCAAGTACTATTCATTCGTTATGTCTTGCAATGGTTAATGAAAACTCTTGATGAATATTCTCTTTGCTTCCTAATATTTTCTTGCTTCCATCTATTCTCTAATCAAAACTGTCATTCTAAAAAAATCTGACCATCATATTATTTTAACTTAAAACACTTCAACAACTTCTATTCCATTTATGAAAGTCTCTAACCATTTACAAGGTGATTTATCACCTGGACTCTTTCATACGTTGCTTGTCCTGCTTTTAAACATGCTGGTCCAACTATAAGAAGACATGTTCTCATCCTACCATGTCATGCTTTTGCTCTTCCTCACAATCACCCATCCTTTCCACTTGGGGAGATAAAACTCATCTTCATCACCACCTTAAGAAAAATCTATCACATGTTACCTTTTGGTTCTTGAAGGAGCAGTAACACTAATCATTCAAAGTTAATCCTGGCTCTGCTTGCTCCAGCAGATGAGAAAGTGGTGATATCAGTCTGTTCACCAGTCAGCCCCCAGAACCTGGCACATCTTAACTCTTACAAAAAGTATTTGTTTGAATCAATGTGTGAATCAAAAGGCTTGAGCCTGGGTGATGGAGCAGATTAGCCATTAAGGAACCAAGTAGGATGTTCAGTTTCCTGGCTGATGAGTCAGAGTAAACCCTTCCTCGAACTTGATGATTTAGTATTGATGTGAGTACTTCTGTTCTTCTAAACACATGAGTATGAAGGTGGGTGGTGTGTACTGGTGGTTTTCAACCAGAACACATTGCAGATGGGTAATTTAGCATAAGATGAGGACTCTCAAAACCATTTGAAGCTCACCAGAAAGCGACAATTCTGATAATATGAAGTCTGGACTTGTTTAGTTGAAAATACATTCTGTCACCAGACTGCTGAGTACAGACTTAGAGCAGAAAATCCAGGAAAGCACAGAGAGTTTGCAGAGGTCAGTAACACATCGAAAAAATATAGCCTCGGGAAATGAGGGGGATTATTAAGTAAAAAGCATTGTTTGTCCTTGGGCCTGAGGTTTATCAAATTCAGTGTTTCTTTGAGGCTATCTTTTCAAAGACTAGTGTTGACAAACCTTATTCCTTCTTGCAATGCAACCAAGAGGCACTTGGTATAAGAGAAATCTGAGAAAGTAATTATTTTAAGGAACATGTGTAGATGCTAAAATGTAGTTGTTGCTTCCAGGATTACTTCCTTTTTGAAACAGAGAACATGAAGCTATTTTTATGAAAAAGGTAGTAAAGGCAAAAAAGGCTAATGTAACTTCCGTTTCCTGTCTGGCACAGACGGCAATAGAAGTCAGCACTGCATTCTAACAAGTTCAAAGCAAAACAAAGGAAAACAAGCTTTCTGGTGCCTCAGTTTTTACAGCTATAAAGTACAGTAGAAAGGCCTGCACCCTAACAACAATTCAGCATGAATTTTATAATAGATGCACAATATTTACCACCTATCTGGGGCGAAGTCAAATGATAAGAAAAAACCTTAAGCTCATTTAACTGGCAATGACAAGAGGTGGCAAACTTTCATAAAAAGAATTCACACAAGTGAGTCAGAAGGAGAAAAACAAATACACCAATCTCACTAATATGTGGAACACAAAGAAACAAAGTAAAAGAACAGGTTAAACAAAAACCAACCCTTGCACACTGACAATAAAACTGAAATGACCAGTGGGGAAGGGGTGGGGGAATGGGAGTAAAGGAGGTGGGGTCTAATGAACAGTCAGGGAGAACTTTTGATAATTTGGTGGTGGGCAGGGTATGTTGTCATATTTGAAGAATGGAGAACCTGTACATACGGGCTTACATTATTTTGTAAAGCAATACATACTGAAGTTTTAAGAAGTATTTACACAGAGGCAGAACACATCTTAGGCTTGTTTATTTCATTGAATTTTAAATCATTAGAATAGTGTTAATTTCCACTCAGAAGACAATCTCTCCTATACTTCACTTTGCCTGGTGCCATTGATGGTATTTTAGACAACTGACTACTCCAAAGGGCGCAATCTCTTACTTTTTTTCTCATTTTCACTTCATTTTCTTATTTACAAATAGTTTATCCAAACATGAAAAGATATAAAATGACAACATAATGATTCTTTAATATTGGGAAGTATGCTTTTTAACCAGCTCACATCACATCATCTAAACCTTTCAAGAAAGCAAATATTTGCTTATTGATGTTTTCCAGCTCCATAGTTAGAAATTAACATTGAAAAATGAGAAGTTGTGATTTGTGTGTGACCTGTAGAAATGATCCTCTTTACAGCTGCTAATTTTGCTCAGGAAAGGAAACTTGCTAACATGACATCCTTACTTTCACATTCTTTCCTTAATGCATTATTTGAATCATTCTAAACATGATCTATTGTCTTCCTGCTGTGACTAATTAGTCAGAGAAAAAAATAAACTTGAATCAAAATACTAAGCCAAAATAAAGTCAAAGCCTTTGAAAAGTTTTCATTTACCCATTTCCATCCTACTTTCCCTCCCCAACTCATTTTCCTTCCAAACTTCCATCTTTCCTTCTATCTCTCATTGCCTCTCTGTCTTCCTTCCTTTTCCTATCATGAATGCTTTCCTTTTACTTTTTACTTTAATCTTCTAATTTTACCCATTTTTGATCAAACCAGAGTACTCCCAATTTTGTAGGGTTAACAATGTCTGCTAGGTCATGAGAGCCCTGCTACCATACAGCATGAAGGGAATGTGCTTTGTTAGAATCACATCTCTGGGAGTAGCAAGGATAAGTTCTTTTACTGTATGCATGTAAATATATTTACTTATTAGAAAAAAAGAAAATTCATGAGACTATCAGGCTATTTGAGAAAGACTGAGACTTCTTAGGAGCGGGAACACCACTTGGGAAAAGTGAGGGGAAAGAATTGTGGAGAGGGAGAACCTGAATTGCAATGTCCTGTGCTAGACATAATACATAAATGAAATCATATAATAATAAACAGAACACTGATGCCTCAAAAATCAGAAAAGAGTGAATCTGAAGAGAGAGAGAAATGAGTGAAATGATTTGTTGGGACCACGAGTCCCGGTGTAATGGGCTGCGAAGGTCAAATTGCCAAGCAGAATGGGATAATATCTCAATGGCTCACCATCTGAGACAACCCTCAATGCAAAATCTGAGGTTTCTTGTACATTTTACCTTTAATAGGAGCAGTCTCAGCAATAGCTTTGCCTTAGATTTGAATTGAGAGACAAAAACAAAAAAACAAACCCACAAAAACAGCATACAAAATATTGCAAATGTGTAATGAATATAAATTTCATTCATGTTCAGTGAAGTAAGTCAGAAAGAAAAATACAGATGTTTTACTCACATGTGGAATATAATGAAGTGAAATAAATAAACACACAAATTCCAACAGAAGTAGCAGGACTCGGGGCTGGTTATGGTGGGTACGGGGCATAAGGGGGGAAGATGGCGATAAGGGACGTGGACTCTGATGGAGGGTATGTTACAAAATACAGATTGAGATGCAATTTCAGTATCCTAAGTGCAATTTAGCACTGTGAACTGAAGAAATAATATTACTCTAGAAAATAAAAATTTGTTTCTAAAATCCAACAACTGAAATAACAGCAAAAAACTTTATGTAAAGGAAAAATAAAAGCACAAACTAAAGTCATAATGCTGCTTTGTTATTAATGGTATCCTTCAGAGACACTACAGATGTGGATTTCTTACAAAACTTTTGGAAATTGGATGACTTAGCCAGGATCAGTACTTCCTAGCCCAAAGACCAAATCAGTATCTCTTGTTTTCATATTTCTAAATAAAGTTTTATTGGAAAGAGCCATGCCCAAATTTTCTTTTCACCTATGGCTGTTATAAATGTAGCCAAAAAAAACCTAAAATATTTTCTCTCTGGTCTTTTACAGGCAATTTATGCTGACCGTGGGTCAAGACTAAAGGTTTAAGAGAATTCCACTTTCTCCTGAGCCTAGAGTCAAATCTTGACACCCCTTGATGAGCCACAATATTCAGGGTATAACAAGTGCATTAGCATTATATTATTTATGATCCCAACAGGAAGCATCGGTTATTCAAATTAAAATTGGTTTAAGACATTTTATCAGTGAAACAGTATTTAGAACACTGTGGATGAGTGTAAAGAAACCATACTCTGGACTAGATAAGATCCTTGTTCTAATAATGCAAAAGATGTGATCCAAACTCCACACCCATAGTAGTGAGGGAAGAAGCAGTTACTCGAACACCAAGGAGAGAGACTTAAGGGAAGACTGGCTTCAGCGGAGCAGTACCTTTGGTCCAGGAAGCCAGTAATTGTAACGAACAGAATTCTCAGGGAGCGAGTGGGAACAATAACTTTCTGACCTGACTCTCTTCCATGCAACATTTATGTTGGCATTGTTTTGGGAATTGAAACAGAAGGGCACGGAAGCTAGGTCTTCAGTTGTAAACAGGTCAGTCTCTTAGAGCACAAAGCGGAGTGAAGAAGATGGAGAACAGATTGAGGAGAAGGTAGGAAAAGTGGAAAATACAACTAGAATATGATGAGTGACTTCTTTCAATAAATTGGGCACCTGACCAGACACTAGTAAAAATACTCCCATCAGTGACCTTCAATCAGACTGATGTTATGTGTGTCTGTGTATGAGAAGAAATTAGGCAAGAATGGT
Organism: Solenodon paradoxus; assembly: GCA_004363575.1. Classification (NCBI taxonomy): domain Eukaryota; kingdom Metazoa; phylum Chordata; class Mammalia; order Eulipotyphla; family Solenodontidae; genus Solenodon; species Solenodon paradoxus. Next base: position 578,926 of record RJWH01000432.1, read on the forward strand.
TGATAAGTTCATTTTAATGTCTTTCTCAGTCCTGGGTGCACACACACTTGAGAAATAAAGGGAAATAGCAGAAATACAACAACTCATTTTGCCAAGTATGCAAATTCCTCTCATGATTTGTTTCAGGTCTAGTTTACAACTTTGCTGAATGCTTTCAGAAAACAGCAAAGCTATCCATCCACCAGCATGTGCTTACTAAATTAGCATCTATCAAATATTTAATGGAAACATTTTCAATAGCCACTGTGACATAAATTTGGGGGACAAATATCTGTCCAAGTTAATCGAAACAGGTTGCAGAAAATATAAATTAGTAATCTGTAAAATTCACCCTTGAATACATATATTTGTTTTGCAAAACTATATTCAGCACTGAATTAGATCAAGATACTTTGCTTGGAAATATAAATTCTAGCTACCTTTCCTTTTTTTTGGCAATAACAAGTAGTTTGTGATTATTTCCTCTGCATGTTTTATAGTCAGGAAAATCTGTGAAATTTGAAAGGGACAGAAAAAATGACAAGGTTGCTGCCATCTAACTATCTTTGTCTTTCATGTTCTCTGAGATATTGTGCAAATCTGCAGTTTGTACAAAACACTGCAGATGATTTTGTTCATAGCTGTGCAAATAAACTCTGCTCAGCAGAAAGCAACAGATGACTACCTGTCTATCCTAATCTCCTTTGTATCTATTTGCAAGTTCAGGTTAGCATCCCTGCACGCAAACTCCAAAGTGTGTGTGTGTGTGTGTGTTTGCATTTTTTGGAACCAAAGATAACATCTTAATGTTCCCCCACATTAATCGATGTTCAAAATCTTGAACATGTCTGTTTTATATTTGGAGAGTCATATGTTGTGAGAATCAGGATTTTACCATTTAAAAAAAAAAGCACGCTTTAATGATAGCGTGACTAGAGCCAAGGGTCATGATTTAAACTGGGGAAGGCACATTAGTTTCTTAAGAAGCTTTAAAAGATGTTGCTGATTCCCTAGAGGGTGAAAGAAGGATTGCTCAGCAGCAGTTCAAGTAAACATCAATTTAAGCACCATAGGTTTTATGTGTCAAGTTGATAAAGGAAACAACTTAAAAAGACAAACACATACAATGCTTCTTAACTTGATCTGCAATGTTTATGATCAACTACGGTATTTAAACAGCCTGCTGCTCAGTACTTCGAAAAACACCTCAGAGAATGACAGGGTATGATTTCATTTCTTTTTTATGGTAGAGAAAAAAAAAAGTAATTGTATTGCTGTTTGAATATTTTTATACCAATCCTTCACACTTGGGCTCCCTTATCATGAAAATTGTGGGCTTTCTACTGTTCCATACTGTTATCACGTTAAGGAAAAAGGGTTTACATCTCATGCAAGATTAATTAGGTTTGGGGCAATTTTAAAGGTATCATCTATATCCTGTACGTGCAGAGAGAATTCGGCAGCATCGTCCATCACTTTCCAGTTTGCCTGGATACCAGTAAGTATAAATAATCTGGAGGCAAACATTCTTTGTGTATAGTTACAGAGAGAAATTCCCTTTGAAATTTTTCAACTTCATATAAAAACAAACTCATATGTACCTCTGATAATAGCCAAAGGTTTCAACGCATATGAAGTTGCCAGGATTAATGTAAATACATATATTTTCAGTCAGTGCTCTTTGGCATGGAAATAATGCATAATAAATGCCATAAACTGGAGTTCTATAGAATGAACAATTAGAAATAAAAAAACGAAGATGTAGTCAGAGTACTTAGCAAGTGGCCCTGTGGTTTAAGCAAGCAAATAAATCAGTATGTGGTCAGATGCAGACCTAGCAGCCCTTAACTGACACATAGGCAGATATTGAGGGAAATAATGCCAATTAAACGTTAAATCTAAATCCTATGCACATTTTGCATAAGACTAGAAGTAGCCTTTCTTCACAGCTGGTTGCTAAGTGTTAGGGTACAAACCTTAGCTGATCTGCATTCCTTACAGACCCTGAAGCACTGAGTTTATTCTTATGGGTTGATGGAAATGAACATAATCCCAGTCACTTCATAGAAACAAGTGGTGATTTTCACTAAGGACTCAAAGACATGTAACTAGTCGTGCTTCCACAGGGGTCAGTGGCCTGTAGTGACTTTTTGCTATTAGCTCTGCAGAGCTCTGTGCATCTCCATCAGCCCTGGGCTGAAACCAAGAAATCAGGAGAGTGTACAGGGAAACAGATGCTTAATAAACACACCTGCTGACCATGATGCAATCACTCAACAATTTCTTTACATGGCTGAGACTAACATTTTCTTTCAAGCTGGAATACTTCCATTCAAAATGACTTAGCCGTGTGTAGTCCAAACTTTTCATACAGAAAGCATGTGCTTTCTAGTAAACAGGGAGAGAGAGTTATGACATCAGCTACCAACTGAGCTTCACGGTAGGGTAAGTCTGGCATTAACGACTTCTATTGGTAATACTAGTAAATCTTGAGCAATGAGTTAATTGGGTCAACAACAGACTGATATAGAATAATAGATCACCGATCCCTCCTCTCTACTGATATATTTCCTCATTGGCTTCTTAGATGATCAAGGGAAATCTTTTGATTTCTACTTCCAGAGCAAAATGGGTCTGTCTTCATAGGCTTTTAAATAGATTCTGTGATCTGGGGTGTATGATACAACGTACCACTAAGCATCAAATGCAGTCATATTTTAAATACAATTCCTCAGTTATCACATATATTTTCTCTCTCACATGCATACACATAGAGAATAAAAGTTTCCTAAGGTCCTAGACATTAAAAAAAAAAAAAAAAAAAAGAACTGTAGATTTGAAATCTCTTAGAGCCAATAGAACTTGCATTAGTCTTTTGTGCTTTAACCAAATTCTTAGTACAAGACTTGCATATACCAATTTCCTTCACAGTCAGTGAAAATTTCTATATTTTCATTATATCATGTTGTGTTCTCCTTTTAGTATTACTGTGTTCTTACGGTTAGTTATTTTGCTGCAAATGGCTAAAATCTTAGCTTCCCATCCCTTGTGTAGTCTACTATGAGCCTCGTGAGAAAGGAAGCACACTTTCCAATCTGAGTGTCGAGCATTTTATCATGCTAGAAATTGTTAGACACACCGATGTTTCCCAAGAACCGTGGACTACTCTGGGTTCTCTGACTTTCCCCACTCAAAAGTCAGTTCCACTTCCCTTTCAGGGAAACCCTGATTCCTTGTAGTAAACAATCGTGCAAAGAGAAGGGAATCAGGGCCTGCGAAGAGCAAAGCAAATTTTACCAGTTGGAGCAGCCAAGTACTAACAGAGAGCAAGAGACTAAATGGAAGCTTGAACTTTTTAACATTACCATTTCCAAACTTTGCTTATTTTACTGTATAACATCCTTGTGCCAATCTGACGCGATCATACATAATAGTGGATTGGCTTCCAATATTGCTTAACATTTTACATTCATCTCACACATAGTCAAATCCCAGTCTGCTGTGATGCCTTTGTTAAAACAAAACAGAACAGTACTGGCTATTGTCTTTTCGTTAAACAAAGCCACACACTCCTGGTTTAAGGCCCTGAATTTACATGGAACAGTCCCATTTTATTTGATTTAATTTGTGAATCACATTTCCATACAGGTATATAGAATGACAGTGATAATTTTATATAAGAATTGTACTTAACTACAAATGTTTACTTAAAACGCAGGGTAAATATAAACTACTAAAAAAACCTTTCATCTAAATTAGCATACAGATATATTATCCTGTACAATTAAAAACAAAAAGCAAATCACAAATTGCTACCATCAATATTCAGAGCAATCCATGTGAAGGAAGTAGATCAACAACACCACAGCTTGGCCTGTAATATTGCATCGCTGTTGTCCCATTCATGCCTTCCATTCCTTCTCTTGAGATCATTGACTCCAAATGTCCATCAGACAGACAGCAAGGCGTTTGGCTGGCTCTTCAGTGTGACACCCCTTTTGATTTAATGACAGATTACTACACTGCCCTTTCCAAGTTGTGAGATAAGGCATCTTCCATCATAGACACTGTGATTGAAAACTACTTAATGGTCAGCCTCTCAACCTCAGCCAGTGATTTTCTCCTAAAAGATATCCCCCACCAGCAATATATAGCCTTGCTTTATTTCTGAAGCCTAGTATTTGTGATTCACTTTTCCCCAAGGCAGGATGCCAGCTCCTCCAATCTATACACCGATTACCTGCTGACACCGATTCTAATCCTCCTCCTAGCAGATGGGCCACACCACGGGGCCTTTGGATGGATGGATGGCCTACTCGCTACATCAAACTTCACCCAAGGGGAGAAAGAAGCTTTAAAAAAGGTCTTGCATGGACAAGAGTAAGATGGCAGGCATCATGGCTGTTGAGAAATATTGATACTCTCTATAGAGTCTCCAATAAAAGGACCCATTGTCCTCATATCAGGCTCATTTTTGATCAAACAGCAGAGTAAGAAATGTAATCCTGGTTTTAGCAAAAATGTCTATAATAATCCCCACTTATTGGAATGAAAATAACTTAAAAATGCTTTGCTTGTTGAAAGGGAGTGATTAATTTTTTTAACCCTTGATGACTTCATTACAGTGAATGTGCTTCTCTCTTGGTTCATAATAATTGCATCTTAGATGTGATGCATTATTTGTATGCCTGTCAACAGCTCAAACCAGTGATGTCCCTGAGAGAGTGAATAACTATAGGGTGTTTCTTATCTCTCTAACCATCATTCTCTACCATATAGCCATTTATCTTGGCCTCTGTGCTCAAATCCACAACACTTCCATAATCTCACACTCAGCTGATGTATTTGTTTACTCTCTGACAAAATTATAGCCAACTGAAGAAGAAATCTTTCCTCTCTTAGCCATTCAGTCACCTTTTGTCATGACCTTCACTCTCAGAGCTGTTTAAAGTAGCACTGTGAGTTACTATCTGAGGCAAAATTTCTATTCTTCCCTAGTTTCTATTCCCCCTTGCTTACTCAGCAATGTCACTTCAGTGAGATTCTGGAATGTTTCATGCATCATTATTTTCCCCCTCTTTAGTGATTATTCAAATCAGCATACGGTCACAACTTTATTTTTTAATTTGTAATGTGAGAGAAATTAAGAATCTTCTCTGGAAGCCACAAATGCTTCAAGTAACCACATTTCTCTAAATCCCGTGCCCTGTCTCCAATGGAACTCTTCAATCTTCTCTGACATCTCTAAACTCCACTCAAGGTTTTGCCTTATCAATGCATAGTAATATTTAAGGCCCTTTCATTCTGTGTTCTTCAGCATTCCAAATTATTTCTCCAGTTCTAATTCAAGAATAATTTACCTAATCTGATCACGCTTGATTGATCAGCATTTGATTGACCTTGTCCTTTGAAACGCTTTCTTCAGGTGACTGCTAGCAAACTACCTTTCTTAAAACACAAGAACAGAGTGGCAAGTATGAGACTGCAGGTATGTTACAGAGAAGATTTTGAAGGATCTTATATATTACATCAAGAAATTCGAATTTATCTGTAAAGCATTTGGAGCCAAAGAAGAATTTTAAGCAGAACAGAAGACACAATAGGATTTATTCAGAAGGACAGTCTTGTAAAGGGTGTTCAAGAATATTTAAAATCAAACCAGAGAAACAAAGGTATTGTCACACTGCATCCTCAAATTCACTTCCTCCCCTATAAAAGAATTACATTCCTGCTCTTAGCCATAAGAAGCCAGGTAACACTCTACCAGATGACATTCTCATATCCACTATTAGGCATGGCCATGTGGCATACTTGAGCCAATGACACATAATTGGATTAGAATTGCATGGTTTTCAGTGGAGGCTTAATTATATTGTGTCGTTTGCCTTGCTCTGTTGTTTTCTTACCCTCTGAAATGAGACTAGCATATCCCAAGGAACAGTTGTTTCTTTAGACTAGGTATTAGAAAGGAAAAATAAATGGGGGAGAGGTAAAAAGACTCTGCAGTCACAGTGGCCCCTCCCTCCAGACCTGTGAGTAGATGTGGTATTTGCTATTTCTAATCACTGGGCTTTGGAGTTGGGGGTCAGCACTAAATGCTTTCCAATATAAATTTAAAAGAACTTATTGCCAGAACCACACAAAATGAGACAGTGAAGGAATGACCCGCTTTTAGGGAAAAAGAATTTTCATTCCAGGAATGTGTGAATAGTCAGAAATAGTCATCTTTCTCCAGATATTTTATTGAGAGCTGAAAGCAATGGATATAAAGTTGACCTTACATGAAGCCAGAAAACCACTGACTATGTTTTCTTCAACTCAGTGCAAATATGTACTTGTGCTTTTGGGGAAAATAAGCATCTTGGAAGCATATATTCAAGTCAACACACTGGTCACCGTTAATACAAAAAAAACAAAACAAAACAAACACACAGTAAGAATTATTTCCGAAAGTACTTTCAGATTCAGGCTAACGAATGCAATACTTTACTGCTGATGTTATTCAAGAAACTGAAGCAGCGCTCTTGCTTAAAATTTGGTTAAAATAACATGCAACTAAGGCTGAATATTTTGACTTATACTCAGGAAGCATAGATTGTTCTAGAAATTTAAAGCCAAATATCCAACTAACATTCATTGGCGTATCTATTTTCTCAAAGATAGAAAACACAAGCTTAATATTAGAAAACAAAGTAGCAATTGAAAAAACAAATTTTGTTTTGTCTGTTTTAAAATCAGTCTTGTTTCAATCACAAAGTAACTCTGCTCCACTCACCTGATTTCATGTAACCCTCACAGAAACCCAGAGCCGGTAGGTACTATTTTTATTTTCCCTTTAGACTGATGAGCACTATCATTTCCACAAGTACACACAGTAAGACAGACACAGCCAAACCCAGGACTGTGGGCTGACAGAATGATTCCCATTTGCAAGGTATGGATTTTAAGTGCTAAATACCAACAAAAAAAAATACAAGCAGTTTATTTCAGGTTAAATGGAGGCTCCATTATTTGTGTGTTGCAGCACAGTGAAGGGGCTCATGGTGGTGGTGACAGCTGCTGAGTGGCTGAGAAGGATTCCCTTACATGCCCTCCCAATGCACACTCACCCTCAGACAACTCTTGCCAGGATCCTGTGACCATCAGGGCATCTCTCTGTTCTTACAATGTTACTCTTCCTACAGGTCATAGAAATACGTGTTTGTCCCCAGATATGCTGAGCCCTTACCACACAATCAGAGTGTATTCCTTGGATTCTGCATTTTTGGAGCTGAAAATAATTCAATATCACTTTGGAAGTGAAGTCAGAAAAGAACACTTGGGTAACATTGGTGGCCTGTCTTTTAATGTAAAAAAAAAAAAAAAAAAAAGGCCATTCTACCTCAGAAAAATAAATAGAAATAATAGGCAGAGAAAAACAAGATGATGGCGGCGGGGCGGGGTGGAGGGCCAACCTTCTGTCCTAGTTATTCCTACTCTTTCTGAGTCTTGTTACGCACTTGCCTGGATGGCCTGAAGAAGTGAATTCCACCAGGCCTTAAGCTAGTCTGAGTTCAGATGTTATCACATTTAACCAATGTACTGCTAAGACAATATTTTCAAACGCTTTTATCTTAATTTAAAGAAGTTATCTCTAAAACATTTATTACACGAGCACTGAAGAAGCCGTCTAAGAAATGAGCAGACAGAGATAAAGTGTCATGCTTTTCACCACAGAGGCAAGCAAGACACTGATAAGGAGGAGCAAACGATTTTCCACAAAAGCAGAGATCCCTACAAAGAATAATGAACTTTGCATACTTACCTAGCCCGTGGCTAGAGTGAACAAATCCCTGTCCTCTCCTCTAGTGCATACATGCCATAAAACCAAGGAGGAACTAGCTTTTCTAAAAAAAGTCAGTTAAAATGAAAACCTATCACAATTTCAAAAGAAAGTTCTCCATCACACATAGGAAAAGATGAAATGCCAGCCAAGGAGGGCTTCTGAGAGCTCAGGTTTTAACAAGAAGCATGGAAATAAAAATACAACCACAGTTTTTATGTTTAACCTCAAAGTGACTGTAAATTATCAAAGTTTTGTCTCCCTTTCATAAAATAAATTGAAGTTTGGATATTAAATATAGCAGATCATTTGTGTGTGTATATATGTATATATACATATATGTGTCTACATGTTTTATCTCTCTCTGTTCCTCTATAACCACCATCCTCACAACTACAACTTCTTTAGTTTTACAGTTTTTACTCTTATTTCTCAATAGAACTTAATAAACAGGTAAGACATACTCCTTCACAGGTACTTTTTTCATTTGCTTTTTAATTTCTCTCTAGCAGCCAAAAGCTATTCCTGACACAGAGGATACCAATAAAGAGCTGAACTGACTTCTAACAAAAGAAATGATAAGAAGTCATATTGAAATGAGGAACAATTGTTCTCAAGAAACAAGGAAGGAAGTCTGTGGGAACCAACCGCAGCTCTTCCTGTCAGGTTTTTGAGGATCAAGCTTAAGGCCCTGGTGTCTGAGTTGGATGCGGGACTGTAACCCACAGTCAGGATTTTTAGCTTCATTACAATCTAGGAAGTCACCTTTTCTGGCCAATCTACAATCACACCAATAAGGGAAAAGGCAAAGCTGAGATACAGACGTGGAATAAAAAAAAATATCACTCAACAGGACAAGGGGATAAATGTGGATGCATGAAGGTGGTTTTGGGGGCAAATTGCAAAGACCCCAACTGAGAAACACAACCTGCTGGCTTTGAATAAATATTTCACATATTTTCATTTGTTTCTGCCTTTTTCTCCAGATTTATGTTGATTTTCTGAGATTATTTCACAGAGGAAAAGAGAAAATCACTTAAAGAAGTATTTATTAAGCCTGGCTCTGTGGGTTGCATGATGTTAGAAGAAAGAGAAGACTCATCTGGGGAAAGATGGTGGGTGTGTCAGAAAAAGCTGTGTGTGTAATAGCAAGGAATTCATCATAGAAATAACATTTTGGTTTGGATCAAATGTACATACAAACAGTTGCTAGAATAAGGAATTAAACTGGTGAAAAAACTCAGCAAGTAAATAGCATCCACAAATTATTTTTCTCAAAATCTTTGTGTTTACCTTAGGCGTATTTGAGTTCTTGTCTAGAAACATGTTCATTGAATGACAAAATAGGCTAATTATTTGAACAAAGTTTATTAAGTACACATTTGTAAAAAATCTATTTAACAATCAGGTATGGGGAAATGTACTTGAAATGAAACTGTAAAACAAGATAGTTTTATCTTTCTAAATTTTTTTATAATACTGCTTAATAGCATAATCTACCATGAGTAGGTTTACTTTAGGAGAAAAATGTGTTAATGAACTATTCATGTTTATGGCGTATGAAGTGTTCTGATATCTGTCCACCAAGTGCTCCGCTGGTCTCCTGACAGTACTGAAGAGAGAAAAAAATACTTCAATTACTGTGAGATTTACTGGATCTGATCCAGGGCTCATATTAGAAATATACTGAGAAATTATGAAGTGAAAGGAGAACTGAGAATCGCAAATTAAAGTTTCCTTTCAAAGGGTGCTGCTGAAACATCACTGTAAGAAATAACTTTGAGCACCAAATATAATAAATACAATGCTAAGGATGGTTATTATTGAATAATTTAAATATTTTCTTTAAAGGGTCATAGTGAGCAAATGTCACAACCTAAACTTTAACTTAGTTCTTTCATTTCTGTGTACTTTGTGCTCTGATCCCAATACTGTGCAACCCTCCCACAGGCAAATTATTGTCATTTTTCTCTCAAATTCCCACAAAGTATTACTGCATTACAGTATTAGCTCCAAGTCCAGAATCTCATTATCTAAATTAGCTCCTGGTGGGAACTGGGTGGCTGAGGTATAGTTTCTCCTGTACTGTTGCAAGAATGTTGTTCTCTAGCCTTACATCTGTGGAACTAAAGAGATGTGGTATTTGCCTCCCACATACCATTATAATGGTGGGACAGGCATGAGACACGTATAGACATTCCCGGTCAAAAGAAAGGGACGGGGAGGTGACAAAGAAGTCACCTTATGGGAAATCTGGTACCGAGCTGAGTGGAAAACGCTGGAGACCCTTCTTGTTGGACTCTGCATACTGAGCTTGGTTTCTGCTCTCTGGGTCATCCTTTTGGCTTCCCATTCCCAACTCCTGCTAAAAGTAAACAGAGACTTTCAGACGATTCATTTTGTCGGCCTACTTCCTTTTCATGGAATTTTATGGGGCCAATCATCTCTTTTCATTTTGCACTGTCCCAATTCCTTTCAAAGATATTACTTATTGATTCTGGATAGAATCCTTTCAAAATCATGCTATCATTGCTATAACTCTCTTTGAGGATTATTCATTTGAACTTCAAAAGACAGACACAGGTTTCTTTGTGATAAGCCCTCCATCATTTTGGGCTCCTGATGAGACCATTGCTGGAGGACAGCCTCGCGCTTACTACATGCATGTTGTTTTTTACTGAGGATCTGAGAGGCTGTTTTTTACTGAGGATTTGAGAGGCTGTTTTTTACTGAGGATTCGAGAGGCTGTTTTTTACTGAGGATTTGAGAGGCACACCCAGGAATCCTGAATAAGCCTTAGGTTGGCACCTTTGGTCTTTCCAACATCTTAAAAGCTTTTATAGTCACATCCTCACTTTCTCTCTAGTCCATGCGTTGGTGGAAAATGCCCTGGATTCAGGACGTCTTCAGAAGCTAATTCTTCGTGGGCATGATTTCTCATTTGAAAAATTAAAGTCTTTCCAAAGTCATCAAGTCTTGGCTACTTTAGACTTCAGTCTCCCCATTTAGCTCCGTACTTTTGGGAGGGGCAACTCAAAGAAGCCAGGTGTCATATTCACCATTTTCCTCAGGAATCTCCTTAGCAAGATCAACCAGATAATTTGGCACATTTTATACTTTAGACCTTAGTGTAGGTTCCAGTCCTGCAAAACTTTTTAGGATTACACCATACAGATTTGCCTGCCTGTGGTCTCAATAACACAGTCTACCTCCTTTTGTGAACAGTCTATTGAAAGCAATTTAGGCTTTTTCTAAAAATCCATCTAAACTCTACACACTGCTCAATTCTAAAGTCACTACCAAAATCTAGTTATTTGCTGAGGCAGCACCTAACTTGCCATACTAATAATCAACATTAGCTATCTAAAGTCATATAAAAATTTACCCCATGGGCCAGCAGATTAAAACAACAAAACAGTATTTTCCCATGATTTCTGTGGGTCTACAATCCAGATGTTAACTTAGTTGGTGGCTCTGTCAGGGCAGCTTAATGTCTGTAATGATTCATTGGAGCTGTGGTCTCATCTGAAAGCCTGAGTGAGGGAGTAGCTGTCTCTAAGTCATTCATGTCGGTATTGGCAAGATTTAGTTCCTTCTGTGACACACTGAACTGAGAACCTCAATTTCTCACTAGTAGTTGCTACATGGCCCCCTCAGTTACTTTGCATGTAGTCTCTCCATGGGGCAGCTGCTGACATGGCAGCTGTTTCCCTCAGAACATGTGATTGAGGGAGGGAGAGAGAGCATTATAAGACATACTTAGTCTTTTTGTAGTTCAGTCTCAGTGAGGGTTCATTACTGATATTATCTTCTATTGTTCAAAGAGGAGCTTAGAGCCAATCATTCTTCCAAGGAAGAAGAGTTCACAAGGGCATGGATATTAGGAGGTGGGAATCCACTGGGTCAGCTTAGAGACTGTCTACCACCACAAGATGACTGTCTGAAGCTCTTCTTTCATACCTCAGGTCAAATTTATGGTTACACTGATTCTGGATCCCTAAGTGGCAAAATATCATTGTGGAACTACACCTTATTACATTTTGATTACTACTGGACAAAATATGATCCATTTTATAATTTCACTTTGTTTTCATGAACATTAAGATTTCAGGAACAAAAAGGAAGGCAAAAATACCTAGGTTAAGCTTTTCAAAAACTATTAATCCCTAGCCTTCACCTCACCACATGTCAGGAGACTCCTGAACTCTGTTCCAAATCCAAATCAGTGGCTTAGCTAAGAACTGAACCAGGTGCCTCCACCCACTGTTAGTCTTCTGCTGTTCTGTCTCCAGCTGAAGTGCCAGTTGTTTTATGGTGTTTGTCTCAGGAAAACAGGCTTTTCTTTTGCTTTTTTTCGGTGTCTGTGGGGAGCAACCTGAAAGTGCATCCTATGGAGTCACCATCTTGAAGTCCATCCCCCATGACTCATTTACTTTTAAGTTAATATCCTTTGAAAGGATGATACCTGATTTTGTCATTACATTTTATTACCTATATGCAACTGAATTCCACTCAATTTGCTCTATTTGTGTCACTCAAAGCAAACAAAAAGTAAAATGAAGAATTATTGATGATTTAAAAAGTATTCATTTTAGTATTTTTGCTACCTGTCCTGAGTAATGATTAGCACATATTTAATTCTACTAGTGTTCTCTTTATAGAAAATAACAGTTTAAATTGAGAGGATACCATAAACATTAAGAAGTCTATACATTTTCTCTAGCAATTTAGAAAAACAGCATTGTTCATTTTATTTTCAAAATGCCCCTTTATGTTGAGAAACACCTGTTTACCCTGGAGCATAGTCTGAGAGTCGTTGCAACATTTCCTGCACCAGAAAAAGAAACACCTGTGTACTTGGTCATGAAGTTAGTGACCTTATGCCAAGGCAAAGTCAACTTGGCAGAAAATCTGCAACTGTCTAGCAGAATTGTGATGATGTATTTTGTAGTTAGTGTAGTTATTCTGTTAGGAAATTATTACATAGGTAAGTATTCTGTTCACGCAGTTATAGATCATTTTACTAAATAGATATCATTTAGCATTTTATTGGTAGGATTCAGCAATGAAAGAGGAGTCATAAACAGGGTCAAATAAATAGAAACCACTCTAGGTAATTTGAGTAGAAACTGTTTAATAGCGGGAACTAAACTGGCTTTCAAACTGCTGATAGGGTGGAGAACAAAGTTTAAGAAAGTTTTCAGGAAATTCTAAATTGTAGTTAGTGATGACAAGGTAAGCGTAAAAATGAAAAGAGTCACCAGAAGCAAAAAAGTGGATAATTGTCAGAAGGATGCTTGCAAGCAAGAGGAAATATCTACTATTTCCAATGGTCACCAACTTGCTGAAAGCAGCATAATGACATTACCCTTCTTTTATGTCCCCCCAATTTTGTACAATTGCCTCTACTGACAAAATATCACGAAGCTTGATGTCAACGAAGTCTTGACATTGAGTATTAGACCCAACACTCCTAAAGTGCAATGTGTAACTAAGAAAATCAGGGATGGTTTATCAGCAAATGACACCCAAGAGACCACCCTTTCATCCTGACACCTTTATACAACTCTGTACAAACACACACACACATGCACATGCACACACGCACACTTAACAACAATGTCATGAGGTTTAGAAACAATTGCCAGTCTCCAGATCTGAAGTTTAAAAGGACAAAAAGAAGCCTTCTTAGGTATGTGCAGAGCCTGTATGTCATCTAGGAAGTTTTATACAATGGGACTCGAATTCTGATAAAATGAAACAGAAGGTTAGAAATTTCCCTCATATTAAGATTAAATTTAAGAGGTTAGGATTCCTTCAGCCTGGTACTTTGATTCCAGATTTCTGAGTTCTAAATTTCCATAGAATATCATGGAGCAATGTTCTGAATTCAACCATAGTATTTTGAGATGATGCCAAATAAGCCACTCCTTCATTTTATAAGATCACATGATTCGGATGGTAGGGTTCACCAAAAAGTTGTGGAATATCAAACTTAATGGTCCATTGCCTTATCTTTCTGACTGTGCTTTTCTCATTCAGAAGAATTGCTGTGTGGGATACTATAATAATTCTAACGAGCAAACTTATATTAGATTTTGAGGGGACATGTTAGTAGAGGAAGGAGACAGGATTGGCAGAGGAATAAACTGCAGTTCAAAATGTGTTAATTTAATTAAAGACAAATTCCTCCCTTATGCTTGATTGAAGGAACTTAGTATACATGGCTAAACCTCAAGTATAGTGGCTGGACCCACGAGAGTATGGCCACATTGGCTGACTAAAACAATTTGAACATTCAACAGTGTCCAGGTCAGGCTTGGACAAAGTCTTTATTAGGAGCACATGGATGTTTTCTATCCTTATCTGTACAACTAGTGTTTTGCGAGACCAAATTAAACATGCATCGAGGAGCCCAAGAAAAGTAGGCTATTGGAAATACGATGAAAACTTGCTCTGATGGTGGCAAATGAAATATATTAAATATAAATATTTATTCATTATGAAGCACAACTTGAACCTATATAGTGCTATTATGCAATGATTCTTTAATAAATATATTTTATTATATATGTATATATGTGTGCATGTATATGTATACATATTATATAATATACATGACATATAATATATAATATATAATTTATGTAATAGGTATAGATAGATAGATAGATATGGCCTGAAAATAAATAGAAAAGTTGATCTGGATTATAAAGAACCTTCTCTATAATAAGATCTCTTTGGTAAGCATTAAGCATTCCTATGGGACACAGGTAATACTTGGGCCTATTCTGGAAATTCAGTCTACTACATGGGCCCTTTATTTTTTCTTCTCAATCTTAACCAAGAATTTGGAAGGTCAATTATCTAAATAATTGTTGGCACCTTGCCACCTCTACGTCCATGACAGAGGAAAACATGATGCTTCCAAATCTTTCCACTTGGAAGACTGACCTCCAATGTTCTTTATTATCCTTAATGGAAAATTAGCCTAGTAGTAGACAATTGTCAATATATGCAGCAGATCATGCAGAAATTTTTATAAATGAAGCTCAATTGTTTCCTTTCTACTCATTTAACTGAGGGTGTAAATTCCCTACAAAGACATATGTACGCATTGAGACAAGTACTGCCCAGGGTCCACAGGGCATAACAAGGAATGTTTATTCTGAAACTGACTTTTCCTCAAATAGCTATTCAAGTTAGAACTCATAGATGCCAATTATGCTTGATTATGCAGTGCTGTCTTGATGATGTTTGTGACTAGATATATCTGAAAGGCCTGATTTAGGATGAATGACTCTGGTCACATCAAATGGCAGTTAGGCCATATGTTCACATTCTGTTAGATTCTGGTAGAAACTATAATGCTGATCTGTTAAAGGAGTTACTTTCTGAATATGGAATGGCTATGCTTCAAAACATGGTCTCTTCCTCTAAAGCAGGCTGCCCTCATTATTGTCCACATTCCAATGGGTCACTGTTATTTCCAGTGCCATTGTACTTACTAGGGCACACAGGTGAGTGGAAGAGCAATTTATGCAGGATAGACAACAGCTGCTTAGCCATTTCTTTCCTGGAATCTCCATGAAAATTGGTAGTTTTAGTCAATGAGCAAATTAGATCAAAGCTGATTTCAAAATGTTACGTATTTGTTAGGAATAGGTGATGCAAACCACTGCAGCGAACATGCATGGTGATAAATTAGAAAGATAATTATAGTGACAAAATTGAAAAGAGGAAAAACAAAATATTTAGGAATTCATTTAGTTAGTGGAGGCAGGATATGTTAAGGTCTATAATGATAGACAAGGCAGTAACAGTTTAGAAAATGAGACTTGATTAAGAATTGTTAGGATGAGGAACTGCTTGGCTTAGTGACTGGTTGATTATGAAAGGAAAGAGGAATTGAAAGTGCCTAGATTTCATGCTTTGACAATTGATTATAGGATGGGAAATTAAGAAAAACAGGGAACAGAATAGAAAGTCTCTGCAAAAGGGCAAAATTGAGAGGAATTCAATTTTTAACATTTTTATTTTGGTGTAAGAGGCCTATTAGATATATGGAGTTAAATTAGAGAAGAAAAGCTTGAACTGTTGATTTAGAAGTCTTAATGTGTGACTGAAGGTGATTAAACCCACAGAAGTTGATGATCTATCCTTTAAAACCAAAATATGACTGTTGATGCGCACTATCACTTAGTAGCATATGTGTTCTCTTACAGAAATTTCTGCATGATATGCTAGTGTGTATTCAAATTGGTCTATTTACTATCATATTGTTCATAATAAGTTTAAAGACTCTGGAGGTCAGGGGTTTGAGAAGAGCTCGCATGAGCAATTCTTGCTTGAGACGTCTCATGCAGAGCCAGTCAGTTGGCTGGAGCTCTGTTATCTGAAACCTTGACTGTGCTGATGTTGAAGACAGGCTCACTCACACGGTTGCAGGCAGGGATATTACCTGTGCACTTGACCAGAGTGCCTGTGCTGTGCTCTTCACAGCATTGTGACCTCAAGGTAGATGGAATTCTTATCCAGAGCTGAACACTCCAGGCAGGGCAGTGCTAGCACAAAGCTGAGGCCCTGCGATGTCTCTGCCCTTGATTTAGACTCCATGCAGCCTCACCTCCATCGCATTTTCTTGTAAGAATTATGCTACACATTTCACCTTATAAGAAAAGGTGGCATAGACCTCCATCTTCATGGGAGGAATGCCAAAAATATGTTAGGTGTATTTAAAAACTGCCAAACTTTCTCAAAATGAACTTTCCTCAAAGCTCTCTTGTAATAATTTCCTGTCACTTTTGTAACAAATTACCACAAATATATTGACTTATAACAATATGAGTTGCTTATATTTCTGTTCTAGAGGTCAGAAGTCTGAAATGGGTCTTCCAGGGCTGTCATCATAGTTTGTGTTCCTCCGGAGGCTCTTTATAGAGACTGGACCCATCACCATGACCTTTGCGTGTCTATTATTACATGTTCTTCTCGGACTCTGATCATCTTACCTCACTCTTACAAAGACGTTATGATTGTATTAAATCCGCTGCACAGACCGGGATAATTCCCCCATCTCATAATCCTTAATTTAACCACATACATAAAGTTTTTGTTTCCATGTAAAGTATCATGTTTACAGATTTCAGGTAAGAGGGTGTGGACAGCTGCACGGGTCCTTCAGCCTTTCGCATCTCAGCCTATCACACCCCTTGAACTGGAATTGTTAGTATGCTGTGACTCAACAGTTTTCGTGTAAATAGAATAGATTCACGACGATTTGCAAGCACTTCAGTCTGCTTGGATGTATCATTTTAAAATAAATGAATATTTATAAAGGTATTTAGAGATCAGTTTTCTCAAGTTGATTATTTTAAAGTTATAAAGATAAATTTCCATAATACTGCATAATAAATTCTAGTCTAACAGTGAAGAAGCATATCTAGAACCCAACCTGTCTGGCTCCTAGTCTAGTATTCCTTCCTCTGAATCACATGCCCCACCATGCAAGTTTAGTACAAAGTTATGATATCGGTGACATGAATTTCAAGAAAATCAGTTAAAAATTCAAAAAGACCAGATCAGGAATAAATATAAATTCTGAACAGATCAATAATGAATGAAAAGATTACATCAATATTCAAAAATCCTAGGACCAGATGGTCTCTTTGGTGAATTCTATCTAACATTTAAAGAATTAATGTCAATCCTTCTCAAAGTCCGCCAAGAAATTAAAGAGAAGTGAACACTTTCAAACTAATTCTAGAAGGACAGCATAACTCTGATATTTAAACCAGATAAGAACATTGAAAACAAAAAAAAGGGAGCTATAGACCAATATCCTTAATGAATATCGATACACGAATTCCTAACAAAACTTTAACAAACCAAATTTAGGACCTCACTAGGACCATATGGATTTTCTCCCCGAGATACCAGGATGTTTGAACAAAGCGAAATATATATAAATGCATTACATTAAAATAATCAATATAAAAATGACATGGTCATCACAATATTTGCATGAAAATATTTGACAAAATCTAACATTAAAAATGATACAGATTTAGCATAGAAGAAATGGAACTCAGCGTAACCAGGCCATATATGGCAAACCCACAACTAACACTACGCTCACTGGTGAAAAACAAAGCTATTCCTCTAAGATCAGGATCCAGACAAAGGTACCCACTCTCTCCACTCCTGTTCAATATAGTACAACAACCTCCAGCCAGAGCAGTCAGGCAATAAAATGCATCATAATCAGAAAGAAGTAAAATTGCCATTATTTGTAGATTATCAAGTATTATATATAAAAAAATCTCAAAGACTCAACCAAAAACTGTTGGATCAGATCAACCTATTGAATAATGTTACAGGATTGAAAAACCGGCATACAGAAATCAGTTGCATTTCTATACATTTAAAAGAAACATATGAAAAACAAATAAAATTATCCTATTAACAGTAGAATCAAAAACAATAACATACCTAGGAATAAATCTAACCAAGGAAGTGAAATATCTGAACAACAAAATTATTCTGTTGAAAGAAATCAAAGAAGTTATAAAAATATTGAAAGACATTCCTTTTTCATGAATTGGAGGAATTAAGATTATTAAAATTATCTCAAGCCATCAATATATTTAATGAAATCTTTATTAAAATTCCAATGGTGTTCTTCACAGAAATATACACAACAGCACTAACATTTGTGTGTATCCTGAACAGTGGAAATGATCTTTAAAAATAAGAAAAAATATCACTCTTTCTAATTTCAAGCTAAATACTATAAAGCTACAGTAATTAAAACAGTATGGTTTGGGTATAAAAATAGACATGAGGACCAATAAAACCATAAAACTTCTAGAAGAAAACCTAAAAAAGAATCTCAACTATGGTCTCGGCAATGATATTTTGATATGATACCAAAGCATAAGAGCAATAAAAGCAAAAAATCAATTTGAACTTAAAAACCGCTGTGATTTATGCATCACCATGTTTACTGAAGCACTAGTCACAATAGGTAAGAACTGGAAATTAGCTCAGTGCCCAATGTCAGATGAATGGACAAAGAAGATGTGGTACATATATACAATAAAATACTACACAGCCCTTAGAAGAGATGAAACTCTGTCATTTTAATCAACATTGATCAATCCAGAGGGGATTGTACTGTGAAATAAGTCAAAAGAAGAAAGAGATACCAGACGATGTCACTCATAGGCAGAATGTGAACAGACAAAACAGATGAAACAAAACGGACCCTTGGACACATAGAACTGAGGTTACCAATAGGGAGTAGGACAGAGGGGAGGCAGGCAAGTTGTGGCAGTGCCCACTGGATGATGGTGAAGAACACTTGGTGATGTGGTGGAGGGCAGGGTGTGTTGACATATATCTGAGGAACGGAGAAAGTGCACATATGGAGAACCTACACATATGAGTTTAACTTCTAAAACAACACTACTGCAATAAAAAATAAAATTTAAATAATAATAAAGAACAATTTCTATAGTTCATTTAACAAGTTTCTGCATATTGAAAGAAATAATCAAGAAAATTCAAAGACAACATAGAGAATGGAAAAAAATTGACTGTGCATCAAATAAAGAGTCAATACCTAAAATTTAGAATTTATACAACTCAATAACAAAAAGAGCAAAAAATATTTAAAAATATGCAGAGGAACTAAATATGCATTTCTCCAAAGCAGATAACCAGATGGTCAACAGGTATACGGAAAGATGTTCAATTGAACTAATCAGCAGGAAAATGCAAATAAAAACCATAAAGAGCTCTCACCTTAAATATTAAAATGGCTATCACCAAGAAGAAAACAAATAACAAGTGTTGGTGAAGATGTGGAGAAAAGGGCACTGTTATACACCATTGGTAAGACTATATTAGTTCAGTCACTGTGGAAAGCAATGGGGAGCTTCCTCAAAAAACAAAAATCTATATAGATGATCTGACTATATATCTGAAGAAAACAGGTTATGGAACATATCTGCACTCTCAAGTTAAATGTAGCATTATTCTCAATAGCAGAGATATAAATACATATACATACACCTTACATGTCGATCAGAAGATGAATGGATAAAGAAGCTGAAGAAGTTGTGGGCTAGACAGAAACACACAAGATGGAATCATGCATTATTCTAACGTAAGAAAGAAGGACATTCTGCCATTTGTGACAACATGGACAGATCTTGCTAAGTGAAATAATACAGAGAAAGAAAAATACTGTATCACTTACAAATAAAATTTAAAAAGTCAAGTTTGTAAAAACAGTAAAATGGTGCTTATTGGGGAAGGAGATGGGAAAATACAGCAGACATTTAAGAGTATAAACTTACAAAGAGTAGTCAATCAGTTCCATCTAAGTCACAATATAATGGGGACAATCTTATATTAGGATCATCAATCTTGATACCAGGTTATATCTTAGTTACTTCAAATACAGAAAAGATGTGATGTGATAATCATGTGACATGATACAGGTGCTAATTATCACTACAAGGACAATCATATGATAATATTAAAGTGTATCGATCAACATGGGGCATACCTTAAATAATGTGTTATCTGCTATGTCCAATTTACCTCAATTAAAATTATGTTGACTTAAACAATGACGAACAATGTACCTACTTAATTTTATTTTCCACTTGGACTAAACCTGTGTGTCAATGCTCAGAAAAACTGGATATATCCCTTCTTTTCATCTGTGCTTTTTATTAAAGGACCAAAGTATTTCCAGAAACTGCAGATTTTTTAAGTTACTTTATTGAAGAAAGATATATATATATATATATATATATATATATATATATATACACACACACACATATATATGTATATATATATATATTTTTTCTTTTTAAAAAAAGATTCATTAAATTCTGTTTCTATTTATTCAAAAATAATGTTAGTTCTTTAGGGACAAGATCTTATTTCTGCAATGAAAAGTCATTCATGGAACTTGGGCCCAGTTCAACAACCCACAGAATAAACTGTCAAGGTCATCCCTTCACCTTGTGAGATTGTTGTCAGCATCAATTCACATTATGCTTGAAAAACTGATTTGTAAACTGAAAAATGTCACACAAGTATGAGTATTATTTTTATTCCAAATTCCTGGCCTCTCTTTCACTGGTGCTGTTTTTCCTATTAATGAAATGGCACCTCTACCTCTCAGTATGAATAGCACCTTCAGAGGTACTTACTGTGTGTTTTTTAAAAAAAAAAAAAAATTTTAGGGTACATTTTTTAAACACTAGAAACATGACTGTCACATAGAAAAAAGAGTGTAGTTCAAGAAGTAAATGTATCCATCCTGATAACTATGTTTTGAAGGTCATCACAGAACAATGATCTATCAAAGAGACTCCTGACCTCTCTCTCGCCGGCAGGGGTGAAGTAATTTTGTATATCATTACCTTTAGCTACACTCCACTTCCTTGGCAATTCCTCTCAGAGTGACCTTTAGCTGTTTTACCCTGCAGAAACTGCTAAAATTGTTTAAAAATATACAGATTTCTATATTCTAGAGATGGGGATAGAGTGCTAGTTAAGGACCAGGCATTTTTCTGAGGCCTCCGTGTCCGGATGACTCCGAGGCAGCCCGCATTCTATCAGGAAGGTCAGGCCAGCCGCCTCCGAGTCCAGTCTTACCAGATTCATCTCAGAGACCTAAAATGTATTGACAACTCAATTTATGAATCTAGGTCCGTTATATCATGCTACTCCTACTACTTTAGGAAATTTGCTTAAGTACTTTGTCTCCCTGAGGAGACTCAAATAGCATCATGTTACTGCTTCTTTTCCACTTCCATTCAAGAAACTTTAAAAAAAAAAAATCTTAGACTCATCAGGTATAAAAGGCTTATTAACTAAATGTTTCTTTTGCTTAACATTAAATGGAATTTGAATTTTAAGAAGGCATTTTCATCTCAAGAAAACATTTTTCAACATGTATTTTAAGTTTTGTGAGACTTTTGTCAGCTGTGTCATGGACAATGGTTCTGGATTTTCCATATCTCACGTTCATAGGAAGCTGGCTTTCCTTCACTACTGAGACGATATATGGATGGTATGAGGGAAAATTTCATTTATGATTTGAGAGGAAAGGTCAGGGAATCTCTCTTTTACTTAGTCCTTTAATTTCTTGTACAGAATCCATGCATTTCTACATAACCCTGTCAACGAGGTACAACCCTATTATAACTTACCGAGTATTTCAATGCAAGATTGCACCAGCCTTTCTGAAGGCAAATATTATTGTCAAACCCATTTTACAGAGGAGGATCCTGACCCCCAAGTAGTTCTTGAGAAAAGTTCATACAAAATCATAACCCACCACGGCTTTTATCGACTTTGTTTGCAGTGAGTGTCCTGTTTTGAGGAGCAGGTATTAGGTAACAGGCCAATGTCTGTTCTTCCTTTTTTTTTTTTCCTTTCTTCTTTTCCCATGAGCCCAGAAAATTGATCTGCTAATACTTCTACCCACTTTCTCACATGTAGTCAGGGGACTGAATGTGTAAGTGAGCTCTTCCAAGAGGAATTAGGGAAGACTCAGGCCTTTAACTTTCTAATTTCTCTTAAATATCCTTCCAGAATCACACATATATCATCTACATATTTTCCTCAACAGTGTCTAATATAAATATAATACAGATGTATATGTTACGTACCATTCAAAGATGTAAAGCTGTGTAAGAAGGCACCTTTCTGTATTAAGCTGCTCGCTTACACAAAAACTGATAAAAGGGTACCAGTAGTAGCTAATTGTGTCATGGGATCATACTTGATGAGTGGTAAAGATACAAGTTTAAAAATAGTCAAGCATGATCCATAAAAAGGATGGAAAAGAAACATGTCATTTGAAATCCATGAAGAAGAGTTCAATAATTAATGGATGACACCATTTGTCTGACCCTTACAAAAAGCTAACTCCACAGAAAACTGGAACTTATGTTTTCCTGAATGAGAATCAACAGTGTCAACCTGAAAACGGTATTCTGACTTAAATAATGACACATAAAAGCAGTAGGCACAATCTCTAAACCCAAATATTTAATAATCTAGACAGTCAAGCTCCAACCTGAACTAAATTAACATCGTGTGGATATTATGACCTTTCCTATCACATTTTATTATGTGATTGTCCTTCTTGAAATTTCTCTGATGTGCCGATACCTTCTAAATTGCAGAGGGGGAAAGATCGTCCAGGAAAAGGTCACACCGCGGCACAGTATGCAGGTCCAATTTCAAGGGACTAGGAAATTCAGACACTGAGTAGCTTTGGATCGTTTCCATGAAGCTGTCAGGAGAAAGCAGCAGCCTTTAATGATCACAGGCCTCTGTGTTCAATTGAGTGTGACTAGATGAAGCAAGAATTCAAACTGAGTCTCTTCGGTGAATTGTCTGCTGATTGAGATGTAGCTCTGTGAGGGGAAAATGCTCCCAAGAGACTGTGATTCTATTGAGAAAGCAGGAGCAAACCTGATTTCAGGCTCGGGAGTGCACTTCTCTGTAGGCGCAGGATGGAATTCTAATGCAGTAAATAGGCAGAAATGTGTTGACACGTTTAAGATGCTTTCCTTTTTTGTCTTTGCGATATTCTAAAAATGGTTTAGGAAATAGTCTGCATTTCTCCAAAGCGCAACAGAGAAATTTTTACGTCAGTAAATCAGGGTATCTTTAGAGTATATATCATTTAAGTCAAAACAGATCCGTGTGTATTGAAATAAAAATCGACCGAGATGAATACTAGTATCCAACTCCATATCTTTTTGCATTTTATCATTTATACATAATTGAACTGCTTCTTACCATGTATTCTGAGGTTTGGATATCAACTGTGATTTAAAAAACAACAAGAAAAAACCCAAATGCTCTCAAGAAGGTTTGGCCAGCATTTGATTCAATCCACCTATTTCCCAGATGAGCAAACTGAGCACCTATAGTACATTGCCATTAAATGGACACACGAGCCACTAGATTTCAAGTGGTTTTCCAGCCAGTCTAAGGATTTTATCACTAAGCCATGACGAAAGCAATGAAGTTCTAGAAATACATATCAAGTCAGCACATAGCAGTTGTTCCAAAATTGGTATCTCTTGGGCTAAGATATTACTCGACCGGGTAACTTATCAGAAATGCAAATCCTCAGATTCTAACCCAGAATTACTGAATCAGAAACTCTGGGGCGGGGACCCTGAAATCTAAGTTTAACTACCCCCTGACCCCTATTGCCAGGGGATACTGAGGGAGCTGAAGTTTGAGAATCAGGCTACTGGTGCATTTTGACAAAGCCTGGTGTAACCAGACAGCAAAATTGGGGCCGAGTAAATCTAGTTACCCAGCAAAATCGGTGAATCATAAACTGGGAAATCTTTGGCATTTAGTTAACATGCAGTCTAGTTAACAGGATAACTTAATTAGGAGATCCACAGATAATGGATTCAATTGCTTTTCATCAAGGGGGACGAGACTTGTGATCGGCCTGAAAAATTTACAGATTTCCCTGTTAGAGCCACAGTACCCACCATCACAAACACCCGAGAATTCTCCAAACACCCCCTACTGCCCCACGGCCCCCTCCACCGGTCTATATACCCTCTGTAGACCCGACAGGCAGAGAAGTGGCTCTAACATACAGCGGGTCTCCTAGTCCCTTAACTGATGACTCTCAATAATAGAACTGTTCCTGATACTGGCTTTGCTGTATGATACACAGAACAAAACAGTCCTATAATGCTTAGATGTTTGCTTGCTCGGTATAAATTCTTCAATTAGCTTGTAGGGCACCCTCATGAGGCAGCAGTTGGGCACAGTTCACATGCATTCCAAGGTCCCCAGTTCACATACTGGGACCGGTGAGAACAACCAAGATGAACAACTAAATAAAATAAAATGCTTCTTCCTTCTCTCTCTTCCTGCCTGCCTACCTCTGCTTACCTTCGTTCCTGCCTACATCTTTCCTTTAAATAAAAATTAGCGTGTCAAATTCTATAAAAGACCTTTGTTGAACATTTTAAGTTAGTATTGCATTAACTAAGACCAATTAGAAACTTCATACTTTTTGATGTGTCTTCCTATTCAAGAACATGTGATAGCTCCCCATTAATTTAAATTTCCTTAATGTTTTTCAGCAGTTCTATAATTTTCTCTATACTATTCTTGCTCATATGCCATCTGATTTATCCTTATGTGCCATGGCTTGTTTGTTTCTAGTTAAAATGCTACTTCCTATCAGTTTGTGCTAGTTTACTGAAACACAATACTTTTTACACACTGATCTGAAGCACAGAACCCTTCAGAAATATTTAATACATTCAAATAATTTAACTGTACATTAGCTAATAACTTTGTTATGCTAATTGGAAATGACAGAAAATAAATGTCTTGTTCCTGATTTTAAAAGGAATGCTTTGTTTAGCCCCATGAACATTTTAATCCTGTAATAGTTCCTTTTGATTCCTAACTTTTAAAAAGTTTTATCACAAATAAAATTTAATTATAACATGCATCTTTCTCAGATCTATTGAGAGAATTATATATAATGTATATGTATATATACATAATTGTTAAAAATGCTATTATTTTCAAGGAAAGATGCAGCAGGAATGAAGGCAAGCAAAAACAGAGAGGCAGGGAGAGAGTGGGGAAGAAGCATCTTATTAATTGTATTTAGTTGTTCACATTGGTTGTTCCCCCTGGACCTGGGACATGAACCTAGGACTTTGGGATGTAGGTAGACTGAACCCAACTGCCATTCCACCAGGGCAAGGCAAGAATGTTATTCTTTCTCTCCAGTATTAAACCTACATTGGAAACACTATGCTACCTCTTTGAAACACTATTATATTCCTTTTGGTACCAGGTAATTCAAAAGAAAGACACAGAAGACTGATTCCGTATCTCCTCTAAAACTTTTATACAATATTGGAATTGCTTGTGCTTTCGAAATGTTTATATACTTTACATGAAAACAAAAAACACTAACAGAAAGATATGTACCCCTGTGTTCCTTTTAACACTATTTACAATAGCCAAGAGCTGGAAACAACCGAAGTGCCAATGGATAGAAGAGCGGATAAAGAAGATGTGGTCGAAATACACAATGGAGTGCTACTCAGATATAAAAATGACAGAACCCTACCTGTGGCAACAATGTGGACAAAATTAGAGGGCATTATGCTTACTGAGATAATCAGATTTCACTCCTATGTGTTATATAGAGAAGCCAGTCAACAAATAAACCACAAGTGGACTGTTAGCCTAAAGAATCAAATCAGTGGTTACCAGAAGGAAAGGGATGAGGGGTATGCAAAGTGAGTAAAAGGGTAAATTATCTGGTGAAGGATAGAATTACACTGTTGGTGGTGAGCTTACCACATTATACACAGAGTGATTTATAGAGATGCACACCTTTAACCTATATAAAGATAGTGTTCATTTGATAAGAAAAATAAGAGAACAAAGAAAAGTAATCTGAAACTTTTATTTTATTTGATGGCATATTTTTACTTGCCGACTTAAATTATTTAGTGACTGACTTCAGGATTCTTAATTCACCTTTGTGGTAATATATTCTCACTGGGTTTTATTTTTTCAAATATTCTAAACTTTCAATTGTATTTGACTAATAGCTGTTTACAATATTTTCTTAACTTTTTAAATAACAGTTCCAACTTTAGTTCTCTTTAATAATTCTTAACATTGCATATTTGGAATTTATCCATTGTATCTTTAATGTTTACCCTGGTTGATGTTTTCTATACTACATTTGTTTTCTAGGTGACTATTTTGCCACTTCTTTCCCTTTTATTTTCTTTTGGTTTAAGCTAACATAAATTTTCTAATATTGATTGAGAGAAAAAGTCATCTTCAGCTCTTAGCTAAACAAATAATTAGCCTCCTAACTGTTCTTCCCACATGGAATATGTCCCTCCATTTTTATTGCAGATCAGAGACTATTTTCAATATGAATTTAATCATCCCCTTGCCTCCTTGCTCCCATTTCCTATCAAAATATTTCAATAGCTTCTCTTTTTGTATAATCATTTTTTGAGATATAATTAACAACCCATATCTTTTTGTTTAGCAAAACGATACTTTACATAGCAAAGTATTCCAAACTGGGTGACTTAAAACAAAAGAAATTTTTTGTTTCACAGTTTGGAGTCTAGAGGTACAAATTCAAGATGGTGGTGCAACCATATTCTGAACCTTTAAGGGAAACTTTTCTTGCCTTTTCCTAGTTTCTGGTGTTTTCCTACTTTGCAGTTTCATAACTACAATCTCTGCCTTTGTCTTCATCTGGAATGCTCCCTGTCATCTCTGTCTTCACTTTCCTGTCTTAAGACACTCAGTTGTTTTGAACTAGGGGCCCATTTTGGATGACCTCACTTTACCTTAACCAAACATTTCTGCAATGATGCTATTTCCAAGTAAGTTCACATTCTGAAATATTGGGGGTCAACATATTTTTGAGGGGGGGCACATTATTTCGACCATAATACCATATAATTCAACCATCTAGAGTATATAATTTAATATTTTAGCATATTCACAGATTTATACCTATTCACAGTATGATCAATTATAAAAATAATGTCACCGCCCTGAAAAGAAACCCCTTACTCATTAACGGTCACTCCCACTGTGCACCCAAACTTTTCCACTCTGCCCTATAATGAATCTACTTTGTTTCCATCGATTTATTTTGGATATTTCATACAAATGGAATCAGACACTATTCAGTTTTGACTAACTCCTTTCATTTCCCATAGAAATATCAAGCTTATCAATGCTGAATCACGTCAGTATTCCTTTTCATTGTCAAATAAAATTCCATCATCTATATATACCACATTTTTTTTTTCAATCATTGAATGGATATTTTGTTCCCTCACCATCACTTTTAGCTATAGCGAATAGTTGTTATGAATATTCATGTACAAATATTTGTTTAATTATATATTTTCAGTTTTGTTGAGTATCTACTGATGAGTTGAATGGGCGGGCTATATGGCTAACTCCATATTAAACTTCTAATAAACTAATACACTGTTTTTCAAATCAGCAGTAATATTTTATATTCCTAATAGCAGTGTATGAGGAAATGATGAGCATATTTTCATGAGCTTTCTGGCTATTTGTTTATCTTGAGAGAAATATCTTTTTAGACTATTCTCCATAATTAAATGGATTTATCTGCCATTTTATTATTGAGTTACAATGTCAATGTATTCTAGACAGAAGTATCTTATTAGATGTGAGATGCAAACATTTTTCCTATTCTGTGGTTGTGTTTAGCTTTATTAATGGTGTCCATAGAAGCACTAAAGTATGGATGTTTTTATTTTTAGAGTTTTAGCTTTTTTATTCAAATCTTCATTTATATCAGTTAATTTTCATTTATGCTATAAAATAAGAGTTCAACACCATTCTTTTGCATGTAGATACCCAGTTGTTCCACCATTATTTGTTGAAAAGTCAATTCTTTGTATGAGAGGGTCATGGCACATCTTAAAAATCAATGGCTCATAGGAATATGGGTCTATTTCTGAATTTAATTCTAGTCCATTGATCTATATATCTATTATTCTTGATTTAATGCCAGCATTACACTGTCTTATATGAAGGTTTTGTAATGAGTTTTGAAATCTGCAAGTGTGATACCTCCAAATTGTTCTTTTTTTAGATTAATGTGGCTATAACAGTTACCTTGAAATTTCTTGTTAATTTCAAAATCAATCTGTCAACATTTTACAAAGAAGCCAACTAGCATTTTCCTCTAGCGTGCATTTAATCCATAGATTAACTGGGGGAATATTGTACTCTTTGCCTATGGAGTCATTAAAATAGGATATAGTTCCATTTCCACTCATTTCAATATTCCTTAGTTTCTTAAAACAACATTGTATGTTTGTGTATGTGTGTTTTCTTTTCAAGGAAAGCTGTAGGCAGAATGAAGGTGAGCAGAGAGGCAGGCAGAAAGAGAGGAGGAAGACACATTTTATTTCCATTTAGTTGCTCACATTGGTTGTTACCCCTCATACCCTGGACTTGAACCCGGGGTACGTGGCCTGTGTCCTTTAAAGGCAATTGACCTAAATGCTACTCTACCAGGGCAAACCATGTTTTGTGGTTTTAAGAGCATAAATCTTGCACTTTTTGTTAAAAATATGCCTAAAGATTTTATTATTTTTGAATGTTCTTGTAAAAAAAAATGTTCAACATAATTGTATTTTCAGCTTCTTCATTGTAACTATTTCAAAATATAATTGATTTTCTTTTTAATATTGACTTATTCTGAAAAATGAATTTGTTTTTGAGTCATCATAAATTTTAGTATATTTCTTAAGATTTTTCTGCATACAAGATAATGTCATCTACATTAGACATAACTATACCTTTTTCTTTCTCATCTGGATGCCATTTATTTCGTCTTTCTTACCTAATTGTCTGACCAGGATCTCCATATAATATTTAACAGAGGTGGACAATTTTGTCTTTGGCTTGATCTTAGGGGAACAGAAGTCATTCTGACCATTAAGTGTGATGTAAACTGTGGGTATATCATAGATACTACTCCTTATCAATAGAGTAATTTTGTCATCTGTTGAGTGCTTCATCATGTATATTCAAATGCTTTTTCAAAGTCTGTTGAGATGAACTTGTGGTTATTATTCTTGGTTCTCTTAAAATGGTATTTTATACTGATTTATTTTTGTGTTGGGCCAACCTTTTATTTCTAGAATATTTACAATCTTGTTTTATATACTGCTAGATTCCATTTAGTAGTATTTTGTTGAGGATTTGGGTATCTATCTCTCTACAAATACACATATATGTATATATACATATATATGTACATGAGATATCAGTGTGTATTTTTCTTGTGGTATTTTTTCTTGTTGTACAATATTCTGGCCTCACAGAACAAGTTGAGAAGCATTCCTTCCACCTTCGATATTTTGGAAGAGCTTGTGAAAGGCTAATTCTCATTGGAAGAAATAAAAAAATGAAGTCTTTTTGGACTTTGTATTTCTTTCTCAATAGTCAATTGATTATTAATTCAATTTATTTATCATAGGTCTATTTGGTTTTACTATTTACTCCATTTTCAGTGGCTTTTTTTTCTGGGAATACATTTGTTTATCTAATCTATATAATATGTGGGTATAAAATCATTCATGATGTACTTTATATTTTTATTTTGGTAAGGTTGGTAGTAATGCCCTTTTTTATTTTTGTGAATAGTTAATTTTGATCATTTTCAATAATTCGAAACTTCTCAGTTTTGCTGGTTAATTTATCTTAAAGAATTCTATTTTCTCTCCCTGCTTACTACTACAGCTTCTCCTCAGTTATTTTCCCAGCTTATTAACTTAATTACATCTTTCCCATTTCAAATATATGAGTCACAGTGTATGCTAGATTCAGGTTTCATCAAGTCCTCCTAGAGGGCTGGCTCACATAATATCAAGGTTACCACCAGCATTCCAAACTTGAGACTACAAAAGCAGTGCAGTGGGTTATTGTGAATTCAAGTTATTTAAAAAGGAAGTTTCAAATTTCCTCTTCTACAATGTAAGTTTTGGGTGATTGCAGAGAAAATTCAAATGTTTTTATCACACCCAACATGAGCCAATGATTTGACTCTAGGGGGCACTAAATCTAAGTAAGTTTAGATTTTTAAGTTATATACTATATATTGGAATTTAAAATTGAAACAACTTTTATTATCTCCTAGTTAAGAGTGTTAATCATGTCCTCATTTTTAACTAACATATAAACTGAAAACTATAAACTTGTATGTAGCTGAAAAAAAACAAGGATATCTGTGGATAATTGTATAAAAAATACATAGGAATGTGTAAAAGAAAATATATTTATACTTATATGTAATACTAATATAAAATAAAATATAAATAAAAGTTAAAAGTAGCTCAAAATAGCTAGTAGATGAAGATCAGGATGAAAAATCAGTAGTCTGAAGTGTGTACAATTTGGGACGTACAATGCAGAGATAAAAGTACACGAAAACAAGACTGTGAGTCTACAATTGTCCCCTTAGTCACCATATTTACATGTTATATATATGTGCATATATATAATCATAATATATGATTATACACACACACACACATATAATTTCCAGTGCTTGACTTATTCTAAAAGTAATCACACTGTTAATTCAGGGGAGAAATCAATTTTAAATATTTGGTGTTCTAAAACGAAATGAGATGGTGGTGAACTTTACTGTAGTTGAACTTGAGTAAAATGATGCATATTTTCATCTTAAATAATGCTATTTGGCAGTGTTACTTCAATAGACTGAAAGACCAAAATCCAAAAACATTTGATGTTCTTTTTACATGGAATATATTTTTGACTTCCAGAAATATATTCTAAAATAAACCACTAAACTTAAACTTCTACCCAAGAGTACGAGATGAAATTCAGAACGTGACAAGAACTGGGGGTGGGGGCATCCCTAAGAATCTTTTTCCTGCATCATCGCTTAAGTCTTTTTAATGAAAAACTATGAATTTAAATTAGACAGATTAATACATGCAAATTAAGACAATGGAAATTAAAAGTGCAAGTTGGAAGAACATTGTTTGCATAGGTGCTAAAATAGCAAAGGTGATTAAAGAGGTTCCCTGGGATTAAACTACAGGCAGAGTTGCTCCATTATTCAAACAGGCAACCTATACAGCAATACACATTTTCACAAAATTTAAATACTTAAAAGTCATATTATTTGTATATAGCATGCTGTAATACCTTGTCGACATACTTTAAACCCACTAAAACCCAAATGGTATTCATTTTCAGTGATAGTAAATGCATTTGAAAAATGGAGTAATTACACAAAGCACTTGTTTTCAAATTCTGAAAAGTAGAATCAAACGGTTGACATCTGAAAATCTAAAAGTCTAAAAATCAGTCCCTTTTCTATTCCTTCTCCAAATTTTACATGAATATATTATTTTCAATTTCAGAGTGGAGGCCCCTAGATTTCCACTATTCATTTAAACCTTAGTTTGGAGTTTTTAAGAGCTATAAACCCGCATCACATAGCTGGAAATCAGTACGTGAGGCAGAGGTGCTAAATGACACACTTGTCCTTATAACTATTGAATGCATTACTGTTCTTTACTGTGAGCCAGAAACTTCATTAGCAATGATTTTTCTTTCCATTATAATTCAACTACGAGCATGAACATTCAAAGTCTTAATCTTAACATGACATAAGTCATGATGGGAAGATCCTGCTTTTAGTATAAAATATGAACTAAAATATGAATTTTGAACTTGAAAAACTAATATTTATATAATGAACTGAGCAGATACATAAGCATATTTCCTCAAGACATTATAGCATTTTCAGAAAGGAAACATAACCGAACATTTTTATTCATAGTGAGGCATAACCATTAGATTTGTTAAAACTATTTCTACTAAGGAATATTTAAGTAAGAAAAGTTTGTAAGGCTGAAATGATATTTTGTCATAAGTATAGTACTAGCTTAGAGAAAATTCAAAAGCCTTATAAACAGTTTGCCCAGGAAAGGAAAACCCTAAGAATTGGGTGTGGAACTAATACACAGAATATGTTAAAATTCACTTGAAAAATTCCCCTGTCACCCACTGGTTTCCTTTTAAGGTTTTTGCTATTGTTTTTTTAAAAACCTTTCTTTAGTATATTTTTAAACCGAGACATAATTAAAATGCATTTATCTTAAGCATACATGTGAATACAACCCTGTATCACCAAAATCAAGATGTAGAATAATTTTAGAAGTTTGCCTCATTCCTGTTCACACTGAATCCTTTACCTTCCCCAACCTGAGGAGACCACGACTTTGATCTTCTATCACTCATTTCTTAGTTTTACTTGTTAATTTAAAACATGATCCTATGAAGCATATGCTCATGTCTGACATCATGTCTATGAAATTAGCCATATTATTTTATGTACTGATTTTCTTTTACATTTAAAAATTCATTTAAAGTACATTCTTAAAATGTCAAGTCTTGATCTTTTGATGGAGGAAGAATTATCATTTATTGCATCATTTATTGGATTGAAAACATTAGAGATGACACGTTTGTAGAAAATGTTAAAAGAATATTGATTAAATTTTGTGATCTATTTTTAAGCCAAGAACAAGTGTCAGTATTAACTTTCAGAACAGACTCCAACCCCACTATGAAGAACTCAGAAAACCAGACATGTAGGTAGTAGCCAAATTACCTAATCTTACATGCTTCATTCTTATCCCACATCTACTTAGTAATGTTAAAAATCAGTAATGTCTGTAGAAATGTAAGTACAACAGTCTCCTAAAATGGCAAACCCCTCCCTCAAGAGACTGATGTTGGTGTGACCTGGTGGCTCCCGTGTTAAGTCTGCGGCTGTGACGTAGCCCACATTCAGCCTAACAACCAGGGTTCACTACCCAGGGCCAGGGAACAACTGAAATAAACAGATAACTAAATAAAAATGCTTCTTCCCCTCTCTTAATTCCTTCCTGCCTGTTTACTTGCCTCGGCGTCTGCTTCCTTCTTTAAAAGAATTTTTTTAAAAAAGGGAGGTTAACGTGACATCAGGGCTCCTCTGTTTTGAATTACCATCTGTCCAATCTCATTACCTTCTCCAGGGAGTAACAATGGAATTACTGATATTATCTATGTCTCCTGTCAGTCTTGGAACCGTTCATGATTTTACCCATTTCTAGTACCTCCTAAAGCATGAGATAAAGATGTTTGATACAAAACATTGTAAATGGTTAAGGTTTTAGATAGTAAAAGAGCCTCAGTTTTCTCTTTCTAAAATCAATGTCTTTAAACACTTCCAACACACTAAGGGTCTTTGTGCTGGGTCACATGGTCCTACGCGCAGGACTTCTCACAATGTAACCTGTGCCTGCCTGCAACAAAGACCTGTTTTGTTCTGCACTCTACTCAGTTCTTCTTTTCTTATTCCACCTTTCTATTACTTCGAGAGAAAGGAAGAAACACTATTTTTATTTAGCTGTTCATCTCTGGTGGTTCTCTCTGGCTCTGGGACACACTCAGTTCTTTGCGAGATATGTGGACTATGTCCAGTGATACTCCATCAGGACACACCAAAGATGGAAACCTTTGCGGTCGCTCAGTAATTGGGTCAGAGTAGTGCTCCTAAGTACAGAATATACTGAATCAGGACCTAACGAGACTTGTCAAGCAATGTAGTGCTTCTCATGGTAGGAGGGTCAAAGTCTCATAACTAGTTTTGACTTGAATGCCCGATTCAGGCCCTTCTCAGGCCCCTGGATTTAGGGGATCCTAAATTCTATACATGTATCCACATCATAAATCTGTAGAACTTATTCTTCATCTTCTGGAGTACATGTATCTCACCAGTGTCTCAGGATGCTAGCTACCTTTTGCTCACCTGAAATAGTCAATGCACCATTAATGCCAATGCCATGTGGTGGTGTGGTTTTCTAGTATTGTCACAAGTAGTACTGCCTTAGATAGTAATCCGAGACCACCCAACTGCTCTCTGTTGCAGAAAATGCTCTTCTAACTGATGCTTGCAAGCTCCACATGGGTCTCTGCTTCTGAAGAAAGAAATCAACATTCTTCTTCTGATGGTAACTTGCCTCTGGGAACAAGGCCCTCTTCTATGGGGTTCTTTTCAAAATAGCTCTTAGGTAACTCCATTCTGTACTCTGTCTGACCCCCTGAATCCTTCAGAATCCTGTGCTAATCTTCAGTTCAAACAGAGGCTAAACTAGATATTTCAGAAGTGAGTTAGATATCATGTCCTGAACTATCCCATCTCCAACGCACATACATCCAAGTCAACAAATAGTTTCTTGAACTTTCCCTCACATAGCTTAAAATGATGGAATCATAAAATCACAGTAAAGTGGCAATTCATCTGAAATAAACTCATGCTCTCCAATCTCTAACTGTCAAAAAATATCTCATTTATGTTATGAGTTAGGTAATGAACAGGGTCACAAACTAGTATAGAAATATTGTTTCCAGTCCTTTTCATTTTACCTTTATGAACCCCTTATAGCTTTCCCCAAACTTTAAGACAGCAGGAAAAAATTTCATTTAAAATACTAGTGCATGCAGACTAACTTGGCCCAGAAACTAAGAGGGACCATAATCTGTACATTACTCTTACATAAGAGGTTAAAGTTAAGAAAAGGGATTGGCCTAGGATTTTATGACAAGAAAACAGCAAAAGGTGCTAATTATGGTTTAATATATGTTATATACAAATAGTCTGACATAAATATAAAAGAATAAAATATAAGATGCATCTGATTAAGAACAGAAAAGATATCTATATGGTAAAATAAGCATGAGAGGGTTGTTTATTTGGGCCATTCCTCAATATCTGGTTAGTCTAGATATTAGAAATACTTTTAGGTCCCTTTTGTGTAACAAGTAAAAAGAGTAGACATGTTCTCTCTTAATGGGGCTTATACTTACATTTCATTGGAATCTATAGCCAAACAAGTGATAGTAAGTACAGTGGGTTGGTATATGGTGGTTGCTTCCTCAGTGATCACCACTGACTCCACTAATGTCAGTAATTAGAGGTAATTAATCTCCCCTCTATTTCAAACAATGAAATTACACTCATGTAAGACTTTACAACAAATTTAGCCCCTATTTTCAAAAGACAGTCTTGGACTAGTAAGCTTCAGTAGGCAAAAAAAAATTCTTTAAGATGAATCCACAAAATGAGCATTTCCTGATATAGGCTCTGAAACTGATCGATTCATAACTTAAATCCTTGTCCAATTCCAAATTATCTTCGACATTTTCAAAATAGCTCTTAGGTGATTCCATTCTACAGTCTGTCTGGCCCCTTGTCTTTCTAATCCTCTGCTCATCTCCAGTCAAATACAGATACCAAACAGAGCAGTCACTGTGTGTTATCTAGCAAGAAACCTTGTTTGTACACCACAGTTATGGGATTTAAATAAATATCTGTTTGGAGTACTCTGATGGAGTAACAGTTGGGTCCACTACTTCTGGCCCAAAGCACTCTCCACGGGCATCCCCAAGACCCAGGTTTGTGTCCTGGGGACAAGGGCAACAGCCAGGAAACACAACTAAATACAAAAAATAAATGGAGTGCATCTTCATCCTCTCCCCGCCTAGTCACCTTCATTCCTGCCTGCACATTTCCCTTAAAAGAAATTTCATTGATAAAACTCTATTCATCATTTGGATAAAGTTAGATAAGTCAGTCACATTTTCAGGCTATCTTATTTAGTATTTCGCTGGTGTGTAATTAAACCTGAGAGGCTGCAGGATTAAAGTTATATTATTTTAACCTGAGCCTAATAAGAACCTAAACATTTTAGGTTAGGACTCCCAAACAAATTAAAATCTCCCAGCCACCAGGTGATAACTGCCACTGCTGTTGTTGCTACAGGCTGGGAAATCCCAAAACGGCGGTGCTAACAGAAGCATCAGTTCACTGCTGCTGAGCACCAGCTAGAGCGGAATCACAGAGGACCTGGCTTCCTACTGACACCCCGGATACACAACTGGAGGAACATCACTGACCAGTGGAAGATAGATTTTGAGAGGGAGTTTTAGAATAAATTCTCCTCCCTCCCCTTCCTGGAAAAGACCCTTTCAAGTGTGAATATTCCACACAGACCCCTAAAGATAGAGAAACTGAACAATCAGTTCCTTCTTGCTGGAATAGTATCACAGAAGATTCCATTTCTTAAAATTCCCTTCTAATTTGATGAATGTATTCAGCTTTCTCTATTGTGATGTTTTATAGACAAATAAAAAACCAGCCCTTTGACACTGACAATAGAACTGTGGGTACCAGCAGGAAATGGAGTGGAGGTGGGAATAAGTAGCGATGGTGGGTGGGTAGGTCCAATGGACCGAAGGGGAGGACTTTTGGTAACTTGGTGGTGGGTGTGGTGTGTTGTCACGCAATTGACAAATGGTGAATTGACACATATGGGCTATATTTATTTTGTAAATCAGTTGTCTTAATAAATATTAAAAAAAGCAAAAACGACCTAGAAAATAAAGTAGCACCAAAAAGGGATGTTCTACTCATTTCCCCACAAAAATCTAGCTTCTAATTTATTATTCATTTATTATAGAGCATGTATAGAGTACCTACTATGTGCTAGTGTGTCACATAAAAAATAAATGAAACCATTTCTACCTTTGTGGAGCTTACAGTCTAGTTTAAAGATTAAAATAAATGAATTCACATATATTCAGGTAGCAAAAGCAGGTAGCCAGGAGTCATGTGAAGAAAATAAAGTAGGAACAAGGGAGGTGTTGGCTAAGTGAGATCTGTTGAAGAATCTGACTCTTGACCAGGGATCTAAGTGAATTAAGGGAGGGAATTGAATGAACATCAAAGGAAAAAGACATTCTAAAGGAATGAACTAAAACAAAGGTCCTGTGGCAGATATGTAACATTTTTTCACAAAGTTTAGTGGAGGTAGGGAAGACAATGATTTTGATTTTCTTGTTTTAGGAATTTAAATGAACCTCTAAGGACAAAAAAGAGAAAGTGCAGACACAATAACAGGATGTTTTCTCTACAATAAAAGACTGTTCACAGATCCCATTTATCTTTGCCAAAACGAGCTTTGCACATCTCAAAGAGGCAGGGCAGACCTGTAGTAAGGTGAGCAAATGCTCTTGCAGCGAATAGAGTAAGACTTTTTCTTCCAAATTATTCATTTTATCACTTCTTTTGTGAATGACTAAAAGCTATGATGCCCTAAAGACATCATACATGTATTTATAGATACTGAAAGTGTTAACATTTTTAGCTAATATTTTATAATCATTTTTAAGTTTCTATTAAATCTTAGTTCAGATATGTTTTTTGAAGAAGACTGAATATCTGGTCATTGATCATTTAACAGTCCCGATGAAAGTATGTTAATATGGTATCAGTAGAAAATGAGTATTTTACAAATAATAAGAAAAACATATTTTTTCAGAAGTTCACTCATTATTTTCATTTACTTACTCTCATTCTTTTACAGATAGCATTTCAAATAACTTTGTTAAGTGACTAAAATGTGAAACACTCTGATTCTTGGTAAAACACTGAGAAATTGCAAAAGTGATACATAAAATGCAAACCAATGAAACAGGTATGTTTAGAATGAAATCACTATATTTTCTCAAAGAGTTCAATGTTTTTTGCATGTTTTAGGGCTAATGTTATACAACGATCTTCTTGATCCTATTTTAATCTGGGATCAAGAAAATGATATTAATGGTATTTTTAGACTTGGCTAAAGATGTTGTCCTTCTATCATCATTTATTTTATATATATTTGCATAGTGAATGCTATGCTCTAGTACTAGGACTGTAAACAAATATCACGTGATTTTTATACATTATAATTGAGGCTAATTTCTAAACAAATAATTAAAATATGAGTCACTACTGGTGTTTCTCTAAGCACATGTATCGTATTGGATGTGGTCTTGACTGCATGGTCAGAAAAACATATACTTGGATTTCCGTGTACAGGTACTCCAGAGTTGTGAGCTCTCAACATGGAACACATATCAGAGCATCTGAAGACAGAAGGAAGTGGTGTAGGGAAGAGTTCTCAGGTAATGTGATTTCTAAGCCAAGTAATCAAGGGTGGAGAGTGTAATGCGTGAAGTAGTAAGAGTGCCAGGAAAATGGAGCAACATGTAAGCAGCACAGAACAGACTGTGGGCTCTGGAAGCTATATGATGTGTCAGTCTGACTACAGAAAGTAAGTGATTCCAAGCAGGTAAAGTGTTATTTATTCTAGCATCAGAGGGGTGAATAGTTTAGAGGGAACCGATGGAGGATGTGAGATAGTGGAAGCAGTTGGAAAAATTCAAGTTGGAAATAGTGATGTGCAGACTTAATACAGAGGCAGAAAGAGAAAGTAGGTAAGAGAAAGTATAGATAGAATAGTTAAGCATACCTGATGACTGGTAGGAAGCTGGAGGAAAAAAAGGTATCAGGAAAGATTGGTCATTTTCAGGAACTGTTTTTTTTGTGGAAAAACTAGCAACATAAAAGCACAATTTCCTGGGAGATGAAATTTCCAAGATGGCAGCCGTTTGGGGCAGTCAGTATGTTCACATTAGAGAAACGGAGATAACAAAACATTTACAGAAGGTAGAAGAGGAGAAAGAAAGTCTGGTCAACCAT
The DNA here is from genome assembly GCA_004363575.1 of Solenodon paradoxus. Classification (NCBI taxonomy): domain Eukaryota; kingdom Metazoa; phylum Chordata; class Mammalia; order Eulipotyphla; family Solenodontidae; genus Solenodon; species Solenodon paradoxus. Next base: position 617,970 of record RJWH01000432.1, read on the forward strand.
ATCACACACAACAGAAAAGACAGGCAATGGAAAGTTTGAAAGTAGCTTCTGATTTTTACATGTAGGACATTTTTAATGACCTGATAAGAGGAGTTTCGACGAAGACATGAAAGAAAATTTGGGATTGTGGTAAATCTAACCTAACAATTAACAAAATGTACATTGCTTTTTAAGTACAAAGGCTCGATGGTAAGCAATACATATATATTTGAAGAACTGATTTTTATTTAAATATGATAGTCTTATAATACAATTATGTTGGAAGAAAATGAGCCAGTATAGGATTTTGAGAGAAAGACAAGATTGTGAGTAGACAATGAACCAGGCTCCAAAGATAGGAGAAATGATTTAAAATATAATGGAAATATGAAGAAGGAAGCAACATCTGCCTGGCACGGTTAATAAATGCTTCATGCCTTATTCTCCATACCATCTTTTAAAATAATTAGTGATTTGGAACATGGTCATGCATATGCCTTTTCTTCCATTTCATTTAAGAATGTGAAACATCGCATGTCTCTTCTGAAGAGTTTCTCTCTTCTCTCCTTCTTTGCACAGTGCATCCAATCCAGTCATCTCTATCCTTAATATATTCATTTGGGAAATGATAAGAGACTAGAAGACCCAAGAATGATCCAAAGCTTCTCTGCTGGTAAAATTTAACCAATATGTCATTTATCTTTCAGGATCACATTGCTAGTGGCATGTGTCTGTGTCCCCTTTTTTCAAATATATCCAAGGTTTACTAATAGCAAAAAAAGATGAATGAGCACTAAACTGAAGAAAGGTAAAGGAAAACTTGAAGTTATTTGCTTGCTTGTTTTAGGATGGGCAGAACATGAGTGTAGTTTTAGTCTTTTCTGTGGCTAAATTTTTCTTAAAAATACCTGGTAGTCCTCCTCATCGCTACTACTACTGAGGTAAACTAAGTAATACTACATATAATTGTAGGAAACTATTCAATATTGTCTTCTGGTTTTTTTGTTTGTTTGTTTTTAGAATGTTATCTTCACAAGATGCTAATTAGTGTTATCTGAGAAATGGTTCCATGAGCAAGAAAATCTAATAATGCTACTTTAAAGAGATTTCATTGTCTGATAATTGTCAAGACATCTGTGTTGACTTTTAAACACATCGCAAATTCTTTCACAGTATTCTCAAAAATAAAGGAATTAAAAAATCCTCCTATTGTATATGCTCTGATCTAAACAACTCAATTCTAATCTATCATGTGTATAAGGTAAAAGCGACAGATTATGGTGCATGCCAGGTAATAAAAGCCTTTCCCTATGCTTGAGATGGTCCTCCTAAAATTACAGCCACCAACCTTTCCGGAAACCAGGTAGTTACATGCAAAGTTCTTGTGGTGTTTTCTCAGCAACAACTCCAACTGAATTTTCAGCTTAGTTGCAGATGAATTGTAACACATGCAATCATAGGAGTTAAGGTTGATTCCAGCCTCCAATTTGCCCAGATCCAGCTGATACCCTGTGGACTTCCCTTTACCTTGAAATTCACATGTAAAATTGAGTTTGTCATCATTTTAAGCATTGAGTTTTGGAGTGATTTGCTATCTAGTGATAGATACTAAAATAATCTTCTATGAGCTAATGATACAATGAACTTCGTACAAAAATATAATTTTCTCCTAGATTATTTCTACATAAACGTCATACAGGAATAATGTATATACATCCTACTTTGAGGGGTGTTTAACATCAGTTTTTACATTATTCTGATAATCTGGGAATCATCCTTTTTTAGTCTAACTTTTGATGAGTATTATCTGGGATATCAATCTTAATATGTCTATGACTGTCAGCAATTCTAAGAAACTGGACTATTTTACAAGGGGTCTATCACTTTCAGTGCACTATCATTTTTGTTTTGTTTTGTTTTTTGCCAGTTGAGAGTTAATTATGAAGACATTGCTCTAACTTATTGTTTTCATTTCTGAGAGAAGACTTTATGGTCAAAATCATTGAAGACCTTCTCAGACACTACATTTTAAACAAATAAGTACTCAGTAGAGCAGGATATTTGAAATGCCTTTATGAAAACTTTGTTTACCTTCAAAAACAGCTTTTTTCAACTACATAACAACAGAGTATATTCTCTTATTGGTATCATTTCAGCCCTTTTCTCCCTTGGTTTTCAGCAAGTTTCTACTCTCACATTTACACATTTCCATGAAGGTATACACTTTCAAGAACTACATTTTCCCCTCTGCCTTCCTTTCCTCTTAGGAAGTATATTTCTTTTGAATATGGGAGATCCCTAGCCTACTGCCTTTTTCCAATCTTGATTTCCATTTCACAAAGCCCCAGTGATAACAATAAAATTGTATGTACAGTCCTGATTCTTGAGTCTCAATTTAAGTTTACTTATCACCCATACTTGGTGTGTTGGTTTATAGATACTGAATCCATAAATATACTGAAGTGACAGCATTTTTAGCCATGGTCCTGAAATCCAATTTCAACTCATGGATGACATTTTCAGACACAGAAAACTCCATGTAGATTTTATTTTCTGTTCTGTAGTCCCAGAACTCTAGGATAATCTGTTATGAAGGTGATAGAATACGAAGTTTCATTATATTTATTGGGTTTCTAGATTTAACGCACAGAGTACTAAAAAGGCACACTAGAATAGTTTCATTTTTCTTTCTTTCCAAATTCACTTCCCTATCTGAAGTTAAATGTTATAATTATCCCATTTTAACAGTTTTCCTGCCTTTGCACACTTTGTAATGGATACAAATGTAATCTATCCTTAAAAAGTATCCAAGTGAGGACAAAACAACCTTGTATTTATAACAGGAATACCTGTCTATGCCCATATTGTTATTTTTGTAAAGCAGTCATTAATGAAACAAAACAACAAAGCCTGAAGGAACCTAGAGTTAATTTTGTTAAGTGTAGATAGTAAATTAAATTTAATGTAATTCAACAGATAATTAGCTGAACAGATGGGTGAAAGAACAAATATAATTACAGTAACATGTATAATATGCCCAAATAATCCAATAATATTCTTATGTTCCTTCAGTCCATAAACTAGTATTCAGATTTTATTGTAAATATGCAAAAATTGATTCAGGAAATATTGCGTATCTCATTGTCCTGGGAAGAAGGAATAGAACAGTAGATTAAAAAAAAAACGAATACCTCACCATCCTTACATTCTAGTAAAGAATGTTGAGGTAAGTATGCAAATGAGGAAACCGTATAATCTCAGGAGAGACTAAGCACTAAGAGAAAAATAAGACCAAAGGTAAAAAGGTCAGTAAATGATCAATATCAATATCGAGTTGTGTAGTCGTGCATGAGGGTGAGGGAAAGACACAGACTATTTGGATGAGAAATACAGTCTATGAATAAAAATGAAATTGGAATATACATTCTAAAAATGCATGAAACGAATTCATGCAAGGACCTGGGAGAACAGCATTGTAGACGAAGGGAAAAGCTATGCAAAGGCCCAGATGGGCCAGTGATCTCGAAACGAAAAGAAACCAAAGACAAGCCCGGCTACAGAGCAGCAGTCTGGGAAGGACCTAGAATACAGCATGGCATGGAGCAGAGAGCCTGGAGCCAGGCTAAACCCACTCCTGTGTAACAGTGGGGAGTTGACTCAGTCCCACTGAGAACAGCTCTGCAATCTACCAGTCGGAACTAACAGCTCTCTTGCCTCCAGGCACCGCTGTGGGTCCTGAGTGATTAATAACAGGTCCCTGCACTGCAGGCAGTAGAAGAGTTGTGTCCCTGTCCTGGGCTGCAGCCCTGGGGGCTAGTGGAGTCAGAATTAGCAGGACCAGATTCTAGCCTGCCTTGTCAACCGTATCAAGAATTTGGACTTTATTCCAGCTATAATAGGGGCATTAGAGAATTCCAAGCAGGTGACAGAAGTGAAGTAATTTATATTGTGTGGGGGGGAAATCACTTCTTGGTAGGGTGGGATTGGAGCATGAAAAGCAAGGAGATTAGTTGGGAGAAGAGTTTAGTAATCCCAGAGCACGACGAGCAAGGGCTCTGCTATGGTAAAATTAAAAAACTCTTTCAGTCCTGCTTTTCTTGACTATACACTGCAGACCTGAAAAATATCTCCTGGATTTGCTGCCAGATGTGGTGGGACACTGGAAGAACACCTCTCTTCAAAGAATAAGCAAAATGCTTTGATTTTAGTCCATCTGCTGGCAGTACATTATACGAACTCGGATGGCTCATTTGTTGTTTAGAATAGTTTTACACAAAATTTGCCAGTGAACAAGATGATAATGGGGGTTTACTTCTGGCTCTAGAAGTCTATGCTGTTTATTTGGAGTTTTGAAATATTAAAAAATATTATTTAAAATATATGAATAAATTAAATAACAATTAAAATATTTAAAGAAAAATGAGCTTTTACATGTCATTATACTAAAAATAACCTTTGAATGATTGATCCATTTAAATTTAGTTCTTATTACAAATGAATTTTTTGTTATGTATAAAGTTGAGATTTTTCTTATGTCAAATAGTTTTCAATAACCTAAATTCCTTTTGCTTAATAAGGAAAGCATACTTCCTTAACTGTAGGATCATAGATTAGTACACATTACTAAACATTTTTAAAATTTGGATTCAATGAATTGTTCGGCCATTTTCAGAACTACGTATGATTGTTTCCAAGAATATTTTCAGGATGAAAGTGTCAGGGCTGCATTAAACGTATCCCTGCAGATTGCTGCCCCTCACGAGAATGTATTCTAGCAGCTTCTCCTGTGTCACCTCTTCCACTGCTTTTTCCCTTCACCCTTCACTTACACCCATTGAATATTTCTGTCCATAGCTGACCATCCACCCTTCTCCTGCAAGTCCCTATTGCTTCTTTCTTAAGACATCCTATGTTATCTGCTGATAATTAGGACAGTTTATGAAAATAAATGAGCGCTGCCACTTTAGTAATAAAAATAAGGGTTTCTATATTATAATGTTGCAAGTCCTTCCAGGGCTTTAACTTTCCTGTTTTTTGATTGAACTTCAATAAAGATTTTTTTTTTTTTTTTTTTTTTTTACAAAATAGTGTCATCTTTCATTTGCTGCCTGTTTCATATTTTCTTTGCCAAATGATATCATTAAGAATCATAGTTATAGGATACAACCATGTGGCTCAGGTAACTGAGGTGCATACCATATAAAGCCCCAAGGACCAGAGCTGAGACATGGGATGAAGGATAATAATGATTTTTATTATTAAGTTAAAATATTAAATTTATATTCAATATTCTAACATTAAAATTAAAAATGTAGCTATAAGGTTTTCAGTGTTGCACACTAGTTATTTAAAACACTATTCTCAAGAGACTTTTGTACCAGGAAATCTAGTACAGTAAATCCTCATTGAATGTCAGTGATAGGTACTTAGAAATTGCGACTTTAAGCTAAATGAGATATAACAAAATTCAGTTTTGAAGAGATTAATTGGTATAAAGAGAGTTAAGTTCGATGGCATGCGTCTGTTCACAAAAATACCATTACATTTTAAAATAAAGACCCAACATTCAATATTACATGATCACTCAAGGATCTGCTGTTTTAGCCTATATATTGATGTAATAGTTACTTAATAGTAATCTTTCCCTCATTCTATATAAAATATATAATCCATTTTCTTCCAATAATACTATACACGCTGATGGGTGTTAGGAAGCATACAATGAGAAGATATTTACTCTAATGAGATGTACGTTTCGCTTCTTTTATCTAATTTCTTATAAGATCCTCTGTATAGGTAGTTTTTAATTATTAACAAGTACCTTTTTAGATAAACATCATATAATGACTGATAATATTTTAAACCAAAAGTGTTCTTGGAAAAATTAAGAGATATCAATAACACTTAAAAATGACTATGATCAAATTTACAAGGAAAGGGTAACTATTTTAAAACATTGTCCTAAAATTCTCTATCATTAGAATAAATACTTTAAATAATAACAAAGAGAAAAGAAACAATGATCCATTTTGAAACGTATCTGAACTAGAATACCATTATTGTAACGCTCCATAGAATATTTGAATTTATATCTTCTCTGAAATTTCAATACATTCAAGAAAAAGTTACTTAAATGGTACTTATTATGAACTGTCTTGAATATGATGAGGCAATTTTGGTCCTTACTATGACAAGAAAATTCCTGTGTTTATTATCATTTGTCTATGACATGAAATTATAATTACTCTCACATTGTTACATATTTTCTTTCTTTTTTTAAAAACAGATTAAAATAATTAGGCAAGAGAAAAGAGAATTTTTTGTTAAGTATTAAGAGAAACATCTAAGTTTTCTTGTTTCAATGATGTGCGGTATGGGAAAATAGTGGAAGGATAAGTTGAAGTTAAGACAGACTCCTGAGAAATAATTTTTTAAAAAACATAAGGATATAGGCTTTATCTAGAAGGATTATTGAGTGCTACCCCATCAAGTGGGCTCTAAGAGTTAATTTTAAAAATAAAGTAAAAACAGTTAAGAGTCCCTGTTTGGGCCCCCATTAACCTAATTTTTCTGTTAACTAAATTGTAGAAAAGAAAAAAATTAATGTTATCAATTAACAGAGTAGCTTTCTATAAAGGAATTTCTTATAATTCATTTTATATGAAAAAATTTTGTTTCACATTTTAATAATGAAGCTGATTAAAGACTAATCATTGAAAGTAGGTTATCGAACTTATTCTTCATAGATGCTAAATTACAGGTATATAGTAGTTTGGTAGGTATTTCAAATCAAAACAATTACCTTCTAAAACACAAATTTATAAAAATTAAATACCTCAAAACAGTGTGCTTCTCTAAATTGGTGCTTAATTTTCTCTTTATAATGAAATCCTCTGAGCAGAGTATACAAGATGAATAGGTTTGAATAAGTGTTGGTCTGAGGATAAGGAGCTGTGGATTCATTTAAGGAAAGGAAACGGGAAAAAAAGTTACTTTCAAATAGATATTTCACACTTTGGCTGCTTTGCTTGGATAAAAATCACTATAACATTTAGACCATAAAATTACACCAAGATGTAAGTTTCAGACTATATTCTAAAATTAAATAGAAAAAATAGTACTGCTCCATTCTTCATTTTCTGTAGCCCTGCATCAGTGAAAATATTGTCTATGTGCAAAAATAGTTTTACTCTAAGACTTAGAAAGAATACGTATGTATAAAAAAATTCTTGTTCAACTCACAGCACAGCACTGTCAAAGCAAAAAATGCACCACAGTTAAAACTGGCAAAGAAGAATTCAAGGCTATCGCATTAGGCAAGGGAAGACAGACTCATCTGAGTTTAACTCCAACAAAACAAAGAGCTGGGGGAGGCTTTAGACTTGAATAGGGGTTGAACTCAGGTTGTATAGGTTTTTAAATGGCCTTACTCAAAGGAAAATTAAACTCTTTCTTATCTTCATGACAGGAGGCAATTTTATCTTAGAGCCAGGAACATTCAAAATTTAGGCTCTTCCTCAGCCACAGAGCCTGGGAGATGGGGGTGTTATCTGCCTTGGTAATTATATTTCAGAGGGATAACTCTCAGTTATTTGAGGTGGAAAACCTTGGTTGTAAAATTGGCAGAGATTTTTCCAAAAATTTGCATCTCAAAAGGGCAGCGAAAGAATAAGATTTTCTAAGGAGGCCAGGGACTAGCATGAGGAAGGAGCATATGTGAAGTCTAATCGAGAGAATCTAAAGCCAACACCACCACCACCACCACCATCATCATCAATGTACACACACACATGTGCTCATGTACTAACAAAATAACAGTAATGCTAATAAGGACAGATAGACACTCTTTTTATTGTCATAGCTATTAACTTGGTTTTATCTTCAAATCCACCCTATACTCATTCCTATTATTCCAATTTTAAGATGCCAGACTTGAGCACTTTAACTTGCAGGAAAATGTTAACAATAAAAAATCAAGCATATGTATCTTGACTTCAGATCCCAAGCTCTTAAAAATAATGAGCTGGAAGTAAAATAAGTCAGAAGAACGACAAATATTGATGGTCTTACTCATGTGGAATATGAAAAGACAAAGCAAAACAAAACGAATATGTGGACTTCAAAAACAGAACCGAGGTTACCAGAGCTGGCGAGGGGGAGAAGTAGGGGTAAAAGTGGAGACCAAATTGGACATAAGAAATTTGGTGGTGGGCACAGCGTGGTACTTGTATTTGAAGATGAATGAACCTGCACACCTAAAATTTAGTGTTGTAAACTAGTGTTACTTCAATAAAAAATGTATTAAAATATTAGGCACTAGTCAAATGCCCTTGGCTCAAAGCTGTTAGTTTCTTCTGTACATCCATGGCGGGGTGTGTCCCTTTTCCTTAGGTGTAGAAAGTCATTGAACTAAATACCAGCTGCTTCTACTCAGTCTAGCCCTTCTCTTAGCTCTGCTCAAAGAGAAGAAGTGACAGTCATAGAGGGATTTCTCCTTTCCTGTGGGAGCTGGAATAGATCTGTCTCACTCATCAGTAGGCTTTGCCTCTATTCTGTCCTTACTCTAGCTTGTGGGCCCAAGATGTGTCTAGAAAGGGAAAGTAGTACGCTTTATTTTTTCCCTTTGGAGAGCAGGCAATCATAAGAGAAGCCCATCGGCATAGGTATGAAGAGAAAGACCTTGTAATATTAAGCCTGCTGATTAGGGTTAATCAGGAGACAGGTGGATGACAACAAGTAGTTTTTCATTTCAATGCATGAATTGGATACATTCACAGATCCCTCTCAAAATTCTCTATGCTAAATAAATACATTACTCATGGAACTAAGTCCTCTATTTTCTTAACTAGCATTTAAAGACAACCTCATTTCCATCTCTCATCCCTATCACCCAAAAGCCTCATCTTAGTTCAGTGAAATATTCCATTCTGAAAACAAAACGAGTGTGGTTCTTTGATATGTAGCCAGGATGAGATGAAAGGAGTTAGGTTTGCATTTGACTGTTAGACAAATATACAGGAGCAAGGAGAGGGTGTCTGACCTCCAACACATTCCTCATCATTCTTGGACTTTATTCTTACATCACAGGGAGATGACAATTTGAACCAGAATTTCAACGATTCTAGCTAGGTTAAAGTTACTAGAGGATGCAATTTAACCAATCAAGGCACACATAGAGCAAATATTACAAAAAAGATTGATGCACGTATTTCATCTATTATATTAAACAGAATGTGAATGCTATGAACTCTTGAGCTTCTATAATTTGAATATTAATGGATAGAACTGGTAGGAAGAGAGAAGATAAAAGTGTTGTAAGTACACTAATTTTCTCAATAACATAAGCAGATTTAAATGTATCTGATAACTGAGTGTAAGCACATTTCTAACATAAGAGTTTAATTAAATAGCACAGTGATGTTTTCTTAGAAAATGGATAGGAAGACTCAAATATATAATTGTTTCTTATTATCCCTCTGGACTTGTTTATATTTGATAAAATCTCAAAAAAATTCATTAATTTTTTAATTCAGTCTAAGGAATGGGTGGGAAGATTTTTTTTCCCTCTTGAAAAATTTGTATCCAATTTTTCCAGCAACATTTTTTGAAATGATTATTCTTACTCCATTTAACTGTTTTTGTTTTTCAAAACATCAATTGACCAAATCTATGTGTAGTTATTTCTGAACTCTGCATACTGTACTATTGATCTTTTTGTACGATATTGTACTGTACTGATTACTGTAGCATTGTAGTGAGTGCTGAAATCAAATGGTGATTGTCAAGTTCTACCCCAAAATGACCTCCTGTACTTTGATTAGATTCCATTTAATCTATAGGTCAATTAGGCAAGAATTGATCTTATACTTATTCTACCATCCTTGGACCCAGTAAAAGTTTCCATTTATTTCCATTTTCTCATTTCTCTCAACAATGTTTTTTAAATTGTTTCCTGTGCACAGGTCTTGCAGGTACTTTGATTTTAGTGCTGCTTGTCCTATTTGTTTCTTAATACTGCTGTGATGAGTGTGTTGCTCTTAAACTTACTTTGAATTCAAGACCATTGATTGGGGACCATCCAGTGATCTGCTTTTGGTCAAAATACCTTTACTAGGGTGCACTCTAGTAGCCTAGTGCTTTAAACAAAACTCAGGCCACATACATCCCAAGATCCCAGGTTCAAGACCCAGGAAACAGCCAGTGAAGAACAATTAGGTACAAACAAGTGTTTCTTCCTCCTCTCTCTTCCCGTCTGCCTGCTGCCTGCCTTCATTCCTGCCTGCACCTATCCAAACAAAACAAAACCTTTGCCAGGTTGATCATCTGTGTTAAGACATAAACTATTCAGTAAGAGTAGTTACATACCATGTAGTAAGATTACATATATCACTATAATCAGGTAGGTATAACAAAGATGCATATCCAAATACTAAGAAACCTTCTTAGAGACTGCTTCATGATTGTTTCACATGTGCGTTAAAAGAATGTACATTCTGCTGTTGAGTTTCCTGCTCTATAACGTTAATTACATCAAAATATTTGGTAGTGATATTCAAGTTTTCTGCACCTCTGCTGGTTTTCTACTTAATAATCCAGTCACTATATGAAAGGCAATTATGGCAGACTCCAAATATCTGTAGATTCACCAATTTCCTCTTGTTTTTGTTCCATTTATTTTGAAGCAGTGTTATTTCATGTTACTGTTACTTTGTAGCTGCTATGCCTTTCTGCAGGCTGACCCCTTTATCACCAGAAAAGGCCCCCTTTATCCTTTATAAGGCTGATGATCTACAGTCCACGTTGACTAATTGTAATGTTCTTCCTCCAGCTTTCCATAATTATTGTATGAATGTCTAAGTTTTCTGTCTTTTTAAATTGTAATGTACTTTTAAGTCTCTCCAGATTTACATATTTTTAATTGGGTTGAAGGAACAGTACATTATAACATTATATCATTTTAAGTTGTGCATCATAGTAAATCAACATCTATATATAATGAAATGCACCATTATTTGTTTTTTCTTCACTAGACAATTCGTCACCATTACCCAGTTTACCAGCCCCCCACCTTTCCAATCTCTTCCTAAAACCACTAACTTTATTTTAGAATAAAAGTCTATTGTTTGATTTAGCTCATTTGTTTCTTCATATGGGTTTCTTCAACGTAGCATCTAGTTGGGTCATACTTTAACATGCTATCTGGTGGTATTTAGTAGTTTGCCTATTTGAACTATCAGTACTTAATGTATTGTTGATATGGTTGGATTTAGATTTATTATCTTGCTACTGCAGATTTGACAACGTTCCTTCATCTAATGAAGGTGGTCATAGTCACCAAACCTATAAGGGCTAACTTAGAATCACATTATTAATACTTTTTTGTTGCAAAGAATGTGAGCAATAAAGACTTTCCTCATCCATCACTTAATAGGTGCAGAAAAGGTATATTGAACAATGCAGCAAACTTTCTTGACAGAAGCCCTCAACAGATTAGGTATAGGAGCACCACAGCTCAACACAATAAAGTGCATATCTGATAAAGACCCAGCAATCATCACGCCCTATTGTGACAAAATTAGAATATTAATGGCTTTTGATGAAAGATTAGTAAAAAGACAAAGTTTCCCACTCTTATTCAACCTAGTACTTACCGTTCTAGCTAGATAATTAGGCAAAACAAAGAAATAAAACTCATTAAAATCAGAAAGGAAGTGAAACTATCATTATTTGCAAACCTTCTACTATGAGAACTAGTCAACAATTCAGTAAAACAGGACATAAAATTAACACACAGGTGTGCTCTGGTAGAGTAGTGTTTAGGTTAATTGCCTCTGAAGAACCAAGCCATGTATCCCAGGCCTCGGGGGGAAGTAACCAGTGTGAACAACTAAGTAAAAATAAAATAAAGATTCTGCTTCTTCCTCTCTCTTCCTGCCTGCTTACTTGCCTTCATTCCTGCCTACAGCTTTCCTTAAAAAACAAACAAACAAACAAACAAAAATCAGTTTTTGTACACTAACAAGGTACTATCAAAAAAAGGAAATAAGGCAAATTATTCCATTTACAATAACATAAAACAATAAAATACTTAGGAATAAGTCTAACCTGGGTAGTGATTTGTACAGTGAAAACTCTAAGACTTTGATTCAAGGAATTAAACAAACACACACAACATGGAAAATTTTCTCATGTTCTTGGATCATTGTCATTGCTATCAAAATTCAAATGGCACTTTTTACAGAGATAGAAAAAAAATCCTAAAATTTATAGGACCACAAATGATCCTGAATTGATGAAGTAATCCTGAGGGGTGGGGAGCGGAAACAAAAAACAAGGCAAAAGATATTACACGTACTTCTTTTAAACTGTAGTACAAAGCTATAGTAATTAAAATAGTATGAAGCCGACATAAAAATAGACACATACTAGTGAAACAAAATAGAGAGGCTACAAGTAAATTATAATGTATCTAGTATATAAATATTTGACAAAGCAATCAAGAACATCAATTGGGAAAGGATTGACTCTTTAACAAATAATGTTGGCTAAACAGATGAAGAAAACCAAAATTGGAATCCTACCTTACACCACTCACAAAAATTAACTCAAAATAAATTTGAGACTTAGACATTAAAACTCAATCCCATAGAAGAAAATGGGTAAGAGTCTTCTTGACATTGGTGCTGACAATTAAGTTTTAGATAGGACATCAAAAACAAAGAAACAAAAGCAAAAATTAACAAGTGATTAAAACTGAAAAACTTCTTCACAGGAAAGGAAATCAACAAAACAGAGAGGCAACCTACAGAATGGGAGAAAATATTTGAAAACCGTATATTAGATAAGAGATCAATACCCAAAATTTATTTAAAAAAAAAATTCAATAACAGAAAAATAAACAGTTCAACTAAAAATGTAAAAAAAGACTTGAACAGACATTTTTCTAAAGAGGTATCCAAATAGCCAACAGGTAAATAAAAATATGTTCAGTGTTACTAGTCATCAGGAAATGAAAATCACTACACAATCAGATACCACTTTATACCTGACAGGATAATTTTCATGGGTAGATAAGAGAAGAAAAAAAGATAAGAATGCCCAGATGCAGACGAAGGAAACTGTATATTATTGCAGGAAATGTAATTGATTCAGACACTATACAAGATAGTATGAAGCTTCCTCAAAAAATTTAAAATGAAACAGCTATATGATTCAGGCAATCTTACTTCTGGGAATAATCCAAAGGAAATGAATATAGGATATCAATGAGATAGACTTCTGAGTATTCATTATTCAGAGAAGACATGGAAATTTAAATATTCATTATAATTCTCTCTTCTCTCACAACACACACACACAGAGGAATATTATTCTGCCATGATAAAGAAGAAAACCAACATTTTCCACAATGCGAATGAATCTTAAGGAGATTATGATAAGATAACTCAAAGAAAGACAACCACTTTATGATATAATTTCTATATGGAATCTGAAAAAGCCAAACATATATACAAAAAGTACAATGGTAGCTACCAGGGTCAGGAAGTTGGGAAAATTTCCAGCATGTTATGTAAAGATATAAACTTGTAATTGGCTGATAATTAAGTTCTAAATTAGACTATTGTCAACATTATTGCATTTTATGAATTTCAAAGTTGCCAAGGCACCAGACCTTAACTGCTCTCACTACAGAGATAATTATGTGACATTAGAGAAGTGTTAACAAATGCTAGAGAGGTAATCATATTGAAATATATAAATGTATCACATCAACACACTGAACCAAAAAATAGGGTTATATTAATTATATCTCAATTTTAAAAAAGATACCCTTATAAAACTTTATACCTTGTTCATATAATCTATTATCTCCTTGAACCAATACAATGAATATTTGAAAACCATTTCTGGGGCTCTCCTTCCCTTACTAATGAATTTCGGGCCTGATTCTCAGCTTTTCTGCCCTGTAGCTCTAAGTGATGCTAGTCTTTGTAAACTTAGGCAAAGAGATTCTTTCTTTCATGTTTTCCTTAAGTTAGTGATTACTGAACTCCAGACTTTCATTGCCTTGTTTCATTCCTCAAATGCATCTAGGGATTCCCAGCAAAAGTCATCCAATTACAGTCTTCACAATTTCTATTTAGTAAGTTTTCCTACTGAAGATGGCACATGGCACATGTATTTCCTTCCGCCAGTGTCAATCCTCATTCTCCATGGGGAACACTTTAGCCACAAGCATGCAGGGATATACAAATTCTACCCACCACCAATCATGGGGTCCTGGCCACCTGATGGTTTAGGGGAAATTCAAATCCAAGCTGTTATAGAAACGGTTTCTAAGGACCATTCCTGGGTGGCTCCAACCCTGGGAACTGTTAAGTCCAGTTCCTTGAGACAAACTTCTGTTTTCTGGTTTATTGAGGAGTGTTTAAAGGATTTTGCAGAGGAGGGAGATGAGACAATTTAAGATTGATTTGTGGCACCCTGGGACAAAGATGACCATTAAGAGTCACCTTAAGGTGCACTCTGTTGGATTAGTGGTTGGGTCCACCACCTCCAGCTGAGAGCTCAGTCCACACACATCCCAGGGACCTGGGTTCACTTCCTGGGGCTGGGGAAATAACCAAGATGAACAATGAAGTAAAAATAAAATGCTCTCTCCCTTCTCTACCCATCTGCCTGCCTGCTTTCATTCCTGCCTGCATCCTTCCGTTAAAAAAAAAAAGAGTTGTTTTAAATTGACATTAAGGGTTAAGTCTTTTTGCATCTTCACATTGACAGTGCCTGGAAGTAGACTTTCCTGAGAAAAGATGTATCTCTGGATCAGTGTTTCCTCCCATTAGTGGAAATTCCTGGGGAGAGACTCAGCTGAGTGAGCAAAGAAGGCACCAGCCCTGGCAGCTGAGGGCGAGGATGTCTCAGTCCTGGAGGAGAGGATCTGGGGTTGAATCACAGCCTCTCCCTTACTCCCGCTGTGGATGGAAGGAGAAAGGGAAAAATACATGATCATCCAGGAAAACAGGTTCATTCTGATCAGTCAGACGATTGAAAATCAGTGTTTGGTATTTGAGATTGAGGATCAGATAGCTAAAATGAGATCAGTGGCTCAGATGAGAGTTCAGGGAAGACATGGGTTTGTGCTAAGGTTAGTTTTACCAGGATCAAACACAAGAAAGATGGGTAAGAGCATTAAGGATGATGACTGGGAAATGAATGACAGGTCAAGGATCTCACAGGAAACAGTATGGTAGGGAAATGGGGAAGATCATATTTTAGAAAAAAAATGGTAGAATTAGCAAATATTTACTGGACTATACCAAGTATGAGCATGCTCTGTTTTCTAACTCTGAATTCACTGTGTTTTCTTTTTCTGTTCATGTCTATTTAGTGCCACCAGTTAAATTACGATCAAATGAGGTCATGACACCATTCTTCAGTTGATACCAATTTCTCTGGACAAACATTAACATAACTAAACAAAATTATATTTCAGTTCCAATGGGAGGCTCCCAATAACAAATGCATTTTGTAGGAAAAGCTTATTGGTATATTCAAACTTTAATTAAAGAGAAAGAAGACTGAAGTTCTGATTGTCATTGATTTCTCTAAGTATATTGATAAAATAATCTCTCACATAAAAATATAAATCTTTTGCTATAAATAAGACTTCACTTTCATTGAATAACTGGGTTTTAATGGTGTGGGGTATAAATTATTCATTTATATTTTATGGGGAGTTTTCCTTGTACTTTGCAGTATTTCAAGAAATGTCTACATTTTCCACAGGTTAATTTCTACATTATCAAGTAAAATAGCTTATCCAGCATTTAAATGAAAATGTTATGGAATTCTATGAACCACTGCTTTCTATGTAGAGCCAATTATCTGAGATTTATAATAATTTGTGTCATAGGTCTCCAAAAGCAATTTGAACAAGTGAAGAATTAATTAGAACTTCCTAAGCATTTTTAATTTTTTGAAGGCAGATAAACATACCCGTTGCTGACCTCTTTATCTGGTGTTAGAAAAAACTTATTTTAGCCTATGGCTTGAAATTTCAGCTCTAAGTTAAATAAAGTTTGTTTTCATGAAACTTGTCATTTGGTGACTCCAAAATCTTATAAGAATTGTTATTTTTCATAAAAAACTAAAGCAACTCTGCTTTACATTCAAGATTCTGGTTTTTCAGAAAACCACGGCAATTTTTTTTCCGACTTTACAGACAAAGGAAAGAACAGATGAATGTGTATATTTTCATTGACATGTGTGTTTAACAAGTCTTTGCAGGTTTTAGTTTTTATAAGTTAAGCCAGAAGACTTGCAATCACCTGTAGTGGAAGAATCATATTTATCATCTGCTCTTTGATGTCTTTTTATTCTTCCTGAAGATTTGTGGCTCTGAACTGAGTGTGGGTCCTGAGACATGAACCCACAGATCAATAATTAGTATTACGAGCCTTGAGAGTAATTTGAGCTTTCTTATCATACCCAGTCAATGGCTATAAGATTTCCATACAGAAATAATACTTTTGTCCCCAAGGAGAAGGCAGTTTTTAATATATCTGAATTTTTAATTGACCAATCAATTAAGTCGACAAAGGAGGCCAAAGCCAGGTCAGCCTTGCTCATTCTCTGCCTGCAGTAGGTCTTCAGTAGGACAGTGATCAAAGTTTAAAGGTCATTCATGAGTCATTGTGCTTCTTCTCTTTGTTTCCATATGTTTGTAAAGTAGCTTCTTTTTAACTACTTTTTCTACTACGGATTTCCTTGAATAAAAGCTAAGGAAAAACACCTTGTCACATAAGCCTTTGATCCAGTTGTGCAGCTGTTAGAGAAAACGAAGTTGATTACTCCTAACCGTCAAGCCTCCTACTTTTTCTCCCCTGTGCACAGTGACCAGTGGGCAAAAGCCACCCCCAGCCATTTCTCTGATCTAGTTCTGCATTTTTAATGAGGATGCCGGTTAAATAATAAGAGCTCCCAGAGGCAGCAAACACAGTAACAGGCTGGAGGGTGTCTGTAGCAGGAGGTGGAGAGAAACATCTGTGAAAGATGCTCTTCTTTAATAGCATGGAAGACAATTTTTAAGATGTCTACAAAGCACGCCCTGGTGGGAGAGCAGTTTGCTTAGCTGCCTCCAAAGGAGCATAGTCCACATACATTCCAAAGACCTGGGTTCACATAGGGTGGAGGGGGGCACTAATGTGAATAAATAAAAATATAATAAAATGCCTCTTGCTTCTCTTCCTGCCTGCCTACCTTCTCACCTTCATTTCCTGCTTGCACCTTTCCTTAAAAAAAAAAAACAAAAAACTAAGATGGAGTTCAGCATTCGATTAGATACAGCTTTTTTGCTGCAGCTGAAGGTGAATTCAAGACTCGAGAACTGTATTACGCCACTGATTCCATTTCCATTCAACAAACTTTTGTCACTTTCACAACTTTTTATCAGCCAATTCTGATGGAGGGTGCTCAGGAGGAGCTGCAGGTAGAACTCAGTCAGATAAACAAACCACCTGGAAACTGTGGTGGGAGCTGAGGCAGGGCCCTGCCGGGAAAACTACCAGTGGTCAAGCAGCTCCCACTTTTTCATAAACGCCAGGAAGACATCACCTCCCATATTTGTTTCCTTGACATTCTTCGGAACACAATACAAGGGCTACTGACATTTTCAATACATGTCACTGCAGTGAGTTCAATACATTGATTTATTCAGACTAGCAGAAGTACATCTGTTTATTTGCTGTATTTATTATCTGTCGCGCGATGCTCAGGACTTTTGTTAGTTACTTGAGGGAAGGCACAAATAACATGAAACATGTACATATTAGAAATAATAAATATCATTGATTTCCATCTCATAGACCTAAAGAGACACCTTTCATTTCTATCCTCAACCTCAAAGGCTTCCAGGCCTAGAAACCAGACCAGAAGGCAAGACCTTGGGGTCTGACTGCTTCTCTCTCCAACACACATCTGCAGGAACTTTATTAACCATCTCTGGGGAAAGAGCCAAGGTAAGTTTTGAATTGAATGTGAGACTAAAATTTGAAATGACTCACTTGGAGCACTGAAGATGGAGACCATCCTAAGAAACCAGAATGACGAGAAGTTACAGAATCAGGAGGAAAAATGAACAAAGTCTTAAGGAAACAGGCATCCAGTAGAAAGAGAAAAGTGCAGCTGCTGGTCAACAAAACAAAACACAAAAACAAAAACAAGATTTAAGACAGGTGACACAGGTAATAAATGGATTTTATCTAAACTTCTCTGAAGTTCTGGTCTCTGCATAGCTACTACGTCACACACACCTAGCCTCATGATGAGATTCCATTAAGACTTCTTTGAAAGAAAACTAACAAGTCTTCAAGTCACAGTATTGTATCCAATTCGCAAATGCTCGTTATCCTACAGTCAGGGGGACCAGAATTGGGGGGCTAGCACCCCAATCAACATTCCAGTTAGACACCCTGTCTGGCACAGTGCTGTTGATATGTCTAGGCAGGGGAAGACTTTAAGACTCTGTGCAATAACGGTAGCATCTAAGCAGGTCAGAAGGGTGACTTCATTAGAAAGGCGAGCCTAGGGAGCTCCAGACT
Organism: Solenodon paradoxus; assembly: GCA_004363575.1. Classification (NCBI taxonomy): domain Eukaryota; kingdom Metazoa; phylum Chordata; class Mammalia; order Eulipotyphla; family Solenodontidae; genus Solenodon; species Solenodon paradoxus. Next base: position 636,548 of record RJWH01000432.1, read on the forward strand.
GTCATCAGAAAATTGGACCCTAGGGCTAAATCAGAGCTCTTTAGTCAAATCCCTGCCAAACGCTCCAAAAGGCAGAGGAACTGTGAGACCCAGGCCATCAGATCTGTCATGGTTATTGCCCTCAGGTGTTTGTGTTTTATGATCTACTCATTCTGTTTCCCTGATCTGCTTATTCCAATAATCCTGCCACCCAAAAGAAATGAGGTTAGTTGACATGAAATTGAACTGAAATGTGCCCTCTCTAGGTCTTAATGATTATGCCTTCCTTCCTTCCTTCCTAGGCTCTCACAAATCATCCTTTTAATAATTAGACTTGGAGTTGTTTGGGGAATTGATGTCAAGGTCATAGTCAAGTAGTTTGCATAATGTACCTGCATTGGCTTCCAGAAGAGCAGAGTGCTCTCTGTCTCCCCTCTCCTGCTGGCCTGTGACTCATGCTGGACCCCACTAGGGGCCCCCTGGTCAAGTGTCTCTGTGCCTGACCACCTCTGGTCTGAACTTAGAGAAGGGGACTATTTTAAAGCTGCTGGGGTTGCTTATTTTTTTGTTGCTGTTAATAATAATTATTATTGCTATTGTTAATCTTCACCCATCTCAAGTTTAATTTTCTTATATGTTTATTCAAACTTATTTGTCAGTGATGCTTTCTAGAGGAGAGACACAAAATCAATGTATTGATATTCAATTTGTTGAATGAGAGGGACTATCGATCTTAAATGATCTGTCAATGCAGGGAGGTTTTGGTAATGTACTCAGTTATGACACCTGTGTGTCCATATTAGATGTTGCTAATAAACTCCCTCTTATTACTTAGCTTGGAAAGATGGAACTCATGTGTTAGCGCCCTGCTGAGGCTTAGTCAATGTCTGATGCTGCTTTTCCTAAAATAAAAATTAAAAAAAAAAAAATATGGATACACTTCAAGACAAACTTCTCAGTTCCGACAGAAGTACGTTTAGAAATGTGTGGGAGGACAATGTTTCAGAGTCAACCTTTCTCATGGTTTACATTCGTTTCACCTTCTCACTTCCTTTGGAGCAATCTACACTGATGTATGAACGAGCCTACCTTTATACAGACAGGCAATTTTAAATCTACTGAGTTGAAGAGTATATTTTATCTATAAGCAAAGAAATGTGTAGAAAATTTAAAAAAATAGTTAAAATATAAAAAATTCCTTTACTATTTACAACTCTCATCCCCAAATTTTATTTTACTATGTTTCATTGATCTTTTTTCCCTTTTACTTATGCCTACACTTCATGGATATGGATTTTGTTTTCTTTGGTAAAAATCCCTGTAATATTTTTAAATGAACCATATTGCTTAATAAATGCAATCTTTTTTTTTGTTGTTTTTGCTTCATCACATCCAGTGTGGAGTTATATGGGAAACATATCTCCACTCAAAAGCTTCAGATGTTAAAACATTTCACACTATCAGCTTCATAGTGATGGACATTGAATGAGAGTGATAAGAGAAGCTCCCTATTGTCCATATTTCCTCAACCCCTCAGGAGTAAGCAGTTGTTAGAGGGTAAATATTTTTTGTAGTTAAATAAACAAGTATATTTCAAAAGAATATTGATTCTTAAAAAATCAAATTTAAACTTCAAAATTTTATAAAATTAACAAACTCAACACTTTTCATTAGGGATAGGGAAAAAAACTAGCTTTTCGTCAATGTTTTGAGACTTGGGAAATTTAAATTTTAAAATTCAGCTGAATAAACAACAGTGCACCCAATTCATGATTTATCCAGTGTAATTTCAGTAGCAGTTCTAAAATACCATCTAAAATGACATCATTGCATTACTATAAAGCTAGGTATTTGCAAAATCCCCAGAGTGGGAAAGTTTAAAAATATTGATAAGGACACATCATTGGAATTTGCCAGATAAAATTTATCCAGGCCAAAACAGGAAATATGTGCTATTACATTGATTTATATCCTGCATCAAAGAGTAAAATGCCTAGCAATAAACTTGACCAAAGCAGTTAAAGATCTGTGCAAAGAAAGACTATAAGACTTAAGAAAAAAGTCAAAGATACAAACGGAAAGACATACTGTGTTCATGGATCAAGAGAGTCAGCATTGTTAAAATGTCTATGCTGTTGCGCCCTGGTGGACTCACAGTGAGTTTGCTGTGTGTGGTTGACATAATCTACACACATCCCAAGGACCTGGGTTTCTGTTCCTGGGGCTGTGAGGAAACAACCAAGATGAACAACTCAACAAACAAAATGCTTTTTATTCCTCTCTCCTGGTGACTGCCTGCTTGCTCATCTTCATTCCTACTTTTAGCCTCTCTAAAAAAAAAAGGTCTATGCTACAGAAAGCCATCAGTAGATTCAATGCCATCTTCTTCAACATCCCAGTGGCATTTTTCACAGAAATAGAAAAAAACTCTCTACTACAGTATGTAACAGATAAATACTAAAAGATGGCTAACAGATTTATGAAAAGGTACTCAACATCACTATTCAACAGTGAAGTGCAAATCAAAACTACAATGCAATTTCACCTGATCCCTGTAAGGAACGCTCTCCTCAAGAAGACGGAGGTAACAAAAGGCAAGAAACATGTGGAGAGAAGGGCATCCCTGTCCACTGTTAGTATTGTAAGTTGGTTTAGTCATTCAGGAACACAGTATGGACATTCCTCAAAAAATTAAAAACAGAACCACCATACAATCTAATAATTCCAAGAAACATGTGGAGAGACGGGCATCCCTGTCCACTGTTAGTATTGTAAGTTGGTTTAGTCATTCAGGAACACAGTATGGACATTCCTCAAAAAATTAAAAACAGAACCACCATACAATCTAATAATTCCATTTTTGGGTATATATCCAAAGGCAATAAAAACAGATGTAGAATTCCATGTTTATTGCAGCATTATTTACAAATATTAAGATGTGAAAATAATCTGTCCTTCAACAATGGATGAGTGGATAAAGAGGATGTGGTTATATATATTTGTATGTGTGTCTGTATATTTACATACATATAGATATACATAATACACACACATATACATCCATACAGTAGTCTACACTTTCTAGGCATTAGGAAAAATGAAATTCTGCCATTTGCAACAGCATAGCTAGGTCTTGAGGACATTATAATGAGATAAATAGATGAAGACCCATTCAACATGGTTTCTGTTAAATGTGGAATCTAAAAATAACAAAATCATAAAAAAACAGTAAAACAGTGATTTCAAGGGACTGTAGAGTGGGGTTTTGGGGTGAGGGGAAAAAAGAAGCATTGAAGGGTACAGACTTACAACTAGCGGGTAAGTCCATGTCAGAGCCCTGATGTGCAGTACAGTGATTATAGATACCAAAACGGTATTATTAACAGTCAACTGCTAAGTGACTAGGTCTTAACTGCTCCCTACTCTAGAAGAAATGATCATTGTGGGATATGACAGGGGTCTTAAATGTTGCAAGGCCAAGATTGCAATATAAATGCAGCAAATCAATATTTTAGCTCTTAAACTTCCAATGCAGTATGTTGTATCTCAATAACAATATTTTTAAAATAATATACCTCAGTAGAACAGAAAATGTCTATCATTTTGCAAATTTATTTTTTCTGATAATTGCAGAATTCATTGTTTTATACTATGTGTTGTTGATCAGTAATCACAAATATCTAGTGACCAACAAGTATAAAAAGCTAAAAAAATAGTATGTTTGAAATTTGAATTCACCTTTTGAATCAATTTATTATTCTCCAAAGGATAATTATGAATTACCATTGTAATTTCTTATGTTAAATTTTGACTGCTTCAATTAGTCTTGTCTAATAAAAGTCATCTACTATTCTCAATGGATTAAACAATTGCCATAAATGAAAATCAGCTCTAAAAGTATAATCTAAAATGTTCAAGAAGGAAAACAGTGTATGAAAGCAGATGTCACTAAAATATCACAGTAATATTCACAGCATGGGTCAGAGACACATCATTTTGGTCAACATAATGCCAAGGCTTCCTACCTCACAATGTTGTAGCATTTATAATTTTTCTTAAATGCTATGAAATATGTCAAAAGATGAGGACATACATTGACTCAGAAAATAAGAAGACAATGTATAATTTCTTAGAGTCTTATGTTCTACCAAACGGTTCAAATTAATTTAGTATTACTTCAATTAATTAATATTACAGTAACATACAATAGTTAAATGGAATCTTGAATCAATTTAGGTACTATTAAATTTTCTGCTGATTTAGTTTGTCCTTATCAGAACATTTGATTAGATGATGAATAATTGATTTTACTCTAATAAGTCAAGAAAACAGTCTTCTGTACACTTCACGGATATTTTTCTACAGGAAACTAATCATTAAAATTTTGGAGAATATGCAATCTAAACACTACTACTATGATATTTATATACCCATGTACAATGTATGTGTACATACATATTGTATAATATACATGTATACACATATATACACACTATTTTGATACTAGATTTAAAATTATACCTGCACCTAGTTTGAACTTGCTTGAATTCAAATTCTGAATTTAATTCAAATTTGGGCTCTGAGATTAGCTATGAGACTATGGTTCAATTTCTTCCCACTTTTGTCTGTTTCATCTGCTATAAAATGAGGTTTTGTTTTTAGGAAAGGTACAGGCAGGAATGAAGGCGAGTAGGCAGGCAGGAAGAGAGGAGGAAGCATTTTATATTTTTATTTAGTTGTTCACACCGGTCATCTCCCCCTGGACCTGGGACTCAAATCCATGAGTATGTGGCCTGTGCTCCTTTGGAGGCAATTGACTTAAACCCTACTCCACAAGGGCATGCTAAAATGAGAATAATTTTAGAAGTTCTCTCCTGTGGCTGTGCTAATGTTCAAATGAGGTAACACAGAGAAGTGTTCAAGTCAGGGCCTGACAAGCAATGATTAAAACACTGCCTGCTCTCTTGCTCTCATTTTTACCTGTAGATCAGACCTTTGTCTCATATACAAGTAGACCAAGACCAAATCTGAAGGTCCAGGTTTACATTCTGTGGACACACAGTAGGAGGAATGAGCTCCATTGATTTGGTGAATAAGATTTTTAAGAAACAATAGAAGCAATGATGAATTTTTTAAAAAGTGTCATATTTGGAAAATGTGCACCAAACAAAGAACTTCAGTGCATGGCAGTGACTGCCTGTAACCCTTCTCACCATGTATTTGGATACCATGCTTCCTCTCTTCAGTCAGTTCTCTGCTAAATATCACCACCAACTCACAGATGTTTTCATGGGTGACTCCATCTACTGCTACTCTTTCCTTTCATCCAGTTTCATTTTTCTTTCTATTGGTTATGACTACTCAGCAACATCGTTATCATTGTTTTACTCCATTACAACACTGTGTTTCAGAAGAGATTCACATCTCAGTCAATCTGTCTATCATACCGCATACACCACCAGAGCTTTAGAACTCAACAACTTTTTATTGTTCTTAGTTTGTCCACTACTATGAGTCATTTTTTAAGAAAGACTTTAAAAATCAAGGCTTATATAGCATTTAACATATACCATGTCTAATAGCAAATAAAATTACAGTTTACTAACTTGTTTAACTCTCATGATAACTAGATTAAGCCACAGGGTGAGGAGTGCCAGGATTTGGGTCCTGGAGTCTAGCTCTAAAGCCTGCCCTCCTGTGAGCTTACTGATACGAGGACAAAAGTCTAGGTTTGTGTGTGTCTTTCTGTAATCACATCATCTCCATCATAATGTCCACTTTTTCTGCGTCCTAGATTCCAGGTAGGTTGGAAGGGAGCAGTGTCTGTTCTAATCAGACGCACTAGAGACAATCTGCTTTGTCCACAGATATTGGCTTCAAGTGATCCTAGACCGAGTACAGCTGGTGACATTTATCTCCAAGTCTCCACCCTATGCTGCCCCACTTATTATTCCTTTACCTGCTTTTTTATACTCCCTTTTAAAAACTGCAAAAAACCAAAATAGGGACAAAAACAGAATTGAATAAAATAAATAATAAGTAAACCCTTCCACTACCCCTATGCTACTTCCCCAATCTCAGCTTTGTTGTCAAAGACCAAAGGTTTTTGTCTTGTCTTGTTTGGATTTTAGGAGACATTTTTTATGTATTGATTGTTCATTGTGGTTGCTACTCCAGTCTTGGGTCTCAAAACTAAGTCCTTGGGATGTATTCGGACTGTGTCTGGTGTCCTACCCACTAGGTTGATTTTATCACTTTGTGTTAGTTCTCTGTATTCAATCATCTCTTATTTGTGTTCTTTTCCTTCTGACTTACCTTTCTCTGCAAAATACCCACAAATTCCCTCCATTATTTTGTGAATGGCAATATTTCATTTTTTTCATCAAATATTACATTGTATATTTGTGTGTATCACACACACACAACCAGACACACACTAGAACTTTCTTATCCATCCTACCTATTTAACTCTTCTGTTGGCCCTGAGATGATTCTTTATCTTGACTATTAAAACTAATGCTGTAAGAAACACAGGGGTTCATACTTACTTTCAAGCTAATAGTATCATTTTCTTTGATACCTAGAAATGGCCTTACTGGCTCGTACAGTTCAATTTTTAATTTTTTTGAGGAGTCTCTAGACTGTATTCAAGATGGCTACACCAATGTCTATTCCCACCAACGGTGAGTGAGGGTTCTTTTCTCTCAACACCCTTGCCAACACTTATCTCTCATCATTTTTATATAGGCCATTCTCACTGGAGTGAGGAGTTATCTCATTGTACAACTGATTCACATGTAACACTGAGTGATGAACATTTTTCATGTACCTGTTAGTCATCTGCAGATGCTCTTGGGAAAGTATGTACTGTGATCTGATGCCCAATTTTTGGATTGGATTTTTTGTTGAGTTGTATAAATTCTCTGTATAACTTGGATATTAGCCCTTTATCGGATATGATTTGAAATTTCTCCCACTCAGTGGTGTGTCTTTTTGTTCTGGTACAGAAACTTTTTAATTTGATATAACTCCATTTATTTATTTTCCCGACTTTGAAGTTGAGTCCCCAAAGACATCTTTAAGGAGAATATTGATTATAAACTGCATGATCTATGTTTTCTTCCATATCTTTTATACTTTATGGTTTTAAATCCAAGTCTCTAATCCACTTTAATTAGTTTGTGTATCATCTTAAGTAATAAATGAGTTTTTTGACAGACAACTGCATTTCATTGTGTGATGTCATTAATTCCAATGAAAACATTCAACGAAACATTTTTAGGAAGTAGGCACCACATAAATATTTGTTGAACTGATAAATGAATATTATTTTAAATAGATATTATAGTTTTGTTCTATATTTTAGTCAAAGGAAGTGGTTCCAGTTAAGGACAGACTTCTGGCCCAATGTCAATATTATATTGAGGTCTTTGCAAGTGGGTATGACTAACATTAATAGACAAATGTTGTTCTATGAACTGTTCACATGTCAGCTTATTTAATCTTAATGACCCAATGAAACAGGCAATATTTAGACCCCTAATTTCCCAATAAGTAAGTGTTCTTTCAGGTGTTAAATAACCTGCCCATTTAGGGGAAGGCAGTCAGGAGAAGTACTTTGTACCTGATTTTTATTTCATCGATAAAAAGATACAGACACATTCTTTCATGACGGCTCAATAGAACCATTTTGACGGCTCAACAGAACAATTTTCAGGTACAGAAACAAAAAAACATTACAAAGTGACCCACTTAATGTCAGGTCAAAGAGTTTTATGTATTAGCTAATTAGGAACTAAATAAAGTTCTTTAATGTGTATTAGATAGAAATTAGAAAAACCACAGTCAAATTTCTGGTTCATTTGCTTGAATGGTCAATTTCTGCTATTAATAACCAGTGTTCCAATATTGAAAGCCTTTAAAAATCAATGAGTATTACTCCTGTGTAATTGTCAGGCATCAAACCACATAGCTTTCCATCATAGATTTTCAATGAAGTAGTAATTGTGGACAAAATCACAATGGCAATTTACTCAGTAGTGATGTATTTTCATAATGCCAGGATTCACTGAGAATACTGCTACAAGCTCCATTTTTTTTTAAAAAAAAGGTAGTACTGAGAAATAGGAGACTATGATTTGAAGTTAATAGACTGTTAAGATTTTATGATAATCATCATCCTTGTCCCTATTTAAGGGACAAGGATTTCCTACATTCAAAATATCATTAGTTGGGAGTAACAGATTATCTTCTTATTGTTTTATAACTGGAATAAGGAAGAGTTTCTGTATCTTTACTGAAACATGAATTGTGAAATGCAATTATCAATACCACTATTTATATAGTATGTATATGCTAGCAGATATGTAAACTGTTAAATCAAATTAGCTCTAGAAGAATGAATGACGCAGCAAGGCAAAGATTGAAATAATTCAGCTATGGGAAATGAGAAAAGAAATGTTACTCCCATTGCTTTGCTTTGACAATATTGGATATACTGAAATAGTGAATAGATTAAAAAAAAACAGCTCATGAGCTCTTCAGAATCACTTTCCTTACCAATTATTAACTTTCTCTTTCCCTGCATTACTATGGAACATCAACTCAAGTTGGCTAAGCTTCTTATTTAAATCCCAATTTAACAGTCTTTGATGATGTTGATTACCTACTGCTTAAGTATTTTCTTTCATTAATTTTCTGACAGCTCCATATTGATGCTCCTCTAAACACTCTCAGTACTAATCTTTCTCCTTTGAAGTCTTGCCTTCTTTACCTGATCATTAAATGCTAAAGCTTCTCGAATATGGGTTCTAGAACTTCTCTTCATTCTATTTACTTTTGGTAATGATCTAAGACATTAATTTCTACATATACATACATTATACATAAATGTATATCCCTGACCAGCAACTTTCCTATTACCACTATACTTACAATTTCTCACTGGATTATTTCCTCTTGGATAACTCATAAGCAATAAAAAAAATCTGATTTCAGCCATGAATTTGTGATCTTACATCCAAATCTCATCAATTCCAGTGATATTCACTTAGTAAATGGTATTGCACTCGATGCTGTCACTTCTCATTTTTTTCACTCCATTTTGTAATTCCCATATTTGATTAATTACCAAAGATTGGCATATTATGTCCTACATCTTGAATTTATTTAATTGATTCCATTTCTATCACAGCTATCCCAGGCCATGTTGCTTCTAATTTATTAAAATATTCTCCAAACTGTTAACAGGCACATCTATAATATCTTCCTCCATTCTCTTCTCCACAATGCAGCCAATGTGATTACTTCATATGACAGGTATAGTAATGTGGGGACCTTGCTTAAGTCTCTTTAATGGCTTACCAGTAAGGCCCATTCAGGAAAGCAGAAACTACAATAGGTATTTCAAACAGGGAAGATTTAATTCAGGAAATTGATTACTGCTATACTAGAAAGCTAAAAGAGCAAAAATTGAGAGAGCCAGACTTTAATACTCCAGGTAAAAGCTATTACACCTCTGGGGATCAGTAAACAAAAGGAATTTAGTATTACAAGAATTTAAGGACTCAAAGGAGTAATCCTACTGGGATCTTCTCAGACCTCTGAGAGTAAGCTTCACACAGCTGATGCAAAGAGTGGCAAGGGAATTTTGGAACCCACTGCTGTTGCTGTAATGCTGAGAAAAACTAGAAAACAGGAAGAAAACCTCACCTCCCTCTTTGTATGTTCGAATCTTTCTCTTACCAGTTTCATTAATTGGCAGACTAGCAGAAAATCCTCTAAAGACCATGTCCAAGTTGTTATATCAAAAACAGCATAGCTCATAAATAGAAGTGTATTTCTCATCATTCTAGGGGTTGGTATTCCAGAACAAGATCAGTTGTCAAAAGATGCAGTGTCTGATAAGGACCTGCTTCCTGATCTACAGATGACCATTTTCCTGCTGTGCTCTCCTGTGGTTAAACAGGTGAAGGAGCTCTCTGTGGGTTCCTTTACTGAGGCATAAATTCCATTCAACTCCCAAAGGTCCACCCTCCAAATGCCATCATACTGGGGGTTAGGATTTCAATGTGTAAATTGGAGGGGACAACATAAACATTCAGCCTATAGAATTCTTCCTCTGGCCCCTCAGAATTCATGTCTTTCTCAAATATAATATATATTCAATCTATCCCAACAGCCTTGAATTTCTTAACTCACTCTAGCAACAACTCAAAAGTTTAAAGTCCTGTAATATAATGGGGCATACCTTAAATCTATATTAAACCTAATGTTATGACACAGCACTTCATCAATAAAATTAAAAGTAATTGACTAAGCAAATATCATATAAATCAGTTATGGTTGAGACTCAAGGCGTTTTTCATCCCAAGGCAAAAAAATTCTCTCATCTGTGAAACTGTGAAACAAGTCGAGTGCTACCTAAAATAAAATGGCAGGACAGGCATAGGACAGACATTCCCATTCCTAAAGAAAGAATTAAGTAAGAAGAAATAATGATAGTTCCATGTAAGTCTAAAACCTAATGGGGCAAATAACATTAAATGTTGAGTTAAGAATTATTTTCTTAGGTCAAAGCTCTGCCTCCCAGGTCCAGTGGGGTTTCATCATCACCTCAGAGCTCAGCAAGATGGCCCCCACAGTGTTTCTGTGCTTGGGTCGTCTGCCCACTTCTGTCATGCAGCCCTGTTCTTTGTCACTATGTGTTGGCAGCATGTCCCCATGACTTGTATGTAGAAGAGAAGGTCTCATGTAGATGCCACCAGAGTTTGCTGTCTGCAGCCTTGAGGGGCAGCCACCAAGACCTGTGCTATTAAGGCCCACAGGAGCCAAACTTGGACAATCGAGGAGTGTGGGAGGTATGGGGGGGTGGAGCCTGCCATGTGAGGTGGTACTGGCAGGGATCCCAGAGGTGAAAATCTCATTCTCTCCTTATCCTATTTACCACTACCACCATTTACACACACACACACACACACCCCCACCCCATCCCACCCCGGGCTTGTGAGGGGAATAGCAGTCCTAATGATCTCTGATGCCTTTCTGTTTATTCTTACATTACCTGGCTTCTGTGGAAATAGTTGATCCACATGAAATCTATTAAAAAATTGCTTGGGTACCCTTAGTGTTCTCTCCTGAAAAGACATTCTCATTAGCTTGAATACAGAGAAAATGAGACTGTCCAAATCTTTAAGTTCAGTTTCCTTTTTGATGAACAATTCTGTCTTTAAGTCAGCTCTCTTTTCCGGCATTTTACTATTAAAAGTTAGGATGAAATTAATTGTTCCTTTCATATTTTGCTTAGAGACTTTCTTAGTCAAATACATTTCTCAGTTTCAACTTCTCCCGTGAAAATTCTAGGACATGTACACAATTTAGACAAGTTCACTGCCATTTTATAACAAGGACCACCTTTCTCCCAGTTTCCAATAACATAGTTCTCATTTTTGTCTGACCATTTATCAGAATGGCCTGTACCATATATCTGTCAGCCAGCATTCTGTTCATTACTTAGATATTCCATAGTACACACTTACTTAGGTACTAGAATACATAAGTATTCCTTCCTAAGATGGACGCTTTCTCCACTGCTGTCTTCTTTCTTCTTGAGCTCTCGCCAGAATGACATTTAAGAGTCCCTTTACAATACAGGCTTTTTCTGGCATGTGCCTCAAAACTTTTCCATCCTCTACTATTACCCAATTCCAAAGCTGTTTCAAGTTGTTTTTCTTTTTTTTCTTTTTTAGGTATTTGTTAGAGGAATGTCCACCCATTCCTGGTACCAATTTCTGCACAAGTCCATTCTTGCTTCTATCACAAAATTATCAGAAAATTATTTCTCACAGTTGTGGAGGGTGGAATTCCAACACCAAAATGTTCAGAGATTTCGGTGTCTGGTGAGTAATCGCTTTCTGGTCTGAGGATGGCCACCTTTTGCCCTGAGACCTCTCAGGGCAGGAGGAATGAGGAAGTTTTCTCTGTTCTATTTCACAAGGATGCTAAGTGCATTCGGGAAAGTTCTCCCCCCACCACCTGTGGCTATTACAGTCACCTCCCAAATTTCTTACCTTCAAAAATTCTTCATCACCTGGGGTAGCCTAGTGTTTCAACATTTGAATTTGTGGGTAAGTACAAATATTTAGGCCACAGCAAATGCTCATGGGAGGGAGGGAGGAGTTTGGTACTTGTCCCCAGAGTAAAGTTAAAATTGCCTGCTTGTGTGTCTCAGAAGAATTTCAGTTATGTTTTTAAGAGCTGATACTGCATACAAAGAAAAAAATGGTATTTGTAACCTTGACCAAGACCCATGAGCACAGGTACTTTCAAGTCTGCTTTTTATTCAGTTGATTTCAATCCTTCTTTCCCCATCTTAAGGGTCAACTTTTGAAGCAGTTAAGAGTCACACCTATTACTTGTCTTGATATATTTTTAATTCGATTGAAAAATCACCTAGTGTCGTCTAATAAAATAAAATTGAACCCATTAGCTATATCTGTCTTACACTGTGTCTTATTAAAACTCAGATTTCTTTGTCTGGTTTCCATAGGGCAAAGGTAAAATTTCTTGGAGCTGTCTTTTAGTAATGTACGACAGTTTCATTAGTGGAAGCAGCACTTAATAGATATAGAGATTAAATTGTTTCAATCTAAAAATTTCTTTGATATCATGAAAATTTAATTGGAGAAAATTTTAAGTGGGATACAAGGCAAAATTATGCTGGAAGGTGATATTATTAATACTTTTTTCTCATTAGAAAGTCAAAAATGTTATATAATATTAAAATCAATTTAAAGATGTTCCCTTTAGTTATACTGACAAAGTACAAAAAGAGAGAGAAATTAATTGTACTCAAAGCATAAAATGTCAGTAGAGAGGTTTGACAAAAGGAGACTTATACAACTCGATCAAAATTTGAATGAAGAATTACAACTGGGACTTAGGGAGTATAAAGAACTCTGTGTGCACTTAGCCTGGGAAAAATCATTTAGACTGAAACACAGATGACTTGGGGATTTCAGGATTTGAGCTATTCACTTTCCTGTGTATCTTGAGATTATTTTATAAGACCTTCATTATATTTTGTTTGAGCCCTTAAGGAATCATTTGCCAAAACATTTTTCAGTATTGTCCAGCTATGTAGGAATTTCCCATTTGATTTTCCCAAGATTAGTTACACTTCTTAGTACAACTGAAAATATTTTCACCTTGGTTCTCATCACCTTTTTTGAATATTAAAACTACCAGTGAAATCCTTATCTTCATTATTAAAATATAGGTTTTTTTTGTTTGTTTTTTGAAAGGAAAGGTACAGGCAGGAATGAAGGTGAGCAGGCAGGCAGGCAGGAGAGAGGAGGAAGAAGCCTTTTATTTTTCTTTAGCTGCATATCTTATTGTTCCCTTCAGCCTCAGGTCAGGAACCAGGGTCCTTGGGATGTATGTGGACTATGCCCTGGCAGACATATCCACTAAGCCACTAGGGTGTGCCAAGATAGTGTTATTTCTCATGGCTCCAACAATCAATTCATTTCAGCATTGTTTATCAGATATATCTTGATTACATTATGGATATTTACAAGTATTTTGATTTTAAAAATGATAAGCACTTTGAAAAGTGTCCTTGTCTATATTTGATGAACATAAATATTTTATATTTAAAGATTATTATTTTTGAGGAATTAAAATTGCTTTGCTTTATGACAATAGATTCCAAAGCAATAATTTAACCAGGATAAAATTTCAATGGTAGGCTTAGTGAAGCATGATGTAAAACTTTGAAACACACATTTTAAGTACTGGACTCATTCAGATAACATGATCTAGTAGGGAGTCGATTTTCCAATATACAAGAATAATTACGCTGTATTTTGATTTTGTGGTATTGTAGTTTCTTTCATATAATTGCTTATTAGAAGATGACACTCCATTTGCATTTAAAAATTTATAAGATTGATTTTTACTAAGTATGAGACATCTGCAGACTCTCTGCTGAGGCTGCCTAGTACTGCAAACAATCAGACTAGACATATTACGCATCTGCCATCTTTTATAATCTAAATGGCTGCGAGAAGGAAAATGCATTTATATTTCATAATGAAAAGGACGTGTCTGAATGTTAACTAGTCCACACAAAAGATGACTATCTGAGTTGCCAGGCTTAGATTGTCTGACATTAAATGTGTTAGCAGCTAATTCTTATGAAATATTGATGTTCTCATCATTTAGCAAATGGATCACATCACTATAGTAATTAGCACCCTGCCTCTTCTGCTTATCATAGTTAATGTGTCATGAAAGAGTTTAGCTTGGGACTTAAAAGAAAGTACATGAAGAGATTTGTTTATATTCCTTTACTAAAGAGAAGATAATAATTTACGTCTCAAAGATAATGTTCAACAGGTTTATAGTCTAAACAGGGTATATATAAAAATATTGTTTCTCTTTCAGGTTTTTCTTTTGAGAATAATAACCTGTTCATCTGAAAAAATTAAATTAGAATTTAGCTTACTTCAATTTGCCAAAATTCACATCACTTCTGTTAGTACAATTGATTTTAGTCAGGCAGAAAGGAAACATTTTCCAAACAGTTACCACTTGCAATTTCAGTTTCGTCCCTCTTATTATTCTTTACTACTGATAGTTTGGATTGAAGATGTTCTACTTAAAAATGGTTTTCATAATTCCTGCCTAAATAAATGTTCAAAACTTTAATAGGCAGTATTGTGGATATGAAACTTTTCACTTTTTATTTTTTAATGCCAATTTACAATGAAGTAGAAAGGTCGAGACTTCGAGCATGATGCCACCTGAATTACGTTTAAGAGCTCTTGGTGCTCCCGATGGTGTAATGGTTAAGTCTGCCACCTCCAGTCATCACAAGGACCCTGGTTCACATAGTGGAGCCAAGAGGAACAACCCAGATGAACCACTGAAACAAATGCTTCTTCCTCCTCTCTCTTCCTGCCTACATGCCTTCATTCCCGCCTGCACCTTTTTATTTACTTTTTTAAAAAGAGCTCTCACGAAGAAATAAACATGCTATGTAAGGATTTACTTATTCTTCAGCAATTTTAATATGCACAGTACATTTTATGAAAAATCATAAAATTTCTTCCTGAATTTTATACTGGAAACGACTGTTTTTTCAAAACTCTACTATCCTTACTTGTCAAGGGTTTTGGGCTTCAGAATCGGGAATGGAAGTAAGTCTTCAGCTTACACTTTGCTTGATGGAACAGCAAAAAGAAAGATCCAGGATTTCTCACAAATAGCTCTCCAGCTGTGTGTCCATTTCAACCAGCAATTGAATCGTTTCAGTCAGCCAAGGGAGTACACATATTTTAGGTCCTGAGGTTTCAGGAATATGTTGAGTCAAAAGGCAGGAAGTACAACCAGAAAATCTCTCCCTTTGACCTATTTGCTGCTGTCTCTAAAATGAGGGACATTAATATTTCCTCTATCAGTAGCACCCAGGCATGGGGATGGCAGAACCACACATAGCTTTATTGAAGGATACTAACTACACACTTCTTAGCTTGAGGGCGTGTGAGTACCAGTAGGACAGCAGAACCTGAAAATTGTCTTTGTCCTATGAAGTTTTCAATTTAAAGCAGCCAAAACTCATTAACACAGACATTGTAAAAGATACATGCAAATGCTGAAAACAAACGTTGAGCAAAAAAGTAAATCAGATAAAACATCAAGGAGGAAAAATGCCAAGGATTTCTTTTTTTAATGAATGATAACTGCCTCTCTCTAATGCTGAAATATGTTAATAGGAACTCCAACTATAGTTGAATTTTTTTTAAAGCAATTATTAGTGGTCCTCAAACTCTTTGATTTCTCTTGAGAACTTTTTGTGCACCATCTGCAGAGCACGGTTCAGATCTGGAAGCATCAGGTCTCTGGCTCTCTCTCTAGAGAGGGCGCTTATGAGCGCATGAAACAATTCTACATCACAGTTTGATGCAAAAAACTTTAGGTTAGTTCATCTTTTATGGAATACAAAACGTGAAGAAGTTCACCTAACCTGCCACTCAGGTACCACTCAGAGTATGAATTCAAGCCATAATATGGAATCCACCGTCACTATAACCATACACTTTCAGTCACCGAAATCACACTTGTAGATGTTCTCTGTAGTCATAGATGCTTATCCTACATCCCCTGTTAAATCAGTGCAATTTTATGGGCCTGTCTGAAAACATCGACTCTGGTTTGGCACAACCTTATCCTATAAATTCCAGCACAGAAGGTACAATCACAATTTCTTCAGTCATCCAGCTACAATCTTTAAAGCAGTTGCTAAGCCCATGAAATATATGACGTATGTTATATCCCAAACTGTGCATTGTTTATAACATATAATATACAAGACAAGGGCCTTGGCCTTCGAACGATGGTCTTTCCTTCTATTCAGAGGACTCAAGCAAAAACAAAGAACACTAAGTAGTAAATAAAACTGGTTTAAATTACCAACTATGTTTTGGCACTAATGAAAGGCTAATATAAAGTGTGTGACAGACTTCGAGGAGACGGCTGACGGCACTTTCGCAGGTTTGCAGTGGAGGTCGTGACTGAGAAGAGCACTCATGCAAAGATTTGGGCAAATGGGATTTTAAGCAAAAATTGTTTCCTCCCCAGAGACAGAACTGTCAGTGTTAGGTATTAAAAAGAGGAGAGAAACAGAACTATGGAAAAGATGAAAGAATCTGGAAGATCCCTGATGTGCTTACTTAAGAGAAGACATGTTTAAGAAATCAACTGTACTAAAGACATGTTAATGCCATTTTCAAATCAAAGCCAGTATCTCACATAGTAAATGGAATGCAATCATAAATCATAGGAATCATAGGAAAATACTCTATTTGTATCCCAAAAGGAAGAAAAGCAGTACAATGGATGGACTATAGGACTTGTTGTATAAGACGGTCTAATCATAATAGCAATTTTTAAATTGCAAATAGACTCAACCTATTTGCAAGATTGAATCTATTCAAGAATCTATGCAAAACTGGTCTCTAAAATTAGATTAGAAAACAAGATCTAAAAACACATTCTTTATATGAGTCCCTTTCCATTCTGGCCACTGCTTCTCAGGGATGAGCCTTATTAGCTTTGCTGAATGTCATGGGAAATAAAACTTCTTGGAAATTTCAGACTCCATTCCCCTACGTTCCACAGGGCATGGCATGGTGTGCATATTATCCGAAGCCCTTCACTGATTTCTCCCCTACTGGCTCCCCCAACATATACCTCACACTACGATTCAGCGTGTTGTCTGCTTCTCAACTGATCTGATCAAATATATCAGGTACCAAAAGTTGTCTAAACATCAAGGGAACTTTTGACAGACTCATTGTTGGGAAGGCAAAATGCACACCATTCTGTGTGGTGAGATGGAAACAGTCGCTCATACAAGATAACAAAACCTTTCACTATGAGCAGTGTCTGCAGGGCTGCTTACCAAGGGAGCAGTGACAGGTTACTGCTTAGTTGTACTGAAGCGCTTCAGAGACGTTAATAAAAAAGCGTACAAACAAACCCACTCAGGGCGACTGACAAGTCATGAAGGTGTAGTGCTGAGAGCCAGGCTGTTTCCTTGGTAAGTCACAACAGGACCTTTAACTCCTGCATTGGAAAAGCAGTAGCAGTTAGAGAACATGTTGAAAACAGGTTGAACAGGTAACAGGATCTCAGCTAGAGAGGCATCTGAATGTTCAGTCAGTCTAGATACCTCGCGCTTGAAGGTTAGGGGCCTCTACTCTGAAATATGGAACGATGGAATGTTGGCGCAAATTTAGAAAATGAACAGGTTCAGACCTACCTGAAGGATAAAATAACTGCAGTATATGTAAGTTAAAGTGACATATTAGAGTGCCTGTTATGTACAAGACTTTGTGACTCTTACAAAATCTCTAATACATAACTTCTCAGTCTTCAAGGAAACGTCAATATAGCTGTAGATTAAATAAGAATAATGACAATATGATGAATGCCATTAGGATGTACAAACACAGTCAAAATTAAAATGAAGGAAAGATCAAACCCAGCTGGAAGATCAGAAAACACCCAGAGGGGAAGATAGTTTCTAATGCCAACTTGAAGATATGAGTAGAATTTCAACAAGCTTAAAATAATAGAAATATCCATGTAGGCGATGTAAACATATGAGCTGGGATAGAAGGCCAAGACATAAGGAGGTAATGCAGTACACCTGAAAAAAAAATACTACTTGGAATGTAGCAAAAATGCTATAAAAATAGATTATATAATTAACAAAAGCAAGACCTAATTTTATATCTTGTACACACACACACACACACACACACACACACACACACACACACACACACACAAAGCAAGACCTACAATTATTGGACCAATTTTTTAAGTACAAATACTTCCTATGCTGTCTTAATAAAAGTGAGGAATTTGTACCCAGACAGGAAATAGTCAAAGCACTGTAGATATTTGCTTTGTTTTGTATAATGGGGAGAAGCAGGGAATAGGAGAAAGATCTATAAATGAAAATTATTCTAATTTAGAAATAAGGTTAAAGAAAAGATATAAGTCCAAGGCAACTCCCACACAAGAAGGAAGTTCAATGAAAAGATTACAATTAATAACAAAACAAAATGGAGATCACAAGCAACAATTGGGGATAAAAGTTTGCTTATGGATATTCTACTTTTGAAACTCTGATGAAATATCCATAGAAAGTTCAAGAGGCATTTGAAAACGTGAACCTAGATGTTAGTGATACTGACTGGGAATGGGTCTATGCCAATTTAAAGCCTGGAAGGTGTTCTAAGAACAAGACAAGACAATGAAGCTGAAATGTAATATTCTCAGTCAATGACCTGCCTTATGAAAGTAGAAGGGAAATGAATAACTTGCAAAGGGACAAATAAAAGAAGTGTCAACCAGGTACAAGAAAACTGTCATGTTAAAAGTATCATGGAAAGTGAGTTTCAAAATTAAGAGGGTCCCAGGTAAAATTATACAGAATGAAAACAAAGGAAAGGGCCTTGCAATTAGAGAATATAGAATACACTCATTTTACAGAGCAGAGTTGCTATCAGAGGAAGACAGGGAAGAAATGGGTGATTAAGAGGTAAATTCGTGATTTAATTATAGGAAAATAAAAAATAGTAGACTCAGTTTATTGTACAAGATGAGGGGATTTTATAGACCAAAAGGAAAATCAAGACATAAGGGGTAGAATATGTGAAAGAATAGCTGATGAGTCAAGATGTGGGAGCCTCAGAATGGTTGCAAAAATACTTCTTCCCTGATAAAAATAAATAAATAAGTAAATAAATAAATAAAGCAAAGAGAGGCAAAGATTCAACAAATTTGAGAAATAGAATTTGCAGTTAGCCATTGAGGCATGATAAAAGTACAGTCCAAGTTGAAGTAATAGAGAGAGACATAAGAACTGCTGCTCTGAGTAATGACATAGAATAAATAAAAATTGAATGTACAGATTGCCAAATACCAATTAAGTATAAGCTGAGCTTAGAAAACATGAATTCCAAACATTTATGATAGAGATTTCAATACTGCTCAGGAAAATTCAGGTACTTGAAACAGAAGTAAAACAACATTGGCAATGAGCTGCTACATCGAATCTATAAATTGCCAAGCTATCAGAGCAAGTCAGTCAATACATATTTAAGTTCTTTTGTATTAGTAATTTTCTGTCTGTGTGTTGCATCAGTGATCAAAAGGGAACAATGAAACCACCAACTCTAATTGGGGTTTGTCTATTTTTCACTTTGCCAATGTTTGCCTTATGTATTTTGAACCATCTGGAGAAAAAAGTAGGAGCCAAGGCAGGCGGCCAAATCATAAAGAATAATGCAATATACATAAAGGCATACTGATTTAGTGTATAACAAATGTTATACATAACATCCGAATGAAAGTTTAAGGCATATTCCCACAGGAAATAGTCACAACCTTCCTGGTCTTTGTATTTTGGGCGTTGCAGCTCTATTAGGGTTGCTATGTGTTCTTGATCAGTTAACCTATCATCATTATGAACTATCCTTCTTACACGTATCTCTGGTGATAGTCCTTATGCTAAATTCTACTTTGCCTGATAGTAATATACATATTTTAATTTTTTTTTTTTTTGCTTTTTACTTCATGTTTTTATGGATAAACAATTTTTATAGAGGCCATAGTAAGATATGTCATGACTGCTAACTGAATGACAATCTTTGCCTTTTAATAGGCATGCTTAGAAAAGTTTATTTAAAATAAGGCATATTTCCATTTTTAAATCTACCTTTTTTTTTCTTTTTATGATTTTTTTGCTGTTTAATAAAATATTTTTAATGCAGTATACCACACTTCTGCTACCATTGGCTTGTTAACTATACCTTCTAATTTTTATGCAGTTTCTCTAGTGCTTAAAACACAATTTTTATCTATGTTTGGAAAACATTACTTCACAGATATTCTAAAAATATGATAGAAAAGAGATATGGAACTAAACTGCTATTATTCTGCATATTCTTTTTATTTATCTTCACTCTTTTTCTTACTTTGGGATTACATGCTATATTTTTATTTTGTAGTTACAGTAGTGGATGATGATAAAAAAAAACTTATGTGAATTCAGCATAACTAAAGAGCAAAAGACTCCATTTTCACCTTGAAATGATTTGGTGATGAAAGAAATTTAAACTTTATTAGCCTCTTGAAGTAAAAGGGGTAAGAGTGAAAGGACAGGGTCTTTAAGAGTGGGTACTTAACAGAAGCGCAGCCCACGATAAGCTGAATTCTTGAAGGTCAGTTTTAGATCATGTGTGTATTACAGCAATGCAATGCTTCCAATGCAGAATTATCTTGATTTTAATATCCTGAGCTATTCAGGGAAATTCAAGCTTTGGTACTGATTAAAGATTGCCTGAGATTTGTCAGGTACCTGGAAAAAAACACTCCTTGGAGAAATCATCTCTCTAACCTTTACCTTCAGAATTACATATAATTTCAAAAATAATTAGACCATAACAATGCTTAGTTTAAACACAAAAGATAGGTAAAAGAGTAAAAGATAAAAGAGTAACAAAGAGTAACATAGAATATCGTAATTCATATGGTAGATATAAATCTAACTTTATCAATAATGATTTTGAACCAATCTGAACTAAATGCTTCAGAAAAAGACATAAATTGTCAGACTGCATTAACAAACAAGCTCAAAATACAAGTAATCTATAAGAAACCAATTTTAAGTGTAAAGACACATAAAAATTATATGTAAATGGAATGAAATACACCATCTGAATACTTAAAAATAGCTGTATTATTTTTATACAGACCAAAGAAAGCTTCCAAGAATAAATAAGGCATTATATAATGAGAAAGACCAATTAACCAAGAACTAATAAAACAGAGCATCAAACTATGTAAGACAAAAATGAATGGAATTGCAAAGCAAATTAGATTAACCCATTATTATAGTTAAAGACTTTAGCACCCCTCTGTCAGAAATGGACAAATTCAGCAGGCAACCAATCACTGAGATGGTTGAAGTTAGCATCACTATTAAATTACTGTATACAATTGCTATTTCTCAACTATTTTATCCAACAAGCACAGAATGCATATTCTTCTCAAGCTTACATGGAACAATTACCAACAAAACCACGTTATGAGTCATACAACATGCCTTAATAAATTTAAAATTAAATCATTAATGTCTGTTTTCATACAACTTTGGAATTAAAATAGAATTAAAAACCAGGAAATTCTGAAATTTTAACATACTCTGAACTAAATGATAATATAACATAAATGTATAAAATCTGCAGGATGCTCTAAGAATGGTGCTTAGAGCAAAAGGTATAGCACTGAAAGCATATATTTGAAAAACATGAATCTGAAATAATATGTTTTTACCTTTAGAAACTGAAATTTAATTTACATTAAATTCAAAGTAAAAGAAATAAGAACCAAAGCATAAATCAATGAAACTGAAAAAAAAAAACAAAACCAAAAACAAAAACGCTAAAGGAATAGAGAAAAATCAAGAAAGCAAAAAATGGTAATAAAAAAATAATCAGTAAAAACACTAAGCCTCTAGCCTGATTGTTTAAAAAGATACAAATTACTAATATCCTAAATAGAATTGGGGCATCACAATGAATGCTACAGATATTAAAAGGATAAAGGAATGTTAGAAACCCCTATACCTACAAATTTGAATACCTAGATAAAATTGACCATTTATTTAAATACACTGGCTGTCAAAGCTCACAGACTAAGAAACAGACAACATAAGGAGACCAACACCTATTTATTAACATTTGATTCCTTTTTATTATCTACTGAAACAAACAATAGGCCCTGGTGCGTAATACTACTTAGGAAGAAATTTTATCAATTCTCTAGGTTGTTTTTTAGAGGATAGAAGAAGAAGAAACACTTTCTAATTCATTCTGTAAGGCCAGTTTTATCCTAATACCAAAAACCAGACAGTGATATTATAAAAGAAAAAACAAAAACAAAAAACTACAGGCCATTCTCTCTCATGAACATACATTTGAAAAATCCTGAATCCAAAAAACGGAATCCAAAAAAAGGAATCAAAGAATGATACACCATAATCTAAGTGGGACTTGTCCAAGACATGGTCAGCATTCAACACTTAATGTAATCAACAGCAGGCTAAAACGAAGGTAACCTAGTCATAGTTATATGTATTAAAAAAGCATCTGATAAAACTTCATACCTATTCATGGTATAATTTTCAGTAAACTAGAAATAGAGGGAACTTCATCACTTGATAAAGAATATCTGCAAAAATATACACTCAAAGCATTTCTACTAAGTTCAGTTACCTCTAAAAAATGCCCCCTTTCCGTTTTATTATTGTATTGAGTTCTAGCAAATGCAGTGAGGCAAGAAGAAAATAAAAATTATACAGGTTGGGAAGACAAAAAATAAAAGTCTATCGGCAGAGGATATGATCATCTATGTAGAAAATATGTAGTAATTGACCAAAAAATTCTAGAACTAATATGTAGTAAGTTACCTATCAGTTATAGTTCAGTCAGGCTAGGGGAAAAATGGGCCAAGAGTCTTACAGATACTTTGCCAAAGAATATATACAGGCAAATAAGTAGAAGAAAAGCAGCTTTACATCTATATCATCAGGAAAATAAAAAAATGAGAATGACAATGACCACACCATATCTATCAGAATGTCCCAAATGGAACAGTCATGGTAGATGCTGTCAATGATATGGAGCAACCGGAACTCTCATTCATGGCTGATGGGGAAGCAAAAGTTAGCCACTTGGAGGACATTCTGGCAGTTTCTCAACTAAACAAACTCTTACCATATGACTAATAATCATGCTCCTTAGCATTTATCTGAAGGAACTGAAAACTTATGGACACACACAAATCTGTGTGCTTTATAGCTGTTTTACTCACAATATCAAAACTTGGAGGCAGCCAAGAGGTCCTCAACTTGGTGAATGACTAGAATAATACATCCAAACCATGGAATACTGTTTAGCACTAAAAGAAATGAACTATGAAAGCAGGAGAAGACCATAGAGAAAACTTAAATATTACTAATTGAAAGTAGCCCATCTGAAAAAGGCTACATCCTGTAGGATTCCTACTATATGACATTCTGGAAATGGGAACACCCTGGAGACAGTAAAAAGAAGTGTGACTGCCAGGGGTTGAGTGTTGGATGATTGAATAGGTAGGACACAGAGGGTTTTGAAGATGTTGAAATACACTGTATGATAGCATAGTGAAAGATACATACTATTATATATGTGTCCAAGCCCACAGACTGCACAGCACCAAGTATGATATGTAAACTATGGAATTTGGGTACCCACGATATGCCAATGTAATCAGTTATAGCAAAAGTACTGCCACCTTGGTGGGTGGATATCACGGGCAGGAGCTACATGGGAAATTTCAGCATCTTCTTTTTCATATTGTTGCAAACTTAAAATTTTTTCTAAAACAATTCATCATTAAATAACCAGACCAAAACCAAAGATAAGGGAAACACATAACAAAAAGAGACTTGTCACATTAGGATAACACAAAAGAAAATAAGACCATCAATAAAATTCTAAAATAAGATTCTGGAATAATCACATGCGATTTTAAACTAACGATGCTTATTTTGCTTACATAAATAAAAGGCAAGCTTGAAAATATTTAGGGACCAGGAAATCATTAAAAGTCACATAATAGTTTGAAAAATGAATTTTCTAGAATTTTTAAAACCTAAAATATATATTGGATTTGATATAATAAGCATTTAAAAATATCCAGAAAAAAGAGACAAAACTTAAAATTGCAAAGGTAAGAAACATGAAGATAAAGTCCGATATACATTTATATGTTCATAACAAAACATGATTTATCTGTTTTTATAGTTCTGATCATATTTATCTTTGTTATCTACATAAATACTAATCTATTAAATGATATAGCATCTTTACAAAATACACTGTTTTGTAAAATAAATTTCTTGCTATGAAATTTTAAACGCAATATATTTTAGTAACTACCAAATATAGGAGCAGCTAATAAGTGAAAACAACATCAAAATAACTTGTCTCTATGCAAGTAATGATTATTTTGTTTCATTTCTTTTTACATCAATCTTAGAAGGGAATAAAAGGAACAAATTGGTCTCCATATGCTGCATGTACATAATTTACTGTTTACATTTTGCATATTTAAAAACAAGCTATGCTGATTTTGTCTGTGGTTAATTATCCAAAATATTGTGCAACTCTATTAAAATCATAACTATTTTGAAGCTACTAATTCACCTGCATTTTTGAACGAAAAATATGTCAAATTCTATTGCATTTGTTAAAAATCAAAGCCAGTCACAGGAAACACTGTCAAGGATAAAAAAAAAAAAAAAAAAAAAAAAAAAAAAAAAAAAAAAAAAAAAAAAAAAAAAAAAAAAAAAAAAAAAAAAAAAAAAAAAAAAAAAAAAAAAGTAAGGAAGATGTCATGATTAAGATTTACTCATATAACCTAACAAGAAATATCTTTATTTCATGAAGACTTTTTCAAATATATTTTAATAAGCTTAAAATATTTTCAAAGTGAATTTCTCTCTACAGCCCGCATTTCTATGGCAAAGATCATGAGGCAGCCGCCAAAACACATATACTAGTAAGAAGAACATTTGAGATCTACAGGGATATACCCTGATCACTTGGCCTAGAGATCTGAGTGTGTGGCTTCCCGCCAACGAAGTTCAGTTACATCCCAAGGACTTGGATTCAAGACCCATGTTGAGAACAGCTAAGATGAATAAGTAAATAAATAAATGCTTGTCCCGCCTCTCTCTACCTTTCTTCTTGCCTACTTACCCCTTCACTTCTACCTGCATCTTTCCTTTAAAATAAAAATAAAGACTTAAATACATAAATAATAGATATGGTCACACTGGCAGAATGGACCCTACAATTCATAGGCCCCTGAATGCTTATTTAAGTATTTGATATTAAACAAAAGGAATTACAATGAAGAAGTTCACTAAACTGCTTATTTCTTATTAATCAAACTCACAAATGAACTGGAAAGCTTCCAAATTTGATATGGAACTAGAGGAAGCCCACCATTCCTTTAAATCTTACATCTGAATTAAAAATTAAGTTCAAAATAAAAGCAAATGACTGCAGTTATTTATAACCTTTCCATATGTATAATGCAAAGACAACATTTTTAAAAATGGAAGCTAAAGAACAAAAACAAAGTAAAGAGTTTGACAAAATGTGAAAATTATGCCAAGGAAGGTATGAAGCAGAGTTACATATTCTTAGATTTCAGAAAGATAAGTTTCCCTCCAGGCACAAGTCAGGGATGGGGAAGTCTTCTCAGTGACCTTTTGATAAAAACGAAAAGATTTGAACAAGAGAGAAGTAGAGACTATGGCTGAAACCCAAGCAGGATGTAATATAGAATGGGAATGGAGGCAAACCTCAAATAGAAACTATGCTGACAATTTCTTATTTTTACATTATTGTTTACTATCCAAAAAAGGTTGTTACTATTATGGGAGGATTTTTTTTGTCAAGTTCTTATTTTTTCTATATACCATCTATAGAAAGTAAATATTTAAATTACCCTGTATCTGTTACACAATAATTTCACTGCTATTTTTCTAATTTAGCATATTTTATTTAAAATGATTCCCCTTATTATAACTATGTCGTCATATTCATAATGAAATAGTTTTTCTCTTCTTTTTAAGCTTTATCCATAGTCAGGTCCTATATGTCGTTAGTTAGAACTTCCAATTAATGTCGATTTTTGGTGGTCATGCTGATGACCTGTGTATGTTTCCGCACTGCCAGCAAGCATACTGAATTTGTAGTCAAACCTCCAGGCTGGTGGTTGTATAGGAATGAAAAAAAGCCAGTGATAGTCTGCTCTGCTGAATCCTAGCTAGAAAACCAGTCATCTCTCTCCTATTTCTATTTACTACTTTAACTCTTAGTATTGATGCCAATCTTAAAATAGATTCCTCCTTTTGATCAGTATTTCTTATTAGTAGTGTTAGTGACCATTTATTCTTAGTGATTTCAACGTTTTACTATTGGTTTGTAGGAAATTTTATTCTATTGCCTTTCTTCTATTGGTATTTAGAGAATTTTCTATAAACATATGGTAAATTTAATTAAATGTTTACTAAGCTCACTTACATTTTCTTTAATAATTCATCATATTTACCTGTGGGGAAAACCACAAGATCTACTTATTGACTCTGATCGCTCTTTCCTTTAGGTCACTCGTTGAAGAGTAATTTTTCTTGTTCATTCCATAACTATGCTTCAGAATAATCACTTTTATGTTCCCTAATAACAACAGATCAGCACATTGATAGTTCTATACCAGAAAGTCAGTTTTGCTCTATAAGAACAGGGGTATACTGGCAAATCCGCACTCATCATCTGAAACATGATTTACTTTTGCTGGAAAAATTGGTAATATATACCATCTTTATTGTAGACGCAGAACCACCAACTTCCCACTCAACTTCAAAATTCCCTCCTTTCCGATGTCATCAAGATAGGAAATAGATTTCAATTCTCATACCCACACAGTAATATCTATTTTGACACCCACTCATGGACAGGGATATTACAATGAGAACTTGGGAGTCCAGTGAAGTGATTCTTGTACTCAGTTACAGCAAAAAATTCTAGATTATATGCACTGAAAGGGATCAATATAATTGAATTTTTCCAGCATCCTTCTCCCTGAAGGAGCACAGCTAAGTCCCAGGAGAGACTCGTCAGCCTATGATTCCCCTGTAGGGGAATGGGAAGGAAGAAGTGAGTATCTCACTGCCCTAGTATCGTGGCACAATGCCCAAGAAACCCACTTAAGGTTCATCCCAGAGTACTATGCCATGGATAGAGATGTGGGTGGGTGACCAAGAACAAGGCAATAGGGAGCTGACAGCAAATATCATGGGATTATAAAGCCAGATAGATACCTGCTGAGTAATTAATTGAGTCCACCAATAAGTTCACACATGAACTCTAGGAGACATCTTACTTACCTGAAGTCTCCAAATAATCCATCAACGAATGCCAAGGAGATGGCACATACCAGCCACTGAAGACTGTGTGCATTTTCACACAGAGGGTGCATAAAAATCTCTGCAGATGGTAAGCATGAGCCTCCATGGAGGGATTGTGCAAAATGCTGCAGATGTAGGATCATGAGAAGAAACACAACCTCAACGCTTAGGGGCACTGCCCTGGTGAATGAAAATGAAAGGATCTCAGTAACTCGTTCAGATTTTGCAGAATAGAGAGAAGACACACAATCCTAAAACTTCCACTTCAAGAGAGAACAGAAGACTAGGGCAGGAGCATCCACAGAAAAAGTCTAAGAGACACACAGAAATCTCCAGCTGGTCTGACTGTTGAAGTCTTCTCTCTCCTGAGGCTAGTTAAAGACTAAAATTGGGACAGTCTCTTTAAGTGAGGAGACATCAAAATGAGACTTCAAGGACCATGATGAATCAAAGAAACAATGTGAATAAAAACAAAATAAATGTTTAGTGGCTGAAAGTAGCCCCCGACCCCCTCCTCTGCCAAAGTGGAGATCATAATTCAAAATTCAGTGAGTTACAGGAGAACACAGACACTCCAAATCAGAGGAAAATACATGAACACAATTAGAAGTCAAAAAGAGCTAGATGCCATAAATAGGAACCAGACAGAAATTCTGGAGATGAAGAATACAACCAAGACCAGCGATTCAAGACAGCTTCAATAGCAGTTTTGATCATGCAGTAAAAATGATCACATACTCAAAGGAATGTCATTTGCAATTATCCAGCCAGAACAAGAAGAGCAAAAATTAAATGAAAAACAGTAAAGAAAGCACCTGGGATCTATGAGTCCCATGAAAAGAAAGAATATATATACCTTGGGAGTCACAGAAGTAGAGAAAGGGGAAGGAAAAAAAGAAAGACAAAATAATCCCCCAATTTGGGGTATGAAATGAACATGTAAATCCATGATATGAAATCTCAAACAGACAGAACAAGAGGTTGTTATTCACATAATAAAATTGTCAAAAGTTAAAGATAAAGAGAATCCTAAACACCAGAGAAAAATGACTCATCATAGATAAGAGAGCCCTTCTAAGGCTACAATGGATTTCTCAGCAAAAATGGGATAGTGACAGAAGACAGTGGGATAATATATTCAGAATGTTCACAAAGCAAAATACAGCCAGCCAAGAATATTCTATTTGGTAAAGTGTCCTTCAGAAATAAAAGATGTGAAGACTTATCTAGCCAAACAAAAGCTGAGGTTGTCAATATCTGGTAAACATAGTTTACAAGACATGTTAAAGGAAATTCTTCAAACTGAAACGAAAGGACTTTTGAACAGAAGGAAAAATATATGAATTTATAAAACAAGTTAATAAATTTGTAAGTACAGACATTTATAAAACTCATTGTAAAGGTAAGTATATAATCGAATTCAGAATACTCTAATATATACTAAAATCAAAGGTGATTTTTATAGTAAGTTAAACGACAAAGAATATGAAAATAACCATAGATACTGTTATTTAGGGGATACACCATATACATTGATATTGTGTCACATTATATATAATATAAAATATACAATGGGACAGAAGTTATTGAAGTATAGAGTTTGTATATATTGAAGTTAAGAAGTATCAACTTAAAACATATTGTACAACTATAAGATCTTTTATGTAAGATGCATGGCAAACACAAAGAAAAACCTGTAGTAGATATATAAAAGATAAAAATAAAGATCATGGTGAACTTTCACATAGGGGTTTATATTATTTTTCAAATCAAAGTTTCCTCAAAATATTAAATTAAAAAAAGAAAAGAAATTCAAGTGTATCACTCAAAAAATCAGAAAATTATAAAAGAAGTTATCAAAAGAACTAAAAGAACAAACATACCAGAAAAAAAAATAGTAAATTCTTACATATGAATTCTTACATACTTTATTTTTACATACTTTACACACTTGACTTACATACTTTAACTCAGAGATATATTCTCTTTGTGAATATATATACAAAAATTTTCAACAAAATGCTAGCAAACCAATTTCAATAGCACAATAAAAGGTTCACACATCATGATCAAGTAGGATTTAACTCTGGTAAACAAGAATGACTCAATATATTAATTATAAATGCAATTTACTATCTCAACAAAATTAACAAAAAATCATAGTCATTTCACTAGATATAAAAAAAACCATGACAAAATACAAAATTGATTCTTATCTCAAAATACAGTATAAATCAATTTGAAACTTTATTAAAGACTAAAGCTAAAGCCTGAAACTATGAAACTCAAAGAAAACAGGAAAAACTCTTTGGCATTGGTTTTAAGAATAATTAAAAATATATATATATAACACCAAAAGCATGGGCAACACAAGCGAAATAGACAAGTGGGCCTAAGTCAATCTGAAGTATTCTCTAGGCCAAAGGAAATTGTCAACAAAATGAAAAGACAACCTTTAGACTGGGTGAAAATACTTGTAAACCACATCTAATGATTAAAGATCAATATCCAAAATGTAATCAAAGTGCATACAACTTAATAGTGAAAGATCAAAAAATCTGATATTTAAATACAGAAAGGGCATAAATAGATATTTAGCCAAAGAAGGCATAAAATAACCAGGTATATGAAAAGAATCCCAACTTCAGTAATCATCAGGGAAACACAAATCAAAACCACTTTACTTACCTCCTCATGCCTGTTAGGATGGCCATGATTAAAAACGGAAAGACCCACTGTTAGCGAGGATATGGGAGAGGACCCTTGGGCACTGCTAGCAGGCATGTAAACTGGCAATGTCATCATGGAAGACAATATGGATGCTCCACAAAAATGAGAAACAGAACTATCTCTTCTGTTTGTCCAAAAGCACATACATGAAGACCTCAAAGATATGCCTGTACTCCCATGTTCAGGCAGCATTATTTACAATAACAGATATGCAATTATCTAAATGTGTTCTCGTGGATGAATGGATACATAAAACAGTATATACACAAAATAGAATAGGATCAGCTTTTAAAATGCAGCAAATTCTACTGTTTGCCACATCGCAGACAAACCTGGAAGAAATTATGCGAAGTGAAACAAGTCTGTCAACAAAGACAAATCCTGTACAAATATATATGGAGTCAGAAATAGTCAACCTTACAGACGCTGAGAGTAGTATACTGGTTATCAGGGACAGGAGGAGGAGAGAATGGGGAGATGCCGATCAAGAGAGAAAATGTTACTTATGCAGGATGAACACATTCTGAAGATCTAATATACAGCATAGAGACTATGGTTAAATAATACTGAAATGTATACTGGAAATTTGTTAAGCGTCCTCACTACCAAAAAGAAAAAAAAAATAACCATGAAAGTGATGGATGTGCTCATTAGCTTCAGTGCTTATTATTTTTGCGATCCATGTGTGTGTCGCTGTGTACGTAAATATACACTTTAAAAGATAGTTCTGATTTCCCCTGGGGCCAAAAAGATTGTCCACTCAGAAGATGACACACCTCTCCCAGACCATCCCAGGCTTTGAAAAGCTGAGCGCTCTGAAAGCCCCCATTTCCAACTCAGTCTGTGATTAGCAGAGTTCTGCTTCCATCCATCCAGAACCTCTCTGGAGAAGGAAGACAAGGGGAGAGGAAATACCTTGAATGAGTCATCAGCTGTTCTCTTTCTTTTATTCTTTTATACCTTGTATGTTGAAGTGGCTACTTTATTCACTCTCATTTTCTTACACATTCATTCTCCTCTCTCTCTCTCCTCTTGCTCTCATAATTATATTTAGGATATATTTTTCTTCTGAGTACAAACTTGCCCATTTATCTGTCCACAGTAGTTTCACCCTCAGTTTTATCTAGAATAAGGGCAATGATATTTACAAAAAAAGATAAAAAACTATCTATTGTGTGTCTGTCTATATAATATATAGGCACGCACATGTGTGTGTGTGTATAGGCAATAAAACCCCTTATAAGTTTGCCCTTCAAATCAAATAAGCCTCACGTCTCTAAGAATCCAGGTAAACCTACATAAGGTCATCTCTCAAGTCATGAAACCAGGTAGAGATAGCATTTTCAAATTATCGATAGTCCTTGTGGAAAAAAATTTTGACTTACATAGAACATCACCGTTATTTGTAATTGGAATCATTAAGTGTGATGTATTTACTGGAATGCATTTTCCTCCTAATTTTGAGTACCTGCACAAAAGAAGACAGGATTTGGAAAAGAAATAGGAATGATATTTCTAGTTATTTTCTACAGAGAAGAAGCAATCAGCAGAGCAGTGTATGCACATGTAAAAGGGATGAGTGAAGATAATTCTAAGGGTGGGAGAATCAAGAAAACAAGTGAAGAATTCACCTTCAACAGAGGAAGACTGACATTCTTTTCCTAAACTGACCTTTCTTCCCCTCTCCTCTCCCACCTCCCCCCGCCGCACCCCAGTCCTTCTTCCTCTCCCACAACTGACCTGAAGATTCAATTATAAAGAAGAATAAAATTGAGAAAATGTGTGTTACACATTTTTACTTTCTTGAATTGATAGGTTAGCTTCCTCAGACAGAATCACAATGAATGAGAAGTAATCAACTGGCAGAGATTGGCAAAGATTTGTCACAGCCTAAGGACATTGAGGAGGAGGATAAAGATAATAAATGTGAAGCTAGAATGATAAAAGCTTATCAATTCCTGCTGTTATCAGGTTATGTGACTGAGGAGAAAACTCCATGGTAGAGTCCCCCAGTCATAGTTTTATCTTTTCATATAAAAACTTTCCTGGTTAGGCAAAATTAAAGCAATACACAGACAATTAGAAAGTAAAAGTGATCTCTGGACAGGGCATTATTTGAAGAGCTTTATGTTATCCTCTGGCCCGGGCCTTCTGATGGAGTGCAGTTTAGGACTAAGCTCTGAAATAAAGAATAAGTCCCAATTACAAAGTCCTGAGCCAAGAGGTTATGTTTAAGGAAAGGAAACAATGCCACGAGGTGATGGAAGGGATTTGTTTGTCCCTTTCAGCTTGCTTCTACTCTAGATGTAATTCTTTCTAGCAAAACTCCATTGAACAGCCTCATTCAGGGCTGGTCTTGTATTAGCCAGGACTTAAAAAAAAAAAAAAAAAAGGTGGAGAAACCATCAGCGTTGGGGACAGAGAGGATCAGAGACAGAGCATCTGTCAAGAGGGGGCTGGAATCAGCTTTGCAAATGAGACTGGGGTGAAGCTGTAACTTAGTGGTTACAACTGAAAAAGTAGCTCTGGGTAGTTACTGAAAGGAGGCCAAAATTCTAATTTGAAGAGATAGATGCAGCCCATGCTTATCGCCTCATCAGTCATGAGAGCCCGAACTGTAAACGAGCTAAGTGGCCATTCTCTGATGAATACACCTGTGGACTATGACTCAGCTACTCAGAAAGATGAAATGCTGCCTCTGTAATGACACGGATGGGCCAGTGCTCAGTGACGCAATCCAGACAGAAAGAACAACTACTGCTTAATTTCACTCATATGAGGTATTATAGAGAAACTGAACACAAGAACCAAATACAGCAAAAAATAAACTTGTAGACTAAAAGACCAAATTAGTGGTTATCAGGAAGGAAGGTAGACAAATCAGGTAAAAGGAGTCAGTCAATTATATGGCAGAGAAAAGATCTGGACTTTTCATGGTGAGCTGAAGGCATTAGGTACAGATGTTGATTCATAACTGCACACCAGAAGCTTATAATGCAACATTATTCAGTAAAAAACAAAAACAAAAACAAAAAAACAACTATATAAAAAGTAAATAAGTTGAAAGTTTAACCATAAAAGAATTAAACAGTTAAGCCATTATGTCATGGATTTGTAGCTTTTAGAAAAATAGTGTTAAAGAAAAACAAGAGGTGGGAACGTATAAACTGAGATAAGAAATCTATACCACTGAAGAATCTTCAGGAGTCATCTGTTGGGAACCAAGTTTCCTGTGTCCACTAGACTTACTCCTTTTCGAGTGTGACACATTTTAGTGACCCTCACACACTATTAGGGAATAGGTGGCAACTGTTATGATCGCCTAGGTGTCTGAGTTATGACATGGGCATGCCTTTAGAAATAAATACAATACTGTGCATTCATTATGAAAAACTGTATTCAACTTGGCAAGAGCTTCTTAATTGCCCTATAATTGAGCATATGCTTAGGCTACTAAAATTATTTATAATGAAGAAGATATGATTCAGGTCACTTTCAAAGGTAATAATTTCATCCTACTCCAAACATGCGATTATATCTCGAAAGGAGTACAGCTGATGACTGGTTATTAATCCATTGTGTGGTGAACTCAAATTTTTAATCTTCCAATTAGTTTGTGATAGATATGGTGTCATATTTCCAAAAGCTAGGACAAGTCATTGTGGCCTATTCAGTACACTATTAAAACGAGTACTTCACTGACCATCTACTAGTTAGCAGCTTTATCATTTTGATGACCAATCTATTTTTCTCCCCTAGAAACTTCTATAAGTAAATTCATTCCAAATGGTGTTGAAAAGCTTTTAGTTTCTCTACCCACAAATATTCTACAGCATTTTGCTTTTAAGTGTTACACAAGCTCAAGACATACAAAAGAATGTCATCAGAGAAATGCTTTTGAAACCTGGGGAAAAAAAATGCATGTTAGTAGAAAAAATGGCATACTGGAGAAAACACTAGTCTTTCAAGGATTTTTATGTGAGTTCCAATTCTTAAAAGAGACAGTGCAAATTAGTTTCCTAAGGTAAACCCTGGTGGCTCTGGTGTTAAGCCTGTGCCTGGGGAGCAGTTCACACAGAGCCCAATGACCTGGACTGATGGCCCGAGAAGTGGGATGGAGACAAATAAGTGAACAAATAGAATGATTCTTCCTTTCATCTCTCTTCCTGCCTACTGCCTGTTTTCATTCCTCTTTATTAAAAAAATAAATTGCATAAATGACATTTTATAGAAAACTACAGTAGGAGCTTTTAGAGAAAGAATTTAGGGATTAAAAGACATTCATCTGTGAGATAACTTCAGAGAGTAAAACTCTTATTCTCTTATTACCTCACTTATTCTATCAATATTATAGACGCCCTGTTCGCTACGGGCCCTAGAACTAGGAACTGTAGGAAATCCTTGAGTAAAACCAGATATGCACATATAACCTTATAGACAGATGTTGATCAAGTGTTCAGAAGCTACATATAAAATTCCAAAGGCTATAAATACATTGAAAATTTTCCTGATACTATTCTGTACGAAGAGGATCTGATCAAAGTTCACATGGGCTCTTTTCATATAATTTCAAGATATTAAAAATGCTAGCAGGTTAGTGGGAGAATAAATCTCTCCCTTTGCCTTTCTATTTTTCTCTCTCAACTCTGCATCTAATAGATGATATATCATTATATCATCTCTTCTATTTAAAAAAATGGTTCTTGCTTAATTTTTACAGGAGCAGTACATGACTTTCTTTAATGTATTATGAAGTGTAGTTCAACATTACTTTACTCAAATGTATGAGGTCTTCCTCAGCCCTGTCCTTTGTGTCACACATAGCTCTCCATCTAGGCTGAGTGGTTATCTCAGAAACATGAAATAAGGATGCTATACCAAACCTAATTGTACTTGTCAGAAGAAAACTGTATTGTCATTACAAAAATTGTCAGAACAAATTAAGTCATAGAGAAGAATGTGATAATTCATTTGGGAAATCATGTTTTACAATTTGTTCCATTCTGTATAGCTAAACAGAGAAATAAAAATCTTACACTCTTTAGAAAATGGATGAACACCATAAAGAATTTTGTGAAAGCTGTCTCTAGTTAAATGATATCTGCTTCCAGACTTGAAAACAAACAAATGAACAGTATATTAAAGATTGATATAAAATTTATTATCTTTGACTGCTATATACGCATCTTAGTAAAGTGATTCCTTTAGAAGGCATGCTTAATCTTTCTGCCAAGAAAGTTTATGAGAAAATATAGTTAAATGTCTGACACCACCTTTCAGTCACATTCTAATTCACATTTATCACTAGACAGAAACTATAGTGAAAGATGAAAAAGGGATTACTCAGCTTAATGATTAAATCATTTTTCAACTTCGCTGTTCCAAGCTATGCATTAAGTACTGAGAATATCAGCATAGATACCTGACTTAAGATCACATACAAGCTTTTAAGGGTGTAATAAATTACATATTCATTAAAAGCTCAGTTAATATTATTAATGGAAAGCACAACCCCAAAGCGGCATTAAAAAGCATTTTCCTGATGTTCTACTTCTGTGTTCATATCCATTTGTTTAAGGAAGAAAAGATAAGGAAGTAGTGAAAAAGATTGGAAAGAAGATCGATAAGGAGGGGCAGAAAAGCTAGGGCTGAATTCTGCCTTTACTCCTTACTAGTCACACTAAAGCAGGCATTGTCAGTCAACATCTTAAAAGCAGTGACCCTTGAAGGGCTGACCCTGGAGCAGTTAACCCTAGAATAGCACAGAGCTTAGGGTCAGTGCTCCACCCCCTACAGTTGAAATTCAAGTATAACATTTTTTTTTTTTTATTTTTTAAAGGAAAGGTGCAGGCAGGAATGAAGGGGAGTAGGCAGGCAGGAAAAAAGAGGCAGAAGCAGCACTTTATTTTTAATTAGTTGTCACATTGGTTGTTCCTCCCTGGCCCCAGGTCTTGAACTCAAGACCTCGGGATGTATGTGGGATGCTCCCAGGCGTACAAGACCAGCAGGCCACCAGAGTGCACGCTCAAGTATAACTTTTGACTCCTCATAAAACTTAACTACAGTCATCTCTTGGTATCCACTGGGACTTGACAAGAGAACGCCAAAGGATGACAACATTAAGTCTTTTATATCTGACTCTGTATCCACAGTACTGCATCCAAGGATTCAACCAACTAGCATGCATGCCTATGTAACTGGGCAATAAATTGGAACTCAATGAAACTAGCCATCCAACAAAATCAGCTAATTATAAACGGAGGAATCTATGAGATTTGATCAACAGAGTACTAAGTTACAGAGAAGTTAGCTGGGGAAGACACAGACACACAAATAATGGATCTAACCAGTTTTCTACTGAGTCTTGAAGACTTGTGATACGCCTGGTAGCTAACAGACCCCCAGTCCTGCCACAGTAACTGCCATTGTCAATGCCTGCAAAATTCCCCAAATACCTCCACTTCCCCCGCATTGCTGCCTCCCTGTCTATATAATCTTGGTCACCCAACACTCAGACACACAGAAAACTGGATGTGAACTAGCATGTCTCCCACTTTCTTATTTGCAACCTCCAATAATAATATAATACTTTCCTTCCACCAACAATTGTCTTCTAGAGTATTGGCCTCTGGGGTGAAGAGCTGTGGACCTGGATCTGGTAACCTATGCAGTGCCTGTGGGTATGACAGGCCAATGCTATTTATTGGGGGGAAAAATCCTTGTATAACTGAACCTATGTAGATTTTATCCAAGTTGTTCAAGGGTCAATTGTATTCTAACTATCCTAAAGCCAGTTTAAATCATCTCTGAGCCATAGGAGGAAAATATGACAATAATGGTCATCTTTCAGGGCTAGAGTTAGGATTACAAAGGTAGTACATTTAAAGTGCCTAAAACAGTAGGAAAAAGCTGTAAAATATTTTTATTGATCAACAGTATAGTCTAAAGGAATGCTAACAAAAAATTGACTAAGGAGCTAAATCACTTCGAGCAACTGATAGCTGAAATGCAGGCCGGCAGTGTCTTTAAATATCAGTCGTGAACAAAGTAGCAATTCACTTCTTATTTACGTTATTAAAATATTCAAACTTACAGGAAAGCTAAAATTCTATAGTAAACACTTGTAATACCACCTAGAGTCTACCAATAACATTTTATTCTACTTTGCCATATAGCTATCATTTATCTATAGATCAGCTAGTGCATCTTATTTTTGTGTAGTTTTAAATTATTGACATTCACATTTTTTCTCCCTGAAGATTTCAACATGCATTTCATTATCTAGAAATTAATGTTTTCAGTTTTCAATTTTTAATGAAAACTTACTTTGAATGCACATTTATGGATTTTGATAAATGCATACATCTATGTTTCCCAGACTCTACAACATATGATCATTACCATCTCCCCAGAAAGGACAATGCTTCTGATTACAAGACAATGTAGTCATCTTGAAACAAAGATAAGGATTACTCAACAACTAAAATTCGTATCAGTTGTATATGGAAAATAAATGCGATGGCTTTGACATTCTTACCTGAAGATGACAGAAAATTGAGACTGTTAGAGAAAAGTCACACCAGGAAATGACCAAACATTGTATAAGGGAAAATTTTAACCTTAGGAATTAGAGTTCAAAGAATATTAAATATTGTACCAAGTGACAAAATGTATTTCCATTCATGTGTATGTATTCAATACCTCTATGTCTAACTTTAAAATTATTCTTTTAATTTCATTATTTAGAAACAAATGTAGGTATTTGAAAGAAAAATACTAATATGAGTGAGAAATTACATGACATTTATAGTAAATTATTGAGCATTATTCAAATGGGAAAGTAAGTGATTTGGTGATGTTGAAGTAACTTCCCTCCCAAAAAAGCGAAAAACAAAGACTTTGGGAAACATGTTTTGCTCTCTTTCCCCCTCTGAATTCTGTAATTCTAGTCAGTCTTCAAAACACTACATCCCCACAGCTTCCTAAAAATTTCTCTTTTTCTGAATAATTACATTGATTTCCTTCTTCCTACTGTTCTGTGTGTGACTGAGTCACACTGAAATTAATGGCATTGCTTAAAGCTAGGAAATTCAAAGGCCTGAGAGAAATTGAGGTTATAGTCTAACAAACTGTGGAACACAATGAAATCGGGGGTAAGAAAGTATGTTTGAGAGTGTTCAGACAAAACTGATCAGAGTGGCATCTCATGGAGTTACAAATGGTGCTGCGGGCATCCCCACCAGAGGCACCAGACTATCGTCATCAAGTGGAATTATCCTGCCTGCTTTGAAATTCTGTCTGGTTTCAATCAGTTTGCTCAAAGGTAAATCTGTCCGGCAAAAAAATGTAAGATTTTCTTGCACACATTCATATCAGAACTTTGGTGGTTATCAGAGAGCAAATTTCATGTAACTGAGATAAAAGTCTATCATTTAAGACTGGGCTGCTCTGAGTTTCGCATTGTGATTGTGACTGTGTCACACACAGTACTGGCTCTGCTGGCTCTGCCCACCCAGAGCAAAGGTCAGCGTCACAGCTCACGGGCAGGGAATGTCATGTCAGCTTTCACAGGTCTCTCAACTTACTTCAGAAAGATTTTGATATTTGGATGCTTAAAATGCTAATTTACTTTAGTAATGCAAAAAAGAGTATGCGTATTTACCAAAGAACTCCATCCAACAGGACTGTCTTTTTTTCAAAGCTTTGTGTGGTCACGGTAAAATGTGATTTAAAATTTTTTTTTTAATTATTAGCTGATAATAAATATCAATAGTTTTGTTTTTTTTTTTTAAAGCTTTGTATGCACAGGGTAAAATGTGATCATTGTCCTGGGAATTGCCCCATAGCACACAAAGGTAAGGGATATTAAAAACCATTTCCAAATCTCAAAGACACAATGCTAAGTCCTGTTTCAGTTGCTACATTATCACAACCAGATACTTTAAAGTCCAGAACCAACCAGATTGGAACATCTTGTTGCTGCTAAAGAAGCCACTTTGGCTTTTCATAGTTTCTCATGACTTGAGTTTCGACACATCTGTCTGTCAAACTTGGTCTCAAATTTCTTTGAGCTAAAATTTCATTACGCCAAGTATGCAATCATGCTCTGATCTGGGATGTAATCGCACGGAGAGCCAAGTCTGCACTTGCTGAAGACCAGCAGTAGCGAACTTTGTGAAGATTTCTATTGACCCTTCCAACAGAAAAGATGTTAAAATGATACCCTTCATGAGTTGCTACTGTATTCTCGGCCAGTAAGTACAAGTCCGATGTTTGTTATGTCCTCACTGCTCCTGCGGTTAAGGCTGAGATCTCGACTGAAACCCAACAGGCTCAGCTATTGATAAACATGGATTACAGGAAAAAGTGGTTGATTTTGTGGAGAAAATTGTAATACACATTTTGGTGGTGTAACCCAAAAAGGTGTCTGATTAAAAGCTAAATTAGAGGCGCAAGCTGGTGTAACTATATGAGCGGTCCACCTTTGGAACCATTGTGTATTAGATCATGTATTTTAGTTAGCTTCGCACATGAAAGCTTTAATACAACAGATACACTTTTTTCACTGAAAACTGAAAATATTGCTGTCAAGAATCTAGTATTTAGCGACATGTTATTATCTAGACTGATTTTTAGAGTATATAATAATCTCCTGCTTTTAATGATTTCAATACTGTATATACTTTAGAGGTTTTAAAAATTCATGTCATTCTGATCTTTGTTAGACAATTTCCAAGTTTGATGTGTTAACTGGAGGGTACTGGTTATACTTGAGAAAGAATACCAAAACGAAAGAGAAAAAGTGACGGGCAGCACGTTCTGAATGCTCAGTCACCCCAATTATCTTTTCCTCTTTCCTCTTCCGGGCAAGAACCTAGATGTGCTTTCCTTAAGAATTCCACTAATGCCAGAAAATAAACAAAAAAACAAATAACAATGAAAGGAGACCCCTTATGCCAATTTAAACACTATTAGAATCCCGAGTAGTGAAATAAAGTCAACAGTTTCCTATTACCTTCCTCATGTTCCGACTGTCTCACCAAATTTAGTCTCTGACAACAGACAATAAGGAGGTCATTTCAGGCTGTGGCAGCATGTATGAGGGTGTCATGAGATTGAGATTTGGTCTCTAATCATAAAGCAAGATACTGAACAAAGTTCTCAAAAACGAGTAACACAATTTTCAGGACCCCGGAAATTAACGAGCACATTTTCTTGAAAAATTGTTAGAATTTTGGGTAAAACAAAGCAGCAGCTTGAGAGGAGTATGTTAAGGAAAGGTCAGCCCCTGTATGATTTCATTCATAGGTGTAAGATAAGGCAAACAAACAAATAAAACAAAAACAAACAGATTTTAAAAGAATGGCCAGAGGGGAAGAGGAGGAGGGTGAGAAAAATGGGTAAATAAAGGATGCATTAAGTATATGTGGTGGGTGCAAACTAGATTTTGGTGATTTTAACGGTGTACATACAGATGTCCCACCTGAAACACATGCAGTGACATAAGGGGCGGAAGAGGAGGCAGCTGTAGGCCCCCCGCCAGCAGACGCTGCCATTCCAACTCCAGCAACGAGGGAATTTTTTCTACAGGGCAGAGTTTACCATGATAAACTGCAATTTCTGTGCCCCAGAGGGGGCCTTGATTTTAGAAGGAGGGCAAAAATTTATGCTTGGTGTCCTTTTTAGACGTGTAGCAGAAACAGCAGGGAAAGAAAGTGAAATCATGCTGCTTCCTGGGAGATTGCCATCCCAGGTGGGAGAGTCAAGGTCCAGTCAAAAATGTAACAAGGGAATTCTGGAAATAAGACCTCAACAAAGGCAGGGTCAGCTGTCCAAACAGCCCTGTGGACTGAATTCCACGCACGTCTGAGGAAGAACTGAGTATTTGGAGGAAGCTAAAAATCAAGGCAGACTTAAGCCCTTGGAGTACATTCCCAACCACACGCAGATCCATCCGCAAAGCCTGTGAGACCACAGGGCTTAGGTACCAGCTGAGTCCCACCTCTCGCCCAATTCTTAGCCCACCGCTAAGCTATGTAGACACACAGGAGACACTACAATTCCAGTAGAAAAGAAGAGTAAGATTTAGCAAAACTGTGTGTTATCAGTGGTTGTCCACATCAGAGGAGACAAGAATAAGGTAAAACAAAGGCTAAAATGCATACTGCCTTCTGGAACACAGCCAGTTTTCAACAACAAAAGGAGACATGCAAACAAACAAGGAATTATGATCAATCATCACAATAACATGTTATCAGAAATGCACACAAAGCAGGTTAAATTGAATCTTACAGGAAAACGTTGGAATCAAATGTATTCAAGAATGTGTAAAAATTAAAAAGACAAACTTATAATAACTTAACAAACCGAGAACCTCATTAGATGAACAGAACATAGGTTTTTAAAAAATAGATGAAATATTTTGGAAGTGAACATTAGAATAATCCACATGAAAAAGTCACAAGATAAACTCAGAGATTCACTATGGCAAAGAGCAAAGACGTGTTCAGCTAAAGAGGAGACAGTACCTCTGGTTTCAGGTCCTGCTTGTGAGTAGCTCAGAAGTCATCCATCCTCTTCTTAGAATAAGACAAATCATAACACACTGAAATCAGTACCTTTTCTTGAAGCCATCGACGTTCTGAGGCTTGTAGGGCACGCTGTCCATTTGAAATCTGGAGAGATAGGAAATTCAGAGGCCACAGCTGATATTTATTTACCTTAAGCAGACGCTTCCAGCTGCTACCCTTCCCCACCCCCAAGAAGTTGATAGGAACAACTAATTTAAGCAAATTGCCAGAAGCTGAATGTGGCCTGGCTTGCAAATGTGGAATTCCAGGGTCTGCAGTATTAAGGCATTCATGAAATTTTGTGGTTATTACCTCTAGGAGTCACACCGGGATCTCAGAGTAAAAAAACAGGAAAGATACCCATTGGCATGGTGCTGAAGAGAGGAAGAGTATTTCTTGTGAAATATGCGAGAGCATCCTTGTTAACAATACTCTATACAGGCAAAGGTGTTCCATCAGAAACTTGTCTCACCTGGAAGAAGAGCATTGCTGATCCAGGGCCCAGTTGTCGTCCAATCTCCTCTAA
Source organism: Solenodon paradoxus (assembly GCA_004363575.1). NCBI lineage: Eukaryota > Metazoa > Chordata > Mammalia > Eulipotyphla > Solenodontidae > Solenodon > Solenodon paradoxus. The sequence continues at coordinate 678,954 of RJWH01000432.1, forward strand.
GAAGGAGAGGGAAGCTATACTCGTGAACATCACAGGCCAAAGAAGGCCTTCTTAAATGAGATCTTTGGAGAAAAGTTGATTCCAGGGCTGGGCAGGAAATGTAGAAGATTTTCTGGAAACATCTGTAGTGTCAAAAAGGAGGACTCAACACACACACACACACACACACACACACACACACACACTTCACAACATCAACTACACAAAGGAACCACTCAGGAGAACTCCCACTGACAAAAGCTGGAACAATTTGAGTGACAAATCCCTACTAATATAAGTAAAGGAGTAAACGACAAATAAAAGGGGGAGAAGCGAGAAATCTTTCAGAAGGTTTGCAAATAACTTAGGCAGACCACTCCTTCCTCAAGGAGGTAGAGCATAACTTCAGGTCCTTCAGTGTGGTTGGGACCTGGTGAATTCCTTCCAAAGAGAACATGTGGGAGGAGTGACTTCACAGTGGAGGAACTTAACACAGCCTTCCAGTGATCAAGGGTGACACCAACAAGGAACCTCATGGTGAGTCTGCACCCTTGACATGACAGGATGAACATGGCTCCTTAACTAAGTGATCATCCTCTTGCAAACACAGAAACACAATCCAAGAATGAGAAAAACATCGGAAAATTCCCAACGGAGGGAAACTTAAAAACCTCTGCCTGGAAATCTCAAAACAGGTCAAAGCCACAGCCAAGAGGAACCTCAGGAGATATAAGTACTAAATGTAATAGAGATCTTGGATGGGATCCTGGAAGAGAAAAAGGACTTTGGGTAAAAACTAAAGAAACCCAGTAAGGAATGTAGTGTATCTAACAATCATGTACATGCTATACTAAAATAAGATATTAATAATATTCTAATAGGGGAAGCTGTGTGTCTGCACATTTTGGTTTGGATTTCTTTTTTTGCAAATGTGAAATTGGTTAAAAAGCGAAAAGTTCATTAAAAATAGATGGGTGCACTCTCATGTCTCAGGCAGCTGAGACAACTAGGGTATGAATCATATAAATCCCAAGGACCTGGGTTTGAGACCTGGGACAAGGACAGAGGGCAATATAAACAATAAATTAAAAATAATAAGGATGAAGCATGTTGAAAGGGTATAGGGATTCATCTGACTTCTCCCAGTGGCCAAAACTGGACAAATTGAAGCCAGAAGATGGATGACATCATAATTACACATCAATAATCCAAACACATACTAATATAAATGAATAACTGAAAAAATAAATGTAGGAGAAAATACAGCTCTTCTTCTTTGTAGAAGAATTCAAATGAAAAATGTAGAAGGAATGTGAGAAATAGAAAACTATCATTAGAAAAGCTCAGTGATAATTGTTTCATTGTCAAGACCTAATAATGGATGCTAAAAATAGTGGGCAAAAAGTTTGAGAGGAAATGGGATATTTGAATAACCTATTACTGTCTCTTCAAAGATATTTATTGATAATTAAGAGGAAATGTCTACTTTAGAGAAGGACAATCTCACTGACACTCCCTTGTGATTAAGGCTAATTTGGGTTAGTTTTATTGAGGTTTTTTTTTGACAAGAAGACCAAAAATTGAGAGAATTCTGTTAAACGAATAGTTTTCTAGAAGTATCAAAACCACAAAAGACAGGAATGGGATTATGTTCTCTGGTGGAGCTATGCCATTTCCCCAGTCCTCTGTCCTCCCCGAGTCCCTAACCACCAGAACATTAGTTCACAGATCTGTATTCTAACTATAGGTGTGAGCTCAGTTCACTGTGTAAATGCAAACACTACACCCTTGAGGCTAGTACACCCCAAAAGGGCACTGCCCCAACTCTAACTCCTTAGCTGAGTCTTTTATAATGTATTTCAATGCTCTTTGTGCATGAATTGATGCACTAACTAGAAAGATGAGTGGATTTCACAAATGTGATTTCATCAGGTCTCTTATAAAGACCTAAGTCAGCTATTCTGTAATATTACTTGGATGAAGACTAAAGCTTTGCAAGCAGGAAGCTAAATCCAAATCAATTCCAGCACAGGCTAATAACACATATCTACAGAGTGGAGTGTTTTGAAGTAATCATCTCACCATTAGGTGAACTTAGAGGTGGTCTTAAGGAATGATGTTGTAGGGAGGTCTGATCTCCACCCTCTGTTCCTGATCAGTTATACGAGCTAATATAAGTAGCCATTATTAGCCATACTAAGAAGGAAAGGCTACTGAGTCCATTCACAGTTTAATCACTGGCTCAATTCTTGAGTCCATTTTGTAAGTACTAGAATATAGATATTCTTAAACTAAGTCTTGTGATATGCATTCTTATACTTACTATCAGAATATTGATATTATTTATTTTATGGTTTAATAAATATCATAAATAGAGTAATATCAGGAATATTTTTCCTGATGTTTCTTTATAAGATAAGGAAAAAGATATACTCCATTATATTGCATTGATATATTTCAGGAAGTTCAGAGCTGAATTTAGAGCTCGAACTTTACTATTACTTTGGTTTTCTACATCCTCATCAAATTTGACAAGTGTCAGTCATTCACAACTTGTTTATTTTATTGTATGTATAGTGAGACAGCGTGATATAGAATAAACAGAATTGGAATGACTCTAAGTAAGAGAACCTGAGAAAAACTTAACCACGTCATCTTAGTCAAAGACAGTCAAGTTTGTGAAACCTAGAACAATTAGATGTACATGAGACTCCTTGGAGAGTGACAATGTGTTTTACAAAAACTATAAAAACTTAGAACTTTGTCCTAAATGCTATAGATATTTTTAAAAAGTAGGTACACTTGATTTGTGTAACTATGAACGAAAATATGTAAAAGACATTACTGAAGTGGCCAAACCTAAAAACAACCTGCTTTATAAATTGTGGATAAAGCCTTTACATGTCAACATCTGAAGGCTAGATATTTATTAACATATAATTGTAATATGAGATTGGAACAAAATCATACAAATGAAAACAAAAAAGCTTGTGAATTAGTTACCCTCACTTTCCACAAAAAGTAAAACTCTGCACACACCAGGAAAACTATGTCTTTAAGAACTTACTGCTCTAACTGACACTGTAATTTAAATTTCTAATTTACACTTTTGTTTAATTATAATATTACTCAAAAAGCAACGAACATCACTAACCAATCAATAGGAAAAATGCAAATATTTGAATATAATAGTAAATGTGATTTTACCAATCTTACTGCTAATGTGGCATCTAAAATTATACTGAGCCATGTTTCAGTCAGAATCATCTAAGAAATAAAAAGGGTAATGTGGATCATTATTGTTTTGACAGTTTATAAGTTGACATAATTATATTCAATCATTACAGTCAGAAATTATAGGAACACCTTTTTTAAGCTGTTTCCAGACTCTGAAGCTTCCATCTTCCTGGTAACAGTGGGATATGTTACTCCTCAGAAGGTAATAACTACATTTTCTGTGGACTGCATGGTGTGGCCTTGAAAAGAAAATACTGGGCAATGTTAAGATGAAAACTGAGTTACTGTAAATATGATAAATACTTCTTCATGATAGTGTAGAAACATATGAAGTTTATGAAATTATCTCAGAATATGACTATGTGTGAACTTTAAAATATTGAACTATGTTGGAATTATTTTACAAGGATTCAATAAATTAAAAAAGGAAAATAAGAAAATATTTAAGAGGGATCAATATCAACTTATTTCACACTGGCTGATAGAAAAATTAGATGTTCAATATTTTGAATATAGGGGTGATAATATATGCCTGAAATCATTCTCCACAAATTGTTTGGTCTTAGCTTCTAAACATGATCACAACAGCATGTTTACAAAAGAACTTCAGTTTTGAAGACAGAATAATGAATAAATCAAATGATGAGTTGAAAATTAAATTAGTTCCTCAGAAGAGGGACATCTGAACAGGACCTTAGAACTATCAGAGCAATAAATTGCCTTAGATAATTTTAATCAAATTTTTAATAACATTTAAATAAAAATCAAATCACTCTGATTATGTCAAAGGATGCATGACATACACACGCTTGCATACTTGTATGATTTGGAAAGATTTGTGTGCTGCAAAAGTGCCTGAAAATTAAAGCTGATATTCAATCATTTGAAAATATTTTTTCAGTCCATTCATTGTTCTATCTTAGTTCCCAGAGTTCCCAATTTCCCAAGAAAGTTAAATTGATTAAACTATTAATCACTTAATCACTAATATATCAATATCTACCGTTTATGTCAAGTTAACCAACAAGGATAATAAATGATTTAATGCTTCAAAGCACACAATTATACAAATATTTATTCCTGTTCTGTCACAATGTTCAACAGGTGATTAAAAATCATTTCAGTAATGAAATTTTTCCCTCTGAATCCTGTTTACTTCTTCTGTCTTGTATTCACCTATAATTTTCATATTACCTTTAGAGACACCCCAGAAAACTAAACTTGCTAAAAGCATTTATAAGCAATTTTTTCTGATGTGTGATTTAAATGATAATGGTGATTTTATACCTCTGATCCTAAATGTAGGCTGAAAACTTCATTTCTTTTGGGTTATAATAACTAGACATCAAGTCAGTCTTCATATTTAAGAAAAATATGTCCTTAGCATTTGATTAATATTAATATGGGCATACGCCATAAAATATATAAAATTATAATTCATCAATATTAATCAATCACTTTGGTTGTCAAGTGTGTTTCTCGATTAAATTTTAAAGAGATGAGTTAACACACAAAAAAACTCTTTTCTATATAAAGTTATCCATAATCTTTCCTTTAGGGCATCAAAATGTAAGCTCCCTGAGAACAGGAACATGTCTGTCTTTTTCTTTGATAAATTCCAGGTATTAGGAAGAGATCTGGAAGGACTTCATCTTTTCCTCAGAAAGACATTCATTGTAGAAGTTACCCATTTCTTTTCTAAACCCTGTATACAGATAAGGTCAAGATCTCTATTTAAGCCATATTTCTTCATTTCATACTATTTGATCTTTGAGCTATGTTTTAGAAACAATATTTCAAAACCATGTTTACACATCCCTTTAAAAGGAATATGGCCTACAAATGCTATAAAATAATGACATGCCTAATTTTAAATTAAAAAATTCCTGTTGAAAAAAGAAAATCTGAGGATATATGAATAAATCAATATATTACTCAGGTTGCTTTTTGAAGGCATAGATTTAAAAAGATGAAAGTATGAGAGAACATCTAGGAACAAGAGGAAACACAAAATACTAAAATAAACCCATAACAACTTTTTCAGAATTTTTAAGTGCAAGGCATGAAACATGAAGAACTAAGCACAATCTTTCTCAGTTCTGCTTGAAACATAAAAGGAAAATAAGAAATTAATATCTCCAGTAGATAGCCAATACATTAGCAGATGGCAGGGAGGAAAACAATGACCTTTCTCTTTACCTTCTACATTTTCTAATAAAGCCAATCATTTTCAACTGGATAGAACAGAGCAATATAAAAATACTTCTGGAATTAAAAGCATGGTTGAAAAGGATCCAGTGAGAGTTCAACAGATTCCTTTAAATGGATTTAGGTGTCCTGGATGAGGTGAGTAAGTTCACAGGGCCAAAGGTTTACAAAATTATTCTTGGATTCAGACACCATAATATATTTGAAGATTCATAGGCATGAGAGAATTGACCAAACATTTAATGATGACAAATATGGATTTCCAAAGGAAAAATGTGTATTGGTGAGATATTTTAATTATTAAGATTTATATCAGTTCATAGGTTCACATTCTGTGATAAGTGTATTAAATTATTATTTAGATGGCTTGTGTGTTTACTGAACAAAGCATAACCAGATTCTAAATACCATTCATTAAGACTATTATTATAATCAGTTACTTTTCCCTTTCCCATGGAATTTTTGGATGAAAAAAACAGAGTTTATATTGATATAATACGCTAAATTAACTGGCATGTTTTCCATAAATAACTATTACACATTTTAGAATATTCTAGAGTTAATTATACATTTATTCCTAAGGCATTGCTGAATGACAATGAATAAAATTAGACAGACATCAAAGGCTCTGTCTTTGGCTCTAACTTCTCTATAGTTCCATCAATTACTTAAATCAAGATACGCAGCTTTATGCCCTGGCGAAGTAGTGACTCAGTCAAGTTACCTTTTTACAAGAGCACCAACCCCATACAGCCTAAGGACCAGGTTTCGTGGCCTTGGTCTGGGATGAACAACCAAATGAACTATTAAATAAAAATAAAATGCTCCTTCCTCTTTCTACCTGCTTTCTTCTGCTTATCTTCATTCCTGCCTGCACATTTCCTTCAAAAAAAATACAAGTTTATTATACTATATTTGAGATAAAAGCTAAAATTTCAGTGATGGAATCGAGATGAAAATGATTGTTAGGCAAGATGTTAGTTCAGTCCACCAGAGCAAAGTTATCATTCATCTCTTTAATTTAAATCTTGCCCCACCCCCATTTTTGGAGGGTTGATGAAAATCAACTGAACTTAGTAAACGATAATAAACTTATGTGATGACTTCTTTATACGAGAAACAAAGGGAGAGAAATCTTGGAATTTTCACTCAGCAATCAAATGAGTCTATTAGCAAAACGATAAAATTGTCAAGTTGTTTTAATAGTGAGGATCCCAGTACAGAGGTGATGGTGTCATTGTACCTTAAGCAACTCAACAGAGTAGGAGTATGACAGTCAGATGAAAGCATAGATTGTGAGACCAACTGGCAAACTAGAGAAGATCCAAAAACTAGAGGCTAAGAAGATGAAGGCAAGTAATATGTGTAATCATTAAGCAGAAAAACAAACAAATGATTTGACATCAAATCCAGAGAAGATTATTGAGATGATAACCATAAGAGATTTGGGGCTGCATTGAGATCAACATAGGAGGGCACTAGACTAAGATTTTGAAAATGATGGATCATCCCTGATCAGTTAATATGTGCCAATCTAGAGTCAGAGGTGTACGTAAGTAGAAGAAAATGATAGAATGAGTTATGTGTTCAAAGAAGAAAACCGGCATAAAATTAACGTAAAGGACGAGGTTTTGAGAGTGGAGCTGAGTGATAAAAACCCACAAGGACATGATGAAAATTTGCTTCTGTGGTCATGGGCACCGGGTGGAGATGAAAGAGACAGAGAAAAGGGAGAAAACAAGAACCTCGCTAAGGAGACAGTAAATAGTTCAAATTGATTAAAAATGTTCCCATAAAGAGTAATAGTAAGAGAATTTTTTGTTTTGTTTCATGAAAGGAGTGCTATAACTAAACCAATGCTTCAGAAAACAGTCTGGATAGTGATTGCAATCAGAGGAAAGACAGTTATAATGACACGTGAGGGGAGGCAATAGTAGTAGAGGAAGGGGACGAGTGGAAGATTTTATAAGATGGAGTTGAAAGAACGTGGCAACCATTGACTATCCAAGAAAGAGAATGCAATAGTGAACAGCTCTTTTTCAAAATGGGAGGAGGAAGGCTCAGCATTGCCGACCGGAACGAGTAGGCTACCATGACAGAAAGAGTGTCTAGGGAAGACCAAGCTGGTGAAAGATGATGACACTTTTCACGCACCAAATTTGAGGCATTTCTCAGGTATTAGAGACATCCATCTGGCTTATGGAATATCAGAAGCTTGACAGGTTACCCACTCTATTTTCTGTGTTTGGACTTCATGTTATACAATATACATGATCCTAAAGCCATAAGTGCACAATTTTTAATGGTGTGTTGACTGACACTCTTTAGAAGAATTATCTCAATCTCTTTAAAAAATAATGTGAAATATATATATACAGGAAAAGAGCATAAATTCATGCATATAAATTAGATGACTAGGTGTGCCCTAGTGGTGCAGTGGTTTGGTTGATCGCCTCCAAAGGAGTAAGTCACATACCCCTGGGTTTAAGTCCTGGGACTGGGGAGACCAGTGTGAACAACTAAACAATAAAATAAAGATGCTTTTTCTTCCTCCTCTCTCTTCCCGCCTGCCTGCTCACCTTCATTCCAGCCTGCACCTTTCCTTAAAAAAAAAAAAATTGAAGAGTTACAATAAAGGAACTCATCTGTGAAACCACGCCTAAATCTAGAAACAAAAGATTTAGTTACCATAGAATCCTTCATCAAACGCCATTTAAGTAACAGTTGTACTTCCAAAGTAACCTCTAGTTCACTTTCTAATGATCTGCACTCTAGTTTATGTAAACAATAAAGGATTTATTCTTTTATCTTCATCCTTTTGCTTAAAGTTATGTTTATAAAATTCACCCATATTGCTGTTTATAGTTGATGTGCTATTAAAATTTCCTAAATTTATATTATTTAATTGAATCTTGATATTTGATGGGCATGTGGTAAGTTTCTAGATTTTGTATATTACTAATTATACTTCTATAAAAATTTTTACATGATATTTGGAAAGTATAACATGCATTTATGTTGGCATTGTAACCTATTAATTTAGAAGAGGAGTTACTGAATTAAAGATATGAACATACTCAGTTTTGGTAGACAGTGCCAGTTTTCCAAAGTGGTCATACCTTTTATAGCCCCACAAAAAGTGTTAGGGACTTCTGGTTGTTTGATATTTTCACCAACACTTGAAACAATGCTCTGCTTTCAGCTTTTCTGGTCAGTACGCAATAGCTTTAATTTAGGTTTCTTTAATTACGAATCAATTTAATTTTTCAGATGTCTATTGATCAACTGTATATTCCATTTTATAAGGTGTCTAAATGCTTGTCTACATTTCTATAGATTGTTCTTGTTTTTATACGGTAGTAATTCTCTATATAGTCTGAATATGAGTCTTTTTATCAAATATATGTATTACAAATTGCAAATGCCTTCCCCTTACTGCAGTTTTCCATATCACTCATTTACTTGTGTCTTTGGAACAGAAAATTCTTAAGTAAAAATATCATTCCATTATAACATTCTTTTTCCTTTATGATTTGCAATCTGTTTTCTAGAAACTTTACTGTTTATCTTTTATATTTAGACCAACAATACACCTGTTTTTAAGTTTCTAAATGTTGTGAGAAAACAGTCAATATTGGTTCTAAAATATTAAGCTATCAGAGACCCAGCTACTTTTAGAAAGACTATTTTCTCATGGTAGAATAGGCTCACTCTTGTCAATCATCTAGTGTCTGTCTATATGTTTGACTCTCTTTCAAGACTTTTCTGTACTTTTGACCTATTTTTCACCTTTGTACCAGGACCAGCTGTTTAAATGACTATTCTTTTATATAGATTTGAAATGACATTAGAAGACCTCCAATTTAATTCTTCAAGATTGCCTTTTGTTTCTTAGACATTTTACTATCAGTGTTAAAATTAGTCAGTTTATTTTTTCAAACTTTATCGATGAATAACTGACAAATATAAATATATATTCGAAGTACAAACATGATGAATTGGTATGTGTATACACTGTGGGATAATTACCAAGATCAAAATAATTAACATGTATCTCACCTCATGTGGATAACATATTTTTTTCATTTGTCATAAGGATGCTAATGATCTAGTCTCAGCAACTTTCAAGTATTCAATACCAGATTATGAACTATATCACCATGATGTATATTAAAAGAAGACAAAAAAGAATAATATATTCGTTATATATGGGTTTTCCTAAGTGTCTAGAATTGTTAGAGAGCCCCATCTATAAAAATACATTTGTCATGTTTCTTTTAATTATAATTGTGAAGCTGGGTTCTGATGGATATAAGTATATTTACAATTACTTTTAAAAGATGATAATCTAGTACTAGAAAAACAGGAAACATTCAAAATTTTGAATATTAAGGAATTTGCTAAATTATATTCTTCTTTGGAATGAAGAAATAAAGAACAGTTCATGACATATTTTGTTTTTTTTCTTCTTGTCCCCTCCACACATATAAGCACTTATTGGTAAAATTATTTCATAAAGTAGTTTGTGAAACTGCTCTTTAATAATACATACTTTATTTGGATACCGTCATTTTCTACATATTTTGGAATAATGCCATTAAAATTCAATAACGTTAAATTATTTTAATAATTTAATTAAAGTTAGCACAAGATAATATTTCTGTTTCAAAACCAAAATCAAGACTTGTGAAGTAAATGTTCTTAAATTGCTTTCTATTAGTTCATTTCTTATAATCACGGAGAATTTTTTTTAATCTCCTGATCCTTATTTTTAAGGACATCCTTATTTTTAAGAACCTGAGTTTTGTTTTGCTTTTGAAGATTTTTGAGAGGAACAGAAACTCAAAGAGAAGAAAATGGGAACCAGTAGGAGGCTCTAGATAAGGCATTTTCACTCCAGAACTACAGGTTGCTTCTGAAGGAAATACAAAAAGATAAATCAAGAATTTATCCTTAACCATGAGCCATTTATTCTGCTTTTGAACAGTGAGGACACTGTCCAAATAACAATGAATTTATGCTCTTAACAAAATATCCAGTGCCATGTACAACCTAAAATAAAATGATTTCTACATTTATCTTTGGCATCAAGCTATTTGCCATTAAATTTTATGATCAAGTAAATAAATTCTAGCTGCTAATTTTAAGATCTGTGATATGAAAAATTGTCACATTGATTACCTTTTCTTTAATTAATGTGTAAAGTACTGTGTTAAACTACAGTTCTCAAGTGTTATAATAAATAAGTTTTCATTTTATTTCTTAATATATGAATCAAATATTATCTATCATGAGATTTTGGAAAATGATCTAAAATTTTTTTGAGAACTATTTATTTTTATAAAAATAATTTACGAAAAGAGAAGGGTCCTAACTGGAAATTTATTTTAGCAGTTCAGCTTTTTTAAATTGAGTAAAATGTACTTTAACATTTAACAGTTATCATTTTAGGATTTTCCCCTAGAATTTCACTGTTTATTTAATATAATAAAACTTGTAGGCGATCCAGTCACATATTCATTTTATCATTTAGTGACAATGCATAGAATTTATCTTCATGGAACTATTTCTAACGTCTCAAATAGATTTAAATAAGTTTTTCTAATGCCACAGTGATTTTTAAGCATTGCTTTTACCCCCAAATAACTTTTTTCCTTGATCCAGTTATTGGAGAAATAACCTAATGCCAAGTAGAAGCTCTGAATTTCTGTCTCTTTCAGCTTTTATGAAAATGAAAAGTAAATGTGAATGGAAACCCAATATTCTTTTGGATAAGATGGGTAAAATATAGACTTGATTCTAAATATATATGTTTCAACAATGATGGAACATTAACTCTTAGACCTAGATAAATCATTCAGTCTCCAAAGGTATATGAATACAAGAATAGCTCTTATCATGTGATTAGTCTCCAGTGTATACACCTTAATGATTCCTTTCAGTTTTCTGTTTGTGCTCCTAGAATATAAATGCTTTACAAAGAACTCAACAAATTATTTCAAGTTGACATTATACATGTTTTTTCTTCTAGTGTTATGTTCAGTAACTACAACCACCATTTCTTCCATATTTATAATTTCTTTTAAGTTCATACTTTCATTCTGGGTAAGGAATCATTTAGAAATAAACTGCATAAGAAAATTAGGCAAAATGTGTAGTTTAAACAAAACATGTCCACTATATAAAAAAAAGTTAGTTAGATGATGCATATGGCATAGTGACATAGCAAAAGTTTTGCTGCCTGTCGGGAGACAAATGAAATGAGTGACAATTATTACCAATGAGCATTCATGGGGGACTGGTGACCTATGTCAACTCTCTCCTCTTCCCTTCAATGAAAGTATGTTTGATTGAAGGATTTTTCTCAGATAGACCTTAACGGCTACATCCCTAATGATTCCAATTTCAACCAGTGACCCAGAAATGAAACACTACATTTTGCAAAACTCGTGGAGTGCACTGTAAACAAGACTTACAAAATGTCATGTCCTTGAAAACATGAAATCCAACACGCTGGTATGTGTCTTTTACTCATAATTGAGCTCAGAAATAAAGTTTTTCATGGGGTACAGAAGGAGGCTAGGTCAAAGTTTGAAAAGAAACACAAATCTTTTTTCCTCTAGAAGTTCAACGTCAGAAAATCAGAAATGCCAAGTCACTGAGGCACAAGATCAACCACACAAATCCTTTCATAGCCTAGTCTTGCCAATTCAATTTTATTTAGACATCCGTGCAGACTATGTAAGTTGTTTTATGGTTTTTCTAAGGTGTTAATTTGGCAAGTCCCAGAGAACCCATCGTCCACATGTGAAAAAAAGTATTAAATCTATTTTAACCCTGACTGACTGCCTAACTGAACATTTTTAATCCAAATGATAATTACTCTGACCCACTTCTTAAGAGAACAATTTTCTTGGTAATTTACATCTGGTAATGTTCTATATTCTTTGATTCTCATAGCCAAAGAGAAGCACACACTTAAAACAAACAAATATTTGTTAGTTTTAATATAATATGATGCCTCATATAAATATACAATTTATATAAATAAAATGTATATTAAATAAATTATATGAAATATGCTATCTAAATTATTATATCCCATCTAACATGCTATCTAAATACAAATTTTATATATAAAGAATTTATGTAAGTATACATATATGTATTATATTTAATATGGTATAATACATATATTTACAGTATTAATATAATGAAAATGGTTTTGATAATGACCCACATATTTTCTTGACAATTTATACAACCAATATATTTAGATCATAATACTACTTGAGTAATCAAACATTTGGATAGAGAGATAATGAAAAATGGATAGACAGAAACATAGAAATAGGCATAGACATAAACATCTCCTAATATAATAATAATGATATAAAAGAATTGATTCTGTGATTGCTCATCTGCTAATATCTGTGTGAGTGCAGTTACACTCCCTTCTCACCAGTATTTGGTATTACCAGCTTTCAATTTCCTTTTGTCTTTTGTCTTCTACACAGTATATCCCATTGGGCTTCTAATTTGCTTTCCCTGATGACTAATGATATTGAGGTTCTTTGCAGATAGGACTGGACCTGTGCACATTTTCTTTGGTGACTCCTTTGTCAACTCTGTTATCCATGTTTTTATTATATTTATTATTATTACTATATTTAGTCTTATGTTTATGTACTCAAAAATGTCTTTGATCTTATACATGATTTGCAAACATTTTCTCACACTCCACATTTTGCCTCCTCAGTCATTTTTTTTAATAACTTTGGAAGCCCAATTTGTCATTTTTTTCTGTGATGGATCCTAGTTTTCATATCTTATCTAAGCAATATTTGCCTAAATCAACATGGTAATTGTTTATTCCTATATTTGATGCTAGCAGTTTTATAATTTTGGTTTAATATTTAGATCTAAAATTGAAAGTTTCATGTAGTGTTGAGTATGGGTTGGGTTTCATGTTTGCTTTAGAGTTTCAGTTGGTGTAAACAGCATATGCTGAAAAAAAGAACCTTCCTCCTCTGCTTGCATAGCTTTCGTACACTTTCAGGAAAACAAAAGACAATATTTGTGAATGTTTGTCTCAGAATTATCTACCTAGCTTCACTAATCAATGTACCCATGCTTTGCCTGCACCAGGAGTCTGCAAACTGTATCTGTAAAGCGACAAGTAGTAATTGTCTTTGAGGCCATCATAATTTTTTTTCTTTTTTTCCTTTCCCAAATATTAAAAAAAAAAAAAAGTTTTAACCCAGCTCACAGGTCAGACAAATAGATACCACAGTTTGAATCTGAGCCCTGAGAACCAAGTTGCCCTCCTCTGGCCTAAACCACTCTGTCTTGGTTATTACAGCTTTAGGGTAGGTGTTGTAATTTGACAGTATGTGTTGCTAGTTTTGCAGGAGGGATTTTCCCAGTGTCTTCTCTGCTTTTCATCTTTGGCTTTCCCTTCGTTGACCCTCAGAGCATCTCTTTTCTGTCTGTGCTCTGACTTCTCCAGTTGTGTTTGGTGTGTCTGCTGGTGGGGAGTACCTGGTGGAGAAGGGTGTCTTGGCCTCCTGCTTGGTCTTCCTCTGTGCTTTAAGGAGATGAACCTTCTTCATGGTCCTGATATTGCCCCACCTTTGGTTTCTTTCAACTGTCTGGACCCAGACATTTTTCCTTCCTCTCCTGCAGGTGTAGAGTATTTGATTTTGTGTTTTGCCCCTCTTTTCTTCTCCCAGCAGCTGGTCTTCACTTGTGCCCTTAGATAAAAGAATGGCCCTCCTATTCCCAGTAGCTTATCTCTTTGGTTCTACCTGGGAGAAGATTCCAGATGGAGTCCATGCTTTCCCTGAGTTGTTCCGGCTCCACTGCTCTGTATCTTCTGAGGGGGGAGCCTTTCTCTGGGCCCTCTCTACTCCAGTCTTCATTTCGAGACCCGAAGAGACCCGTGGAGAAGTGTGTGTGTGAATAGATGTGAGTTCCCTCTGTCTGAAGCTGCCATGCTTCTCATATCCTCATACTTGGCCCACACTTGGTCTTTATCAATGTGCTGCAAATGTTAGACAAATTCTTCTTCACAGCATTTTGGTGTTCAGCACCTTTCCTCATTCATCTTCCTTGAAGAACTTTTCCGTAGACTACAGACTTCTTAGCTGTCACCGAGCTCTTTTATTAATATTGTTTTGATCAATAATCTAGCTTTTTCTTGTTGCAAGGCTGTGTCAGCATCCCATACTGAGTCACGTACTAAATGCAATGTTAAAAATCCTGAATGATGATTAAATTGATTTAAATTTTATGCAATTTCCACCTCTAGGTCAAGCAATATATCTAAAAGAATGTGTTTAAATATATTAACTTTACAATATTTTAAATTTTGAGGCAATACTTTATACATATGCATTGTGTATGTTATAACATCAATAAAAAATTTTCAAAACTCTGAATATATTGTTTTACTTATGCTCCAAAGATTCTTTTCATCTATAAAATAGCAAATGTTCATTGAATACAGAGACCCTTAAGTCTTCAAACAAAACACTATAATTCCTGTAATGGTAACTTAGCACAACTGTGATGCAGCCCAAATGAATGTTTTTAAGGAAGGTTTAATTTAAATTACTGGGTAGATATAATTTCACTATTTGTTTAAGCCACATCCTATTTATACAGAGATTTTCTATTAATACTTCGGTACTTTATTAACATTAGTGTTTATATATGTAGACATCAATGAAAGATGTAGATATAGGAAGACAGAAATTGGTTATAAACAGAGATAGGGAGATGGATCTTCTATTGTTAGCTATAAATTTGACCTCTTGTAACCTAAAACAATTTAGGCAGAAAGCTTGAATATCATTTAACTGTCAGCTGATAGAAATAACAAATGTTGGAAAAATCCATGAAAAAAAATGTTCAAATAATCTTTTATAACATCGCTTCCTCCACCACCACCACCTCCCAGCCCCCAATGTGAAGAGACATTTAGAGGTCATCTGGTCCATGGGTCAGCAAATTATGACTCACAGATCATATTAAACCTGCTTCCATTTGTCAATATTAAACAATACAAAATTCTCCAATAACAAATGCTTATGATATGAAAAAGAGAAAGTAAAATACAAGGGCTAAAAGCTCTTGTTTTCATTCTCTAAGTCTCAGTTCTTCGTCACCTCCCCTTTTCTCTACTATTCCTTATAATGGGTTTATAGAAACCAATTAAAGTAGTATTTAGGCATGACTAATGGAGATCTGTTAAGTGAGGGAAATATGATTTAGGGAAGCATATTTAAAAATCATTAAATTTAGATCATGTTACCAATTTTAATTTGGAATAATGAAATGTTTCATTTATAGCCACAAAAAATGTTTGTTTCACTCAATGTAATATGTTTGAATAATGGCTTAATGACTATATATCCTAAAATGCTAAAGTTACCCAAATTCCCATCTGCAAATAATCCAATTTTTATCTAGTGGTGACTATGTTCTCTAAGCATAGACTAAGCACAAAAACTCTCTCTGTAATTCTGTTAGGAAAATGGGTGAGTCTAATAATTTTCCTGTGAATTGCCTAGAATTCTAAGCATTTACCTTTTGGTTTAGTTCAATATATCTCTCAGATGGAGTCTTAATTTATGTAGTAAGTGAGCTTTAAAGACTAACTTCTTTTATAATGGCATTGCTTCAAGATTTATTATGCTGATTAATCTAAATCTCTAAAAATCTTTTTTATTGTCTGTAAATCTTGATCCAGTTGAGAGAACATTTTGGATCAATTATTCTCATCAGTTAGGTAAAGTTCCCTCCAAAATTGGAGCCTGACCCTGTTAGTGGATTTTTTAAGATATGATCATATCTTTGACATATTTATGAAGTCCAGGTTGAATGCTCAAACTCTGAAGGAATAAAACCAATAGATAACAATTTGGGGTGTACTCATGAGCCTTTCTGCAGGCCGCCCTGAGAGATACGAAGATATGATTAGCAATTTCTAAGTACATTTATAATTTCATATTTCATTAATTGGGTGGAGGGAATAAGTGGGCTTTATAAATTTTGTTTTATGTGAGAAAACTAATATGAATACTTAACAGTTAATAAATACCTAAAACTCTCTTCCAATTAGAAAATATCACAGTTACCTCTTGCTCTATGATTTCCAAGATCCCTTTGTACTTTCCTCTAAGGTTTCATAAACTTTGATCATTGAAAATATACAAGAATGTTAGTCTATCTGTTCACACATAATGATATGTGTATATATATATATATGTATATATATATACATATATATATATATGCTTTCTTTTTTTTTTAAGGAAAGGTACAGGCAGAAATGAAAGTGAGTAGGCAGGCGGGCAGGCAGGAAGAAAGAAGAGGAGGAAGCCTTATTTTATTTTTATTTAGTTATTAATCTTGGCTAGTCCCCCGGCCCTGGGGTGTGAACTGGGGTCCTTGGGATGTACGTGAAATGCGCTGTCTGCCGAAGGCTACTCACCAAACCACGTCTCCACCAGGGCATGCCCATGAATATTTTTAAAATCTATTTTATCTCCTTGCCCTTCTACACCCTTTCTTTTACTCAGGATAAAGCTGGTTTATAGACTTAGGTTTGCCAAAGAAAAAGTAAGTTTACTAAGGTTCTACTTAGCATTTGAATATATCAAGTTCATGAAGATACAAGAACAATATTTTCCTAACTTAGAAGCATCTTTATAGAAATCTAGAGTAGCTTTTTGTCAAAATCTTGTCTGTAACCTATGATGTGACAGTAACCTGGGTATCTTAGTGAAATGTCAATTTCTAAAACCCACCTGAAACATCTGAATGAGGAGATTAGGATGGTGAAAGAAGAGAGCAATAAAGCCTAGGATTTACATTTCCATTCATAATTATTCTTTCTACATAGAGATTTTTAAAAATCACTGTTCTAGAAGATTTGACAAATAGGTAGAACTTTTATTTTAAGAAAAGCAAGGTTCTTCCTATCACATTCAACTTCAACATGTTTTCAAATGAAGACTTTGGAAAAGTAGCAAACAAAATCTAGCTAAAAAATCCTTATCGGTGTATTAAATCTAAAACTGTAAGTCTAAATCAAAAGTTTCCCACTGGGCACTATTTCCACCAGAAAATTCTTTGCTATAAAGAGGCTGGCATGCTTCTGGAATGTTTAACAATATCTCTATTCTCTACCAGTTACATGTCAATAATAATCTTACCCCATTTGTAACAACTGAAAATATCTCTAAACATTGTCAAATGTCCCCTACAGGAGAAACTGCCCTCACCCTAGTTGAGAAACTGGTCTAGGGAAATGTGTATGGGAAAGAGATTGCTTTTGTTTTTAAGGAAAGGTACAGGAAGGAATGAAGGTGAGGTGACAAACAGGCAGGAAGAGAGAGGAGATGATTTCACTAATTTTTATTTAGTTATTTATCCTGGTTGTTCCTCTTGGCCCTCAGAAGTGAACCCAGGTCCTTGGAACATGTGTGACTTGGGTCTGCACAAGATGGCAGACAAATTGCTACTGTACCAGGATTTACCAAGAGATCACTTTTTCTTTATCTTCATTTACAAGTGCTTTATTCTTCAATGGTGGTGAGTCTGGGGATACTGAAGAATATCTAATACTGATATAGTTTGTGTTTCTGGTTTTTATCACAGTTAACCTATGGAAGTTGGTCTACTTCTGACAAATTGACTTTTACTGAAAAGGCTAATGTTCTTTGCTACTACTTCCTGGTTGTATCAACCACCCTTTTATTTTACCCAAGTTGTCTTGTTTCCTTTACTCTTGACTTCTTTTTTTTTTTTCAGTCAAGTGAATTGAGAGATAAATTTTTATAATAGTTAGACATGGATATTAGTGCATAGAGAGTCAAAAGTTACTTCAGAGCCAACATTATTGCTCTTGGCCCTTCTGTAACTTTAGTTAGATCACTCACAAATATCAGCTGAATACTAACAATGGTAAACTTGGTCTGGTATTTTGCATAAAATTCCCAGTCTTTCATTAACTTCATGTTATCACTTCTCATTGATGGTATATTCAGTTGAATGCTGCACCGAGACCTTCAATGTGTTTCCGATCTGAAGGACCACAGTTCCCAAGGTCATGTCACTCTCGGCCCCAGAAAGGGATTTTGGGGATGACACAAACATCTCTCTTCACATCACTGAAGTCCCATTAAGGACCATGAGGAACATAAGACATTTCTATCATGCTCTTAGATTCTTAATGAAGAGCAAACCTGAAACATGTCAAATGTATGTTGTACTGTCAGGAAAATTCTGATTGTGTGAGCTCAGAAGCTTTATTCTGTAGGAACAGTGTTCTGAGTGTACAGTCTTCCACAATGGCCTATAAACAGAAAACAGCAATGGTATTTGCAGTCTGTTAACTGCAGTTAACAATTCCCATGAATCACTGTATTCTGTTTCCAGGAAAATAAATTTAAAGTTAGTTTTATGTGAAAAATAATATGTTTGAGGTGCATCTTGGTGGAGTAGTGGTTTGTCTGCTGTCTCTGGCTGGGCACAGTCCACATCCATCACAAGGACTGGGTTGGCTCTCCAACCAAAATGAAAAACTAAAGAAAATAAATAAATGTTGCTTCTTTATTTCTCTTCCTGCCTGTCTGCCTACTCACCTTTATTTCTGCCTGGAACTTTCCTTTAAAATAAAATAAAAATATAGTAAGTTTGATTATATTTTAAGGGTGAAAGCAAAAAAAAGATTTTAATTGCAAAAAAAAAAGTCCCCACTAGTAGATCTTGCTGTTTGTGTAAGGTTTCAGGAATCACCAGGGGGCGCTCTTTTACTAAATACATCGGGAGAAAGGGCAATAATTTAATTGTTTGGCATTTTTAAATATTTTAACTATATGCTCCTATTCATGAAAAGTACTTTTTCAAAAAGAAAAAAAAGGCATTATACTAAAATTTTACTTTAAAATTATAATACTTAAAAAGGAGTTTTTCTTGAGATGAAGTATTTTGACAAAGAACGTATATTTTAGAATGTTTTCATCTTTTTAAGGCATTGGTTTTTTTTTCAATAGTACATTTTTTCTGCTTATAATGAGAATACTGATGAGGTCACCACTTGTAAATGTATCTTTCGTCAGCTAATTAACATTTTATGTTTCCATGAATGTTATAATTTAGACATTTTAGTGGAATTCCATAATGGATTCTACATTAATATATTTCATTATTCTATATATATGTATACATATGATAACAGTATTTTGAGGATTCAGAATGGTGATGATATTTGACTGAGGATGAACGCAGACCTACTTTTTATACAATTATGATAAAAATTGAAACAGGAAATATTAGATGACAGGAATGGAAATAAATTAAGTGATCTGCATGAGAATAAAGCCAGCGTTACACTAAGCAGGAATATTGCTCTGCTGAAGAATCAGAAGAAAACGAAAAGGAGAGAACTTCAAAACAACAACTCTAATTTTAATACTTCCCATGTGAAAGGGAGAGGGTATCCCAAACTAAATAATAAATGTCAAATTTATTGGTTTGACATTACCATTTCCATTTAGGATGCTTTATTTAGATTTTAAATGTTTTGAATGAAAATGCTGATTAAAATTTATCCAACAGATGAAAAAAATAAATCATAAATATAATTATTCATTTCCAAAGAGACTATCACTAACAGCTAGAGAAGACGCTAGAGTAGATAAAATGTGCCAGGGCTAGAAGCCCTTATTTCGTGATTGGACAGCCTCTACTTTTTTCCCTGCCATTTTATTAGTTAGGCAGTGTGCATGGGTCAGCCAGCCCTGAGGTTCTCCATTATTTCACTGTAACATTTAAAAGTAGATATCAATTTAAACATTCTTGTAGCTTAATTCTGTCATTTTAATCATCTTTGATAATATTTTTAACATAATAAACATTCAACTGGAGTTTGTTCAAGTAATTAGGATGAAAGCAGTCGGTGAAGTAAGTTACATACTGATTCACGAAGTTCCCAAGAATCAAGTGAGACAGTGCCTCTCATCAATACCCTTTAGAACGTAGATACGGCGCGCCCTGGTGGAGTGGAGGTTTAATCAGTCGATTTTAGCCAGTGCAGTCCACCTGTATATATACCCCAAGGACCCAAGTTCCTGTTCTAGGTCCAGGGGAAACAACTAAGAAGAACTAAATAAAATAAATAAGATGCTGTTCCTCTTCTCGCTTCCTGCCTGCCTACCTCTGCTCACCTTTATTCCTGTCTGCACTTTTCCTGTTAAAGAAAATAAAATTAGATCTACTGTCATCCAGTAGGAAACAAACTGTATAGTTGGCTAAAAAAGATTAATTTTTCTCATTTAAAAAAATTTTATTGGCAGGACACTGCATCATAACAGTATATATAGATTTAAGGTGTATTTCATCATAAATCAACACCCGTATATCCTATACTAAGCTGATCATCAGTCCAGTTCTATCCTTCACCATATAACTGACATTTTTTTGATACAAATGTCATATGATTTCATTCATAGGTTGTATACAGAGAAAATAAACACAAAATGAACCACATTAAATGAAAACAGACTTTTAGTTTATAGACAGGAAAGGGGTGGAGAAATCAAGTAAAAGAAATCAACTAAAATAGGTTTTAGGAATATAGAGTGTATATTTCTAAAACAGACTGATATTTGAAACTAGTAGTTTTAAATGCAGTTTTAAATCAACATTCACTGTGTGGGAGAAGCAAAACATATGCACTACTGTTTTAAAACAATTAGTGTGAAAGTGTGCCTGGGTTTGAGTTTGATTATGATGAGTCCATTTATAGCAAGCCCAAACTCATTAGAAATAATGTACCCACATAGACTGGCAAAATAATAGAGACAAGATCTCCACTGTAAATAGAAAAATTGAATTCAATAAACTCCGTATCATCCTTCAAAACAAAAAAAAAAAACCCAAATCCAAAGCTCCATGCTTATCTACTACAAGAAACACAAATTCCAAAACTAGCCCAAAGCCCCATTTGATGTTCTTCACACAGTGCTAAATGGCACCTGGGAAGCATCCTTTTAAACTCAAAGTTGACTGTAAAAGAGACCTCTGTTCTGATTAATTAAGAAGCCTTTGCTATTAACAAAACACTAAAGAAATCCTACCCATATTTTTACAGCTGTGTTTTGACCATCTTTATTGATTAGACGCCCCTATGAGGGTTTTCATTTTGATTCAATTAGTATGTCATATCTAGGATGACCTCAAGAGTATTTTTCTCCAAGATATGACATCTATTTGTACAAGCTAGAAAGAGCACTCCTCAGGCTGCATGGTGAGCTGTCGTCACAAAGAGCACGCACCCCCTATGGACACACTTGCCTTTCTTACTGCCTGCTCCAGGCCACCCGACATTAGCGTGAGTCCCAAACTGACCTAGTTCTTAAACTGGGTGTGTGTGAAATGTTACCAAAAATGATCTGAGGATTTCCATTCTTTCCTTATGGTATCCTTTTATTTTTTTTAATAAATGCAAATTCCTTGCCTCAATTAATAGCCAAACATGAGACACCAAGGATAAACATTTGGTAAAGAATCATCCACACTTAAGCAGTTTAGATTCCAAAGGGTAATGAGATAGACACATAGTTAATAGGAAAAATTGATAACTTCATGTATGATGAACAATAGGACATAAGCAGAGAAATGGGGAACATTGCCTAGACAAATTTGGGAGGTTTTAGAGGCATTTGAAAGAAGAGTAGGGGTTTCAAAGGAAGCCAGTATCCTGAAACTGTCTAGTAGAGGAATCAACAGAAGTTAAGGTAAAGAAACCTGTACACACGTGTGGTGAAAATTCAGAGTAGGAGGAGGGTGTCAAGGAAAATATGATCATCATCCTTGCACAGAAATTTCAGCTAGGAAGACAGCATGTTATCTCTGACCGCAGGAAGAGTCTGCCATGTAATGTGGGCCAGTTTGATTGTGTCGTGCAGGGCAACGCATGGGGTTAAGAAAGCAGACGATGAAATAAACAAAGGATATCTATTAATAACTAGATGGTAGACACAGTGAAAAAGAGTTGGTTTGATTTCTATTATCATTAGTAACTTTCATTGCTCACTTACTCTGAATTTCAAATGATAGAAATATAGTAGATAACTAGACAGAATCTCTGTCCTTAAGTTAATAGTTGAGTGGCAGGTGCGATGTTAGCATTTTCAGAATACATGAAATCATCTTAGGTGCAGAGAGAGTCAATGGAAGTCAAACAAGGCAATACAGTAGTTAGCCACTAGGAAGAGCCCCTTGGGCAAAAGAGTCGTGGAAGACTCTATGCTGATGTGACCTTTCTCCTGAGAAATAAACGTGGAAAAGGAGGCAGCCATGATAAAATCTGGTGGAAGAGAATTCAAAGAAAGACAAATAAATGCAAAGGGCCAAAGACTAGTCTAGCATCCTATGTCAGAGGGACAGAATTACATTAAATGTAGGAGACTGAAGGGGAGAAAAGAGAACAGAGTAAGGAAGATTGACGGGCACATCACAGAAGACCACGTGGGCAAAAGTTAGTTCAATGGCAACCTATTAAAAAGTCTTAAGTCAGGAAATGAACTAACACACACATTAGCAAAACTGTTCTCTCTGCTCTGTAAGAGATGGGGAGAAGGAGAGGACAAAGAGTGGAACCAATGGGAACTGAGCGCTGCTAATTAAAGCTGCAGCACTGGGGGAAGTTGCATTCTTTTGGCAGCTATACTGCTTTTGTGAACATAGGACATTGTGAATTTGTGCAGGCTGCTTGAGCTTTATGAGCTTGCCAGCCTCTGTTTCTTTCCCTTTGCATTGGGTTAATAAAACTAGCTTTCCTCCTCCTCCTCACTGATTTGTTTGGATTAAATAGAATCATCAGTGTGAAGCCTTGAGTACACCGGAAAGCATCGGTCTAGTGTCGCTGTGGTCTGATCTGTTAAATTGTCATTTGGTAAGAACATCTGCTTCCACAGAATTGATTCTGACATTGAAAAGACTAAAAAGAAATACGACCTATAACAGTGTGCTTTGTGAAATGCACCGTGTGTATATACATTTCTGAGAAATATGACTTAACGGGATTGTTTGTGATGTTTAGTGACTTACTCAAATTCCCGTGGCGATTTAGTAGCAGACCTGACACTAGTTGATTTATCATGCTCAAATACATTCTCCTTTCACTACCCAGAGATCAAACATTAACATTCCAGTAGGAGTCTAATAAAGACTAAGGAGCATGCATAATTTAATCAAACCAGAAAATAAGACCTGCTACTTGTTTATCTGTCTACCTACCTACCATCTATCTATCTACGTATCTATCCACCCATCCAACCAAATAAAACTTATTTTATGTATTTTGATGGTTGTCTTTCTGATTCGTTCCAAGAGGCACAGATTAGTTGAACCATAATTTACATACACAGTAAGGGAAACAGTAAAGCTTTTTATGTTCCCACCTAGATAGATTCTATGGTGTTTCTAACAAATTTTAATTTTTAATTAAATAACATTGTAGTCATTAAAGGTGTATTTGACTTTTGATGTGCTTTAAGTGTATTCTACTTTCTCCTTACTCAGCTTGGGGCTACAAAGAGCAATACAATATAGAAAAGATATGATTTTTAGCCAAAAATTTTCCATTTGTTTTGCCAATTCTGAGTAAATTTGAATGTTCTATCTCAAAATTTTGGTGATATTTTGACCTGCAAAAGTTTCCAACCAATTCTAAATGTATCATATTTTTCTACTTCATTTGTGATCAACATCTTCCATATTGAAACTCATTAGACTAAAATAATAGCAAACACTTTAGACTGCACAAAAGTTGAAGAATAAATCTATTGCAAGATTACTTATTACATGCTGTAACCTGTTGTCTTGAAATAAACCTAATCTGAAACTAGCACATATTCATTTGTTTAAAAATTGGATGCTGTCTATGTGTCAGACATTAATCTAAGTGTGCGGTTCATCTCAATGGCAAAAGAATCCAGACAGACATGGAAGTATGTTTCCAGTTTTAAGAAACTTACTAAGCAGTAAACATACTACTGAACAGATTATGTGTGATGTTAGAAGGAAATAAATACTAGGGCAAAACAGAGCAAAGGTAAGGAGCATTCTTTTTTTCCCTACTCATCAACTTTTCCTAAATTGGCAATGTCACATAAAAAACAACATTTATAGTTGCATTTTGGTGTTCATCCCAGACTGGCAGGAATTTCTGAATGCTGTTTCCTAATTCCTGCGGGTGATCATCTAATTGTTCCACCTCAAGTCAGGGGTCTATCAACTACGGGTCAGAGCCTAAATATGTACTATGCATCTTCATGTAGAGGCTCATCTGGTATCCAGAGGAGAAGCTTCTGCAGAGGAGGGATGTATGGTCTAGACACATTGTCCATGAGTTTTTAGTGTTTTAGTTTTTAGTGAAACATAGGGCCATGCGTCCTATAATGAAGACTAAAGAGACTAGGAAGCATGTTACTCACTCTTTCATCGAACGACAAGTTTTTGACTGACACTTGAAATTCGGGAGCTCAGGGTACCACGTTGAATTATTCATACAGCTGGTCTCGGGGGTCACAGTCCTCTGGTAAAGGTATTGACATGAAAATAATGAAAATAAACAATAAAAGTCAAAATAGAAACATGAACACAGACACAACAGGAAAAGTTTCTAGCACGGCATAGATGAATAGACGTTTCCAAGAAAAGGGAGAAGATGAGTTGGTCAAATGAAAATGGTTATCCAGACAATAAAACCACAGGAGGGCATTCATATGGGAGAACTTAGCAGACAGAAAATCAGAGGGATATGTGCACGTTGGGAAAAATTTAATTCACGTATCAGAGTGAGGTGAAAGAAAGATGAGACTAGCAGTGTGAACACAGGACAGAAAATATTCTGGGAGCACTGTGAAAGACCAAAGCGTGATGTCAATGAGTAGGGACTTTATTTTGTCATCCAAGAGAAAGGTACAAAGTCACCAGAAGTGTCAAAGTGGCGATGGTATAAACTGGTTTCATTTTTTAGTTACCGTTCTGACAACCACACTGAGAAAGCATTAAACGCCCACCATGTGTCAAAAATGAAAGACTAATGACATGAAAAAGTGTTAAGGATATGGAGCAACTGGTACACTCTGCTGAGTCTGGTGGGAGTGTAAAATGCACATCACTTTGGAAAAATGTTTGGTAGCTTTTTATAATGTCAAAAAATAAAACGACCCAGGACTTTCACTCTTAAGCCAAGTGTAAACATATTCACAAACATGAATTGCACAAGAATATTCATAGTGACTTTATTCACAGCAGTCAAAAATTGGAAATTATCTAAATGTCCCTCACTAGTAAACACATTATTACATATTCATACAATATAAAGCTGCTCATGAATAAAACTAATAAGCCACTTTTAAAGATGACAAGATGAGTGAATCTCAAAAGCATTAAAGCCAAATCTATTATTAGATAAATGATAATCTTGGATCGCTATGGAAGATGAAGATTGAGTGGAAGTGAGATTGAAGGACATTTCTGGAGAGATTAAAATTCTCTGAATCTTGATTGAATCCTAGGTTACATGGAGTTTTGTTTATTAAATATCATCAAATGTTAAGATTATCTGAATTTCTTTAAATGCTATTGAGTAAATAGTATATCAATTAAAAAATGAAACAAAACAAAACGACTTTAACAGAAACATTGAGGTGAACTCCAAATGAAAGAGCTTGGTAGTAAGAATACTGCTGAAGATAATGAGGCCTTATTACAGGTAAAAGGTAAGGGTTTGAATGAAAACAGAGGCCGTGTAAACATCTAAGAGAATAGATTTCACGAGGCAGAGAGATTTCAGAGGAGGTGACTGTTCATGGTATGTGATGGTAAGGATGATGACTGGTGGAGAAAAAGAAAAGAAATATAGAATGAAAGTATGTTGATGGCATTGTTTACATACATATGTGAATATATATATACACATATATAAATATATACACATGTATATGTACAACATATATGCATATAAATATACATATGTATATGTGTGCATGTGTATATATGTGTGTATACACATATATAAATATATAAACAATTATTGAAGGGAAAAAGATCCAATATAGCCAAAACAATATTGAAGGAAAATGACAGAATCTGGACAGACTTCAGATCTTACTATAGAGCCATAGTATGAGACGATGTGATATTTGTGAAAAAGAAGAGACACATTGATGGAACAAAATAGAGAATCTAGAAATAGATCATATAATGAAGTGATCTTTGACATATGAGCAAAGACAACTGAATGCACAAAGAATAGCATTTTCAACAAATGGTGCAGGGCAACTGGAAAATCCACATTAAAAAATGTATCTCGATACAGACTTTAGACCTTTTACAAAAAGATACTCAAAATGGGTCACAAGCCTAGATATAAAATGCAAACTGAACAATTTCTAGAATATAACAGGTGAACGTACTCACACTGTGGGTTTGGCAATGACTTTATAGATAAAATACAAAAAGCACAGATGATGCAATAATTGATAAGTTGAATTTCATTAAATATAAAAATATAAACACTACAGAAGATAGTGGAGAAAAAAGACAAGACAAGTCACTGACTGGAAGAGAACATTTGCAAAATACATACCAAATAACAAATATTTTAAATATTCAAAGAGTTCTTAAAACTCAAAAATAAGAAAATGAACAACTCCATTATAAAATGGGGGAAATAAATGCATGAAAGAGTATCTACCAAGGAAAATATACAAGTTAAATAAAAGCATATAAGGAGATGTTTCACATTGTATGTCATTAGGGTAGTACAAATTAAAACAAGTAACATTAGACATTTTAGAATATGGAAATAAAGAACAAATCCTCAATGCTGGTGACAGTGTACAATAGGAATTCTCATTCATTGCAGGTGGGAATATAAATGCTATGACCACCTTGGAAGACAGTTTGGTTATTTCTTATAAGACTGAACATACTCATACAATCCAGCACTCATACTCTTTGGTGGTTACCCAAAGGAGTTGAGTTCATTTTTTTCTGTAAATTAAAGACTCATAAATCTCTTTTCTTAAATTAAACATAATGATTTCAATTTGATATAGATTGTGTAGGCACATGTTATTCCATTGAAGAACTATAACAGAACTGAATATATCTAAGATCCAATGAGAAAAGTGTAGAGGAAGAAAAAGAATGGAGTCCATGTTAATAACTGAGGAAACATCAGAATTGAGCAACAGGTGAGGAGTCAGTATAAGAGAAGAAAGAAGAAATGGCATGAGCCAAGGGTAAGTATATTCAGTTATATCAAATGTTGTAGGAAGATAGAGTAACTTGTGAAGATATGGAAATGAATATAAGGAAACAATGTGAAACCTAACTGACATTTTTAGTGAAGTGGTAAATTATAAGTCCATTTGTAATAAGTTGGATTAAAAATAATTTGAGGAATAAAATTGCAGGCTTAGAGTAATATGTGGACAGAATGAAGAAGAGAAAAAAGAAAGGTCAATTACTATCACTAGGCTGACCATATTTCCTTGAGAGAAAAATTGAGAGGCAAAAACTGGACAGGGTTTGCATGGTGACTGAGGGGAAGGGAGGAGGCAGAGCAATCTGAGCAGGAGCAGAGCA
This sequence comes from Solenodon paradoxus, assembly GCA_004363575.1. Classification (NCBI taxonomy): domain Eukaryota; kingdom Metazoa; phylum Chordata; class Mammalia; order Eulipotyphla; family Solenodontidae; genus Solenodon; species Solenodon paradoxus. The sequence continues at coordinate 707,055 of RJWH01000432.1, forward strand.
GCAAGTAAATGCTAAGCGATGCTGATCAGTGATTGCCTAATAATGCCATGTGGATCAGAAGGACTTCATACAAATAGTGAGGGCCAGTTGGTGCAAGGAAGTTTGGCACTTTAGACAAAAACCAAATTTGGCGCCCCTACAAACCCCATGTTAAATGTCCTGCTTAAAACACAGGCCGCTTTAACCACCCCAGTGTCAGAATGCCCAATAACCCTCGGTGTCAGAGATACCCCCACAGTATTTAACTGTAGCTTGACTATGCTGTGGTGTTTGCTCCCTTTGAAGAATCAGGTGCCTGTGACGTGCGGGGGAGTCCTCTTGCCACAGCTCCTGTTTCCTCACAGGGGCCAGGAACAGCCGTCTTTAATGTGGGGCAAAAGGGGCAGCTCGACTGACTGGGCCTAGTACAACTCAACTGCCACATTTTCCCCATGTTAAAGACAAGCCTGTTTTAGTAAAAATGGGAAAAAACTGACATTTATATTAAAACGATGGGGCTGTTGGAAAACCTGAAAAAATAGTACTGCCCTGTTTAAAACGGATCAACCTAACCAGGACTCACGATGAAAATTTCAAGGCGCTTTCTGTACCTTAGATAACTTCATTTGGAAAAGTTTATGGGTATGAAGTTTTATTGTCACTGATGTTGTTGACATAGCCTCTAGCCAGTTAATGGTATTCTAGCGAGTTCTAAAATGTACCCATAAAATGTAATATGCCTGTGTAATATTAGATGTAAAAGAGACACTTCATGATAAATTCAACAACAAATGATTGAAACTTTTAAATGATGTTAAATTTCCTATTTGGGATATTAAAATAAAATCTTCTGGAATATTAAAGACAGTTTTATAGAATTTCTTGTTGCTCTCTATGCTCTACTTATTAAAAACGAGATTGTCATTTTGAATGCTGGCTCCTATTTGGAAAGGATGAGTTGGTTATCACAAAAGTATTTCTCTTATTAAAATTTTATTTCTAAGGATAATAGTTGACTACAATAGTCTGATCAAAATTTAGATAATTCGAGTGGTGAATCATACTTTGCCTTTGCCAAGTATATGCATGTTGCTCTTATTTTTTCCAAATAATTGGAATGATCAGATAATTTTAGAAATTAATAGGTATTGTATGACAACAAGATCACTATCAATGAAGCGCTTATCAGGTGGCTGTGTTCAATGTAATTAAATTAAAAACCCTGGTGACATAAAAATAGTCAGAGCCTACAGGGTAATTACCAACAAATGTAGAAAATTCTGAAACTTTCCATTTTACCTAGGATAAATAATCACGGAGTAAAACAAGTTTAATTATGTGATTATAGCCAAGATTTGCAAAAACATAAATATGTAATAAGAGGTAATTGGTTAATTTAACTGTGGTACCATACAATGTAATACGATATAGTAATTAAAAATTGCATGTTGAGGATGTAATGATATAAAAGAGAGAATAATATTTAGTTAAGGGGAAAATCCAATTTCAGAGTGTTTTAGAGGAAAGACTAATCCATATTCCAATACTAAACAATGACCCTCCTAAGCTTCTTGAGAGTTGATCCCCCCAGTCTCACCATGAGACATTGCCAGTTCTACTGTCTTTCTGTGCTTAGATTTAATGTGAGGAAGAGGCTTTCCACCATTAAGACTGCCATTGCAACCCTTACCCATGTGCCGTATCTCTCCTTCAGTTAGCACAATGCATAATTGAACAACAAGGGTGATCAAATTTGTTGCAAATTAAAGTCCCAGAATATTTGACTGGAAAGAGCCCTGAAAAGTTATCTAGCTTGACTGGTGATTTTACTGAGAGGAATATCCAGGGAATAAACTTTTGACATAGTCTAAGGAGCACCATTGTTTGCACATTTGGGGCTAGAATTCAAGACATAAAAGTGATGCAGGAGTCATCAAACTTTTAAATACTAAAAGTAAACAAACAAAACTTGCTACAACTTGATCAGAAGTTGCTAAAGCCCTAATTTCTCAGTCACTTTGGGAATCTTAATCACAACTCTCAGAAACAACAGATGACTTAGTACCGCACAAGTAAAACTACCAGGTTTTTGAATAACCAAGAATTCAAATATCTCTATAAATCTATACACATCACTACAATTAATAGAAAGGAAATTGTTATTATTTTCAAATATGCGTTGACCTTGATTATATTGTAGGTCATATAGAAATTCCCAATAAACTTTTAAAAAGCTCTCTCAATCATTATGTATAAAGTTGCCACTATTTGAAAAAAATCTATTCAAATCAAAAATCCATTTGTATATTAGAAAAAGTCTACATACAACCAACTATTTGAAGATATAAGTAAACAATATAACATTTAAAATGACGAAGAACTGCATGACAAAACAGCACTCTCTCTCAAAAGCTATAATGCAGTCAAATGGTACTTAGAAGAACAATTTTAGCCAAAAAGCATTCATCAGAAAAAATACAATTTTATTAGAAACCAAAAATAACTGAAGAAAATCTTGAAATAATCCCCCAACTGCTTGAAAGAATAAAGAAATCAAATAAGAGGATGCAGACTTGACCAATAAACATGTAGCACAACTGATTGCAAAAGAAAGGGCATGAAGGCAAAAAAAAGATGAACAACCCAGATGAAAACCAAAATACAGGCATTCAAAATCTAACATTACAGAAGCATATTTTATACAACTTGAGTTTAATAAATAACAAAAAATGTATACTTTTGGAGAATTCAGTTTCATAAATTAAAAAAAAACAACTCCCGAATTGTTAAAGAAACTTGAAAGGTATTCAGGTATTCTGAAAACTAACACCCAAGCAAAAGCAAAAGCAAAATCAGATAATATTCTGAATGATTCCTATCAAATATGAAAAAAACAGGTAATGCCTTTGGTCAACCTGTTTAGTCAAGGCACAGTAAAAGATGAAAATATTTCCACACGCATTCTATGAATAAAGCAAGATTCTGACATAAACTCTAAACATAAAAATGCCAGAGATAATTCTCTCATTTTTAAATATTAGAAAATGAAATTCAAGTCTTATTGATAGATCATAACCAAACCTAGTTTATCCCCATGGAGAAATAATGATAATGTAATTTGCTAACTAACACAGGAAGTGAGAGCATAAAGTAAAGGTAAAATATTTTTATGAAAATCCATGAACATTCTTATAGATAAATGAAGATACATGTCAACCTAAAATAACTATTAGTTAACTATAAAACCATTGTATTTAATTAGGAAGTAGTATATTTCATTCAATAAGAAGAACAAAGTAAGATCACAGCTTCTCATCACTATATTTAGTATTTTAATAGAGGTCCTAATCAATTCAGTAATATAAAAAGTCATACATTAGAAACAAAGAAGTTAAATGTCATTATTTACAAGTGAGTCATTATTTACAAGTGACTTCCTCTCATTATTGATAGTCAGTTAGAAACAATGATTGGAACAGGATTCAGAAACATAATAGCTACACCCTGAACCAATAGCAATATCATAGCTTTTCAAAGATTTAATAAATGAGAAAAGATATATAAGAAGAAAATTCTTAAAATACATCTGACACTTGGAAAAGAAGACTGATGTTGAGAGACACACGAATATCTTCATTAGATGTGTAGATGAACTCATCACCACCCTCTTCTTGAGAAACTGAATCATCTATTTTATGTCTTGTAATTATGAAAAGAACTCTTAAAATCACTCCTCTTTTTTCCACAGATTTTTGTCAACAGGCATGAAAAGTTATGGTGTCATCATTCTTATTGTTTATTTAACACTTGAAGCACTTAGAAAAATAGGCAAGTTAAGGATATGTTCCATCTTACATCCCTCATAATTTAATGTCTATTTTTCTGTTGAATGGTAACATATTTTATTATAGATTTATACTTTTTCTTGGCACAATAAATGTGTCAACCACCTCTTCTCAGTTTGTTAAACTTTTGCTTTTCTGTTGGCGCTCTTTTTTTTTAAACGTAACAAGCATTTGCAATTTTATATAATCAAATTTCCATTTTCATGTTTTTGCTTATTGCGTTTTTGAATATGTTTAATAATGTATTCTGCACTCTAAGACTTTAATATACATTTTTAAAATAGTCTACGATGTAAATGTTAAATACATCTAAAATGTGTTTTGGTAAGTGAGATATTAGATTTTGGAGTGAGAGCTATGTTGGTTTCTACAAAAGTCTTTTCTCTAATCCTGAGAATTTCAGTAACCACAGAATTACTTGCTTCTAGAAGATGTAAGGAAAATTTACCTATGTGAGGACCTGTACCTGATCATTTTTCTCAATTTTATCTGTGAGTGTTAGCACTTTTAGAGCATTTTTTTCATATATTTGTGGTCAATAAATATATAGTTTTATGAAAAAAATCTTCCAATTTTCAGATACACGTGGCCACAATTGGTTAAATATATTCTCATTATAAACAGTCCTTCAGACTATCCAATTACTTCTCAAATCAGAGATTAAGATAAAAAGGTTTTCTTGATTTGTTTGAATTTCACTCAAACATTTAAACCTATTTCCTTTTTTTAATATTATTGTTGTTTTTTCAATGGTTGTCCATGGATTTTTGTTCTTTTTTGTTTCTAAGTGTTTCTGAGATAAATGCTTAATTCATTTATTATAAAGCTTTGGACTTTCCAAAGACATACACTTAAGGTTATACATCTCTTCTTCTGACATGCCTTTTTCACTAATCTATAAATATTTTAGAGGTAATTTCCCATCTTCTCTAACTGTAATCAGTCATCGTATTAGACTGAAATTCCAAAAATGTGGAGGCTGGCATATTTCTAAAGGTTAGTGTGTATCGTCCACAAAAAGAAGTAATGATACACTGCAAGACAGGAGGTGCCTTAGCAGAGATGAAAACCATACATCTAAGTCTTTCACAAACACTTGGCAATGGCAGTTCTCTGCTAAGAGGAGGACCAACACTTCTTTGAAGCTGTTGTCACAGGCAGTTTCAGGTGGTGACCAATATTTGAAAGAAAAGGACACACAAAAACAATAAGTAATAATAAGAAATTTAGGGCCTCTACATTAAATCTAGATAGCTATCTAAACTCTATTTACTTGGAAAAATAATTGAAATAAAAGTAGTACCTAAATAGCATATATGTTTTGGGAAAGAACCTTGTCTAGCAAGCAGCCTGTGATGGTAAGTCTCTAGGTCATTTCATGGCACCCCAAGACTTTTTCAGCCAACACCAGTTTTAGAGGTGACTCTAGAGGATGAAACTCAAGAAACAGCCACGCAGAGGGGAGAATCTTAAAACATAACAGCCAAGATATTTTCTCCCAGAGAGGAGATAGGAAATAGTCATGATGACTAGTCAAACCGGTTACTTCTCAAGTGAAGACTTTTACTATTGGCCATTTGTGATAGATCAATGCGGTTGGTCAAGGGCTGCTGTCTCCTTTTTATGAACAGGAGTCTTAACTTGGTTACTGTTGCTCCTCCCTGCTTGCATGTTGGATGTATTGAGCCAATATCACGTCCATTAGCCCTTAGATGGCTAGGTGTGGGCAACCAAATCTGGGCTGAATGGGGAGCATGGAAACGGCCTAGAAAGCCCAACTTTAATGCAAGGCAACAAAAGTCTGGCTCATTTGAGAAGGTCTGAACATTGTGCAAGCTTGGATGAACACATGATATACGCATACCCAAGAGATAATAGATCCTCAAACACCTTCTAGATACTTTACAGTATCCATTCTCCCAGGCTTCCTTGATAAAAGCTGCCTTGATTTTTGCGGAGCACTTGGACAAAATGAAAAGACCACACTCCTCAGCTTCCTTTACAGCTGGGGTATGGCGGTGGGGAGGGGGGGATGCTAAATTTTGGCCAGTGACAAGTAAATTAAAATTTGATGTGTGACTTCTAGGAAATTTTATTTTATTTTTTAGGGGATAGAAAATACACCATTTCTTGTTCCTTTCAAAGTTGATTGCAATGTCTACAAGTCCCGCAAGAGGACCGACCACGCCTTTGGGATGGTTCAGCACACTGGAAAAGCACTACTTTTTGAGGAATACGAAACTTGCTTAAAGGACATCTCTCTGTCTGGGATTCTAAAATGCACTATTTTACTAGTTAAAGAAATGTACAGCATTAATACATTTCTTTTAATTGATTACATTTAATATTCTACTTATTTACATTTAATATTCTACTTATTTAATATATAATTTGATATATAGTATTTACTTATTATAGTATCTTATTATACTATACTTATTATACTTATTATAGTATCTACTTATTACATTTAATATTCTACTTATTTAATATATAATTTGATATATAGTATGCTCACTTATGACCATGATCTTGATAACCTTATTTCCATCTTGCTAAGGCAAACTTCTTATACGTATTTAATTTAAAAAAAAAAAAATTCTCCACTGAATTTGATTCCTTGTATATTATTTTCCACTTGTGTTTACCTGATCATTCTTCCCACTTTAATTGACACTTTCGATCACTTGATTTTTAAAAATCTCTTGTATGTAGTTGATCATTTGCAATCATTCTTTTCTTTAAAACAGATGAGCTGACCCCTTTCATAGGTATTTTAGAACCAACTGGGTCGATTCTATTATCTAACTGTAGCATTTCATGTTGTTTTATTTTTGCTGTCCTCTATTTTTTATTTAGCTTCACTTTTTAAAGACAGAAACATTTTCCCTCTGATAATTTGAAAAAATATTTCTTTTTTAGTTATTTTAATGATGACTGTTTGAGTAATATTAGGTAAAACTTGATTTTTTTCATTTGTAATCAGTGGTCCAAGTCAGTTTGTGGGGGGCAGTCACTGCTCAGGAGCCCTGGGGCTGCCCAGTTACCCAGCAGCAGGATGAGAGGCAGGCATCACCTGGAGAGCTATCCACCACATAGAACTGTAAGCATCAAACAACTAGAGCAATATTTGAGAGATACTCTCATCTATAAATACTGAAGGTAAATGAACATGCACACTAAAACTGTGGTCAGTAATGGTGTGGTTTTGAAAGAAAAGAGTTCCCTTCCACCCCTGCCCCACAGCAGCTCTAACTATAAATTTCTACTACACTTGAAGGCTTCCGCTATGCGCCCAGCAGGTGTTTAACTTATGCTCACCTTCCACACTGAAGAGTGTTAAGTGTTCTGAATTTTTATTCACTCATAAATTTTTATAAAAAGTTCTGTGTTAGTCTTACTTTGGAATATTTATTTATGCCTTCTAAATCTAATATCCATTGTTCTTCTATTCCTTTTATCCCTTGAAGTAAATACATGCTTCTTTTGCTTTGTTTTAACTTAATGAACCATTTTTCTTGATTAAAATGCACAAATTCAAAAGTCTACCTTGAATTCTCATCTAAACCACGTTTTTAAGGAAGTCTGATAAGGATTAGATTTCCTTAGAAAGATAGGATGACGAGACTTTTTTCTCCGGACATAGCACAAGAAATTTTAGATAATTGGTGAAGTATTTTAAAGTGTTAAGTACCCTCCCCCAAAAGTTTAAAAAATGATGAACTCCAATAAAATTAAAAATTTCACAAAAAAGAAAAGGGAATTACAATTTATTACATGCTTTAACTGTGAAAAGAATTTACCTTATAAAATGAAAAGTGTGTATCTGTACAATAAAAATGATAATATACCCAATATACCTACACTGGAATGATGAAAGAATGTTAGGAGCACTCACGACTGAGTGTCTGTGCTGGGGGAGGCCAGGAATAGCAGGAAGTACAAGAATCAATAAGGGCTATCTATCCCTAATCTAGGAAAATTAAAAGTAGTAACAAAAATATGACATAGACATATGTATGTAAAAGCAAAATAAAAAAAAACACTAAAGGAGATAAAAATGAAAATATATATGAAAGAGGAAGAAAATGGACCATTTTTTTCCTTTTTATACAAAGCTTCTCCTTTAAAACCAGAGCATACATTACTTAAGATTAAAAAAATTCCAATTTAGTGTTTTTTAAATTGCATGCCAATCCCATTAGTGAGTCATGAAATGTATTTAGCTGGTCACTTTCTGCTTTAACATAATGAAATGTAATTTGAAAAAATAATGAAGGAAATATCAAGGTAATAAGAATCTTGCCGTCAACACAGTACAATGAGTTGTTTTGTGTAACCTGTGTCTGAGGGTGTACGCGTGTGTGTGCTCAATGTATACTTCACACTAATATAAAAGTTATTTCTTAGTTCTCATTAGAAAAGACATTGCTTAGATGAAATCTAGTTATAAAGCAGTGCTGAAAAACAAAATTCATTTGAATATATTTTAAAGATTGTGTTGGCTTTGTTCAACAATTCATGAAATGGGCAGTATCCAATCTAGCAGACAGAAAGGCTCTTCAAAGAGATATCCAAAATGAGAGTTTTATAGGCAGAGAGCAGTGGGAAAAAAGTGTATTGGTTACAGTGCAAGGTGAAGTCCCTTTAGGGGATGGCTGGGGTCCATCAGGCAGATTACCTAACTAGTGCTGATCAGGAGATTCTTGACTGACTTAAGATTCCATTTCCAGAAGAGTTTAAACTGTAATTAAGTTATATTTTTGTTTAGTGACATGGAGCTTAGCACAAGCAACTCCATTTGGGGTCTGCTTCTCTTGTTTTTAATAGAGGGAAAGAGGCCCAAACCAGCGTTGACTTTCATACTCAATGGCAGAGGCAGGTACGAACAGAACTCCTCTTACAAGAAGATAATTATTATTTTTCTGAAAGGAAAGGTACAGGCAGAAATGAAGGCAAGTAGGCAAGCAGGCAGAAGAGACAGGAGGATGAAGCATTTTTCATTTATTTTTAACTTAGTTGTCCATCTTAGTTGTTCCCCCTGCTCGGGAACGTGAACCTAGGTCCTTGGGGTGCACGCGGATTGTGCTCGGTCAAAGGCAGAAAAACTAACCACTATTCCACCAGGATTGCCACAAAGACATGTTTTATGTCTATTCATATTAGGTAAAGAACTATGGTAAAGTTAAAAATTATTAAAAAGGAAAGTTGTTACAGATGTAAATATTAAAGTAGCCATTTCCAAATTTTAATTCATTTTCTTTTTCCCTAGTCACGGATTTGCTCACTCATTACTTGAGCGCTTTCTTGGTGCCCAAAATATACAAAGAACACTAGACAGCTCCTCTCTAGATAGGAATGTACAGTGCAGTGGAATACAAATAAAATAAATGATCAAGATATTGATTAATAAGCTCTAAAGCAAAGAACTGCACAGAGAACTAGAGAAGACCGAGGGTACCAGTTACCTAGTTGAATCAAAGGAATCAAGAAAGTCTTCCTAGAAAAAGTAGTATTTAAATTAAGTAGAGATAGCTCTATCACTTAAAAATCAATCCCTTAAGTCTTATTCTGGAATTGGAAGATAACATTAGGAATAAGAATGAATTAAGAAATTGTACCTTCAGATAAAGTACAGGAGCGTGTGTACAGAACTGATTCGGGAGACTGTGTTTCTCCATTCCCATCTACTTTTCCTTTTCTCCAGTTGCTTTAAAAACTTTCCTTTTCTCACTTGATCACTGATAAACTGTAACTGAAATATTTTTTAACAGAAAGGATTTGCAACTCTTTGAGAAGGATACTTACTTCACAAGAGCTGTTTGTGGCTCCATATTTTTTCCAACTATGTGAAGGAAATTGTCTATACTGTCAGATTAAATCAGTTCTACATGTAGAGAAAAGTAGACTAGAAACTAAGAAAACTATCACAGCCCTGGTGGCTCTTAAGCCTTAGTTTTGTCTTGTTTTTGAGTCTCTAAAATTCTTATAATGTTTCTAGTTCCTCGGTTCAGAATTAAGTTCAGACACCTCTGAGAAACACACTCTGACACCCACAATAATGGTGACTAATATGAGAGACATTTTATTAGTTACCTGTTGCTGAATAATAAATTAACCCAAAACGCAGAGGGTGAAAACAGCACTAGATATCTTTGTCTTTTCACAGTTCCTGTGGGTCAGGAATTTAAAAGAAGTTGACTGAACAGTTCAGTCTCAGAGACTCTCATACGGTTGTAGTTAAAATGGTGGCCAGAACAGCAATCATTCAAAAGTTTAACCAATCTGGGGGACCTTCTTCTAAGATGGATGACTCCTAGGTTGGGCAAGTTGGTGTTGGATATTTCTGAGGCGTCTCAGTTCTTCCCGAGCCCAGACAGGCCTGTCAAGGGTTCTCACAATATGGTGGCTAACTGCCCTTCGAGTGAACAGTGCGCCAGAGAGTCAGGGAGCCAGATGGGAAGTATTCATTGTATTACCCAGCTCAGAAGTCAAATAGCATCATTCTTGTTATAATCTATTTGTAAGACATGAGTCACTAAGTCCAAAGCATTTGCAGAAATATTTGAAAAACACTACCTTGTCTTTCTTTTCTATAATCGTCAACAACTGACTTGCATTATTAAGATCGCAAGATGGCTGATGGAGCACTAGTCATCTAGGTCTTTATTCCAGCAGTAGGAAAGAAAAGGGGAATACTTGGAAGAACTGTGTGACCATTTCCTTTCAAGGAAATTTCAAGGACGCATCAGTGAATGCTTCTATTTAATCTTAAATGATTAGAAGTCTCTTGGTTCCTCCACTGCCAAGGAGAATGAGAAGTAGTCTTTTATTATTTGTGATACTATGCTAGCTAAACACTGGGGTTCTGTGACAAAAGGGGACAGTGAAAGCGGATGCTAGTAGGCAATCAGCATTCTCTGCCCAGAAAGCTGATGAATGAATTCTTAAAAAAATAAAGTTGTGAGACTTCTGATTCTGATGAAGATGGAGTAGCCTCATTCCCCTTAAGTCCTCCTTCTTACAAATGAACAAAACAAACAAAACCCTAAATATAATTTTTAAAATAACAGTAGGGAGATACTGAAAAGTGGAAATTAGAAGATAGATTGATAAGGTAACTGAAACCTTGAGAAATAACTTGAAAATGAGTTCCCTGGGCTCCTTATTGCTATCCTTACAGCCATGACAAGACACTGCAGAATGGTCCACCATGGAAATTTCAATGTTGACAGGAAAAACGCTTCCCAAAGTAGCCTGTTACACGTGCTAAAGAACTGGAAAAAGAGTGGCCTAACAACAGAATGCATTTTTGGCAATTAATGCCCTACTCTAGACAAACATCTACAGGTCAAGTGTAACCACATTCCCTTCAGTTTTAATGTAAAATGGAGCCTCCATCCCCATGAGACATCAAGATATTGAAGAAGGCAGTGTGAATCTGAGCTGATCACACTCTGCTTTCTCCCCAGCCCTGAAGTCAGTGGAGCCCAATGGGAGGCAAACCTGCATACTCACCTGATGTCAGTAAGGTGGACTGAGGTATTGAGAGAAGATGCTGATTTCAATTTGTGCCCCTTGACCTCTGATACCAGAAGGCTCCCAATTTCCAGAGAGGTTCAGCTCCCATCTTTACTCTGAAGGAACAAAGAAGTATGACCAGTTTTACCACTTCCCTCCCAGATATCATAAAATACTCAATTCATAGGCAATGAAGTTTTCCACTTGCTGGGAAGATGTTTGTAGGTAACAGTGGATTAACTTCCAACCCAATCATCTAAAAGGCAGTTTCAGTGTGAATCATGTTTCACTCCTGGAAGCAATGGGTTAGGTAGGGTTCAGCTGTCCCCTGAACTTATACACCCACCTAGTCCAGTGGCTAACTTAACATAAATATTGTTTCTCCAGTTTCAAGTTCATTACATAGCATTTAGAGAGTCATTAAGAAATATTTCACAGTCAATAGAAACAGTTTTTTTAAGAGATGAAAATCTTATATTATCTCTGAATTTTTCATGTCTTTGTTTTTTAGTTATATATATAAATATACACATGTATGCATATATACACAGATATACATATATGCACATATGTATATGTGCGTATATATATGCATATGTATATATATGTGTATGTATATATCTACATATACATGTATATATATGTATATATATAACTTTTTACTTTCAGCAAAACTGTGAGTACAAGATTCTCAACATTGCCTGCATGGATGATAATCATAAGATGGTCTCTTTTTCAGTAAAACTGCTTCACATGCAGAGAATTCCCCATTTATTCAGGAGGGCAGAATTCAGTCTACAAACACACTTGGGAAAGTTTATATCCTCTGAAAATGGTTAACTAATAGTAATATAAAATGATATTTGCAATTTTTGCCTGTCAGCAAAAAATAAGTAAGCTAACAAAAATTCACAAAGATAAATATGAAAGGTGTTTTGGAGATGTGGATTTTAGAAACCCCACATAGAGCCGCCTGAGAGCAGAGTGCTCTAATAGGCCAAGGAACATTCTCAAAGATAATCTCACTCCATACACATCATTATGTGAAGGTTATTATACTACTACACCTGCTAGTCAAATTGTAAAAAAAAAATCGTATCAAATTCAAGGCACCTTTGCAAATTCTTTAGATCTATAGACAGTTTAACTTAATTACCTTAAAATGTTGTATAAATGTGCCTGGGTAGAGAAAGAGTTCATTGTACAAATACACATTTCTTTTTATCCATTTTTGCGTTAGTACCCTGTACCCCTCAATAGAATTTAATATTCATTAAAATTTAAAATAACTTTTCTTAAATATAGTCAAGAAATAGGTTTCAAGATAAAGTAAAACAAATTTTAATTGCCTTATTGGCTACTTTCCAGTATCATCTACTTAGTTATCAACGAATATAATCAGATTCACTCTCTGGTTTAATGTTGAAAAATGCCTTTTTTAATAATTACAGTAATTGAACTGATTGAATACTTCTCATATTTATCACAACTTTTAAAGTCTGTTTATCTGTTGAATGTTTTAGATTATGTTAAATCACAAGGTAGCCTGTTTATCAGATTAGGTATCTAATATCTTCTAAATTTGCTTAAGTGAGATTGGTTCCTAAAATCTAACAATAACAAAATAAAAGTCTGTTATCTTAATTTAGCAACTCTGTTCCAGCTTTTTAAAGTTTGTTAATTCTTGATGCTCCTAATGCAGATCTTAGTAGCTATTCATACTTTCTATTAAGAACAGTTAATTTTTAAGACTTAAGTGGTTTCAATAAATAAAATTCCAATATGGAACTTAGAATTCTACTACTAGATATATTTTTATGATGGTGTCAGTAGGTCTTTAATTTAATCCTAAATGTTTAATTATTGGGGTTTTGATTTTTTTCTTTTATATGCTGAATTCAGTCTCTTACATGAATTTGACATAAAGTACCATTCTAGATGACTGACTTTTATAGATCAGATATTACTTCCCTCATCTTACGATGAAATATTTTAGAAATTCTGCCAAAAAATAATTTCTGGTGATTCCTGACACTCTGAGAATCCCCCTTAATGTCTCTCTCGCCTTGTCTTCCACCAGCTAGCTATAATGGGAAGGCAAAAACCATTTGCTTGTTTGACAAACAATATTTTTGTATCAGGAGGAGACAGTCTTGATCAATTCCCTTCATAGCCAACCAGATGGATTGCCTGCTGGATTCTGGCTTTAGACTGCCTGGAAAGGGGACCCTGGGGGGCAGAGGGGGACTTGAGACAGGGGACTAAGGCGCTCAGTTTGGAAGTGTATGAAGACTTCTGCTTTAGATAAGTGAGCTGAGTTAGCCATCTTTCCTTAACTGATTTTAACTCATAGATGAATCCTAGACCTTGCAGAAATAGAGAGAAATAAATATACAAGAGGTAGAAGAGGGCAGATATGGGGGATAGTGAAACTGAAGAACATAAACAGAAGATGACCCAAACAGCGAAGTTTTCATAAAGCGAGGGAAAACCTAGAAGCAGCTTGACAGGATAATTTTCAAAAACTTCATAGACTCTCAAAATCCTTTGTATTTGCTACAGGATCCCGTCCGAGCTATGAAGAATAAGGGACATCATGTACAGAAAGTGCCTGATACGGTGCTTGGCACAGGGAAGATGAGCAATAAGTTGAACTTTTCTGATATATCCTCAGAAGAATTAGAAATAGCTGTAGAATATTTTTATATTATCGGAGAAATAACCTAAGATAATAAATGGGTGTGTGTTTGTGCTGAAGGACATAGGGTTCTATTAAGTTCTTCATAAATAACCATCTCAGAGATGGTTAAAAGGACTCCTTGTCACTTATATGCTTAGCATTTCTCTTTCTTGGCCTGAGACAAATCTAAAATTGCAGATCAGGTAAGGAAACATAGAGAAGATATGATTTCAATATTAAAAAAACCTTGTGAAATTTATTAACAGATGTTCGTTGTTTAATTTTTTGCCCAGTGAGTTAAAAACATCAAGAAACAAAGAGGTCAGTTCAAGCTTGGAGTAGTCCCAATGCTGGTTTTGCATAAAATATATGAACTGCTATATGACATGAAACGACAGAAAGAGAACTGGGACTCTGAAGACCTACCTGTGTCTTGCTGTGAATCAGATTCAGGACAGCGTGATCAGGAACACAAAACCAAATTCCAGCCCTGTCACTTACATTTTGGGCACAAGTGACTTGCCCTGCCCATTCCCAAACAATCCACTCCACTTTCTGCAATTTTTAAGGACCCTTCCAGACCAGACCCCCTACTCCTCCCACATCCTTCCCTGCTGTGTTTGGGCCTCAGGAGTCACTTATTTCCCCGGAGGTGCTAATGGACAGACCAGGTGTTAACTGAAGGGTGAGTTCTCAGGATTATTTAAATTTTGAAAACAGGCTTTTTGAAGACCTGAACTTTTGGTTATCTGGAGAAACCGAGAGGAGAGTTCCTTGTGATTAAAAACAGGACACACTTAGTGGACTTTGACTCAGCACTAACAAACCCACAAGCTTGACCTTGGCAGCCTTAGTGGCTTTGGAAGAAGGGGCTGAGGTCTCAGGAGCCTGCGGGTAGTGGGAGTTGAGCTGGACACCACCAGTTCACACCAAGTTCACACAGGGGACCTCAGTCTATCTCATTTGACTCAAAGCAAGTTAAACTTGCCATTTATTGTCCATTCCTGCTCTGCTCTCTGATAAGGTGTTTGATTCCCTGTTCTAGGCTTTTCTCCCAAGATAAGAATCATGGTCACTGTTCCTCCACAAGTTTTACAATTTATAGTCCATGAGGAGCTGCATTTGGGAAATTTGGAAGCCAGCGCAAGTAGGATGGAAGGAGATTCTCTGACCATATCAGGATCAGCCCTGAAATATATGCACTTGGGAGAAGAAGGAGGTATTCAAATAAATGTACATGCTTCCATAAATCAGAGTTGATCATGTTAGACTTACAGGGAAATCATGATGCCAAAATACAGAAGGGCTGTTGAAGGGAGGCATGTTGGAGCCCCACCCCTCATCAAATATTTTGTGTCTTTTTTAAAGGTTGCTTACAGAGGTTAGAAGGTCATTTTAATTTAACAATTACTGGCTTCAGCTGTGTAAGGGGTTCATCAAAGGCGGCTTTTCAGTGCTTTTTCCATTCAATTTAAATGAAAAAAGAAATGAGGTTTTCAAACATGCTGAAACTATTCTCACTGAATTTCGAAGACCATACTTCAAATTTTGAGGTAGAAAAACTGAGGATGGGGGATACAGAGGGTAGGGAGAGAAGCTTCTAATCATTTTCCAATGACGTCCTCAACAGGAATTAGACTATGCCAAAGTACTTGACATGGCCAGCTAAGGTGAGGTTAAAATAATTACTGGGGAGAATTAGAACACATCAGTGTTCTTGAAGTTACCTGGCGTGTTTATACTAATCAGGGCTTCTGTGAACTGTAATTCTAAACCTGGCCTCTGCCCTGACTATCATTCAGTTTTTTGAGTTAAAAAACAGCCAATTCCCCTTTCATTTCTTTCACATATTGTGTGTGTTCATTTAAACCCCAACATTTACACAAGAAATTCACATTAATTAATCATCACTTGATTATTTTCATATCGCTAATAAATGTTTAAGACTTATAGGAGGTCGAAATGGAAAGTATGAGAAGGTACAACTGTTAAGAAACAGCCCCTAAAGTTTTGGAAGCTACCTGACGTTTTCAAAGGTCATAGCTTTGGAAGACATCGTTTGGGATGAAATAACCTCCAATGGTTCAAACAGAGACTCACATTGCAATCTCTGCCTCTCCAATCTCTTGATTTACATATACTATTCACTTCACCTCGAGTCTCCGGTTTAGGGGAGACTCCCCTTCTGTTTACAAGGGGTTGACTAGTAATTTCTTTCAGCTTATGTAGAATATCTGGAAAATCCGTGGAAAACCTAGTATTTTGTCATAAATGGAGGTTTGGAGCGCCAAATTAGTATGAGGTCTTCAACGTTTTGCATCAAGGAGACAGACTGGACGTCTTGATCCAAGGGTCCTAGAACATAAACTAGAGTTGCAAGGAGTTTTTTTTGCAGGGAAAAAAAAAAGCGACAGAATGTGGGAGACTTAGGGGTACTCACAGCCCTACCTGCTATGATTCTCTCCTTAAAAAAATAAAAGAAAAACCAACTTCCACCCTTCCACAGGAAAGTTTGCACTCCGAAATGCTCCGGAAGTTCACCGCAATACACTTTACATTTTCTCGAAGGAAGCACAGCTCCCAAATCCCGAAGACGGCTTTGCCTTAGGGCGGAGCTGGGTGTCAGAGGCGGACCGGACTTAACGTCCAGGGGTTCAGGACCTGGGGATGCACCGAGTTTCCTCCGGCTCGGGTCCCAAGTCTGACTGGCCAGCCTCGAAATTGCCGAGCAAGGAAGGAGAGACCGAGTACGCTTCGGGAGAAAGAAACCCAGGAGCGAGAGAACGGTCGGGCTGCCGGGCGACGCGAGAACCGCTTCTGGAGCAGAGGTTAGTTAGCAAGCAGAAAGGGGATCTTCGCAGCCCGCGTCACCTCGGGAGACGGCTGCAGCCGGCTCGGAGCGAGGAGTGGGCTCGCGCGCGGGGAAGCGGGGGCGCACGGGAGCTGGGAAGGGAGGGAGGGAGGGAGGGGGAGCCCGGGAGCCGCGGGAGCGGCGCGGACGGGGGGCGGGGAGCGCGCCCGGCGCCGGGAGCTGAGTGGACCGCTCGACACGGCGGCGCGTGCGGCGGCGCCTGAAAGCCCGAGTTGGCAGAGCTCGGGCTGCATTTCCAGCCGGAGCTGCGAGCGCCGTGCGGGCTCACAAGGTGCGGTGCCTGGAAGCAGCCTGGGGCTGCTCGGGCCGCTGCCGCCGGGGCGCGCACCCTCCTCCCCACCTCTCCTCCCTCCCCGGGGGCTGCGGGGCTGCGTGCGCGAGCGCCTGGCCTGGGGGTCCAGCGTCCCCTCCGGTCCCCGCCTGCCTGTCTCCCCCTCCCTCCCTTCCTCTCCCCGCGTCGTGGCCCCCGCGGGCTGTTCCCGGGGCTCCCCGCTCGCGGTGCCCCTGCTTTGACACTGGCCCCTCGCCCTCCGCCTGTCTCCTTTCCAGATGCTCAAGGTGTCGGCGGTGCTGTGTGTGTGTGCAGCCGCCTGGTGCAGTCAGGCTCCCGCCGCCGCAGGGGCTGCGGCCGGGGGGCGGGCGGACGGCGGCAATTTTCTGGATGATCAACAATGGCTCACCACGATCTCGCAGTATGACGAGGAAGTCGGACAGTGGAATAAATTCCGAGACGTAAGTGCGGCGCAGCGCCCTCGGCGGACACCAGGGCGCGCTGCTCCCAGGCGGGGGCCGCGGCGGCGGGCGGGCGGTGGGGTCGGTTTTCCCGGAGACGCCCGGGCGCACGGCGGCTGGAGAAGTTGGCGGTTCCGAGGTCCCCCTCCCGGCTGTTGCCCGGGGAAGGGTTTGCCGGCTGGAGACGGAGAGTTCAGGTCTCCCCAGGCCCCGTTCTCCCACGGTGCACCCCCGCCCGGCAAGGTCTGCAAAGTGCTGGCTCCCCCTTCTCAACTTTTGAATGGCGCTTTTGGCACCAGGAAGCCTAGCAGATGTGCCTTGGCCATGTATTATTGCTCCTAAAGTAACTGGGATCGATCCTGTTACTAATGGTCCATTAAGGAATTTGAGGGAGGAGGTCGGAAGATGTAAGATTTATAAATGCCCGCTCTCTGAGCGTGGGAGGGGGTTTGGCGGCCCCAGTCGGTAGAAGTTGAACTGCTCCTGATTACATAAAATTGCTGAGATGTGTGCTCCAGTGTTAACTTTGAAACAGAACGTGTGTACAGTACATTCGATTCCGTTGTATTTCAAAGCGAATCACTGTCTTCATGTCTGCGGAGTGAGGGGTGGGGTGGAAGGGTTTGCTAGCGCTGACTTGGGAGGGTGAAACTGGCGGTCCCTGGGAGTTTCCTAAAGGCTTATTAAGGTGGAACCGGATTTGGAGTCACCTGGCACGGAGTTGGTTTTTTTTGGGTTTTTTGTTTTGTTTTGTTTTATTTTTTTGCTTAGGGCCCCGGGCTCTGACCTGCTTGTCATTTTTTCCCACCTGATCTGAATGGAGTCAAGCAGAAGCTGCCGGGAGCGTGGTTTAGATCGCTTTCAACTCGCTCGTCCCTGGAAGGAGGCCGCCCTGACATTTGATTACCGCCCCCAGCACACTCTTTAAAACCCAGAATGCCTGAAGGGGAGCTAGAGTGATTCACACACTCACTGCCAACCCTTGTGGTGGCATTTGAGAGAATTTCTTTTGGGGTCCATCTGCGTACACTCCGCAGAGATGAATTAACTTGTTTCATCAGCTCACTCGGTGTTATGATTTGGCGAAATACATGGAAGCTCAACTTAGTTTCCATCCTGGCTCCTCAGCCCCTCTGCCAACACACCTCTGGGAGAAACTGATAAGCCAAATCAAATGGGTACTGATTCTGAGAGGGAGTCCTGAAGAAAAGCTCATTTTTACTTGAAAATTAGACATAGCTCATTGATACTACGCATGGGTACATGGGATGAAGAATGATAATGGTTATACTTAATGGAGGGCTTTGTCTTACTTGCTTTATGAACAAAGCTTGAATATAATTTTATTGCTAAATGAATGCTCTTCTGAGGCAAACTCCTAACCCTTGTCTTTTTAAGTTGATTCTAATCTTGAACACAATCAAAAAGGTAAGCAGGCAAATGAGCTAGTTCACAGCCTGGAAGAATATCTGTTTAATCTGCCCTCATTTGGAGAACAAATAGTGAGCATTTTGTCAGTATTTGAACAATGCTTCACATTTCATTATTTAATGACTGCTTTACAACTTTTCGCAATGATTTTAGGCTTTCTTTCGGTGGTATGTTGTAAATCTTGAGTATTTCAGTATACTCTGCTCACTCATACTATATTGAGTTATTAAGAGCAGCCAGCCCATACGTGAACAATTTGCAACTGTATTTGATTTAAACTACTAAGGAAGGTTGTTACCTGAAAGAATTAAATATTCAAGAATTCGTGCAGCTGTTATTAGACAGTAGAGTATTTGATTGTTAGAGTATTTCATTTATTGCTATGTGATCTGGAGGATTCATCAAAATTGTATGCTAAATGATGTCAGGGATTTACTGAGATTTTTAGCAAATACCCATTTTGAAGTGCATACACTACATGAAAATATATTAATTTATTGGAAAAACTTATATTAGGTTTTAGAATTACCGTTTTAGTAAGATAATTACGTTTTTTGTAAAGATGACTTCTGGAGGGCCTGGTGAAGATAAGAGCGATCTATTTTTCCTGTAACACCTGTTGCTTGTTATTTACATGATAAAATACATGCAGACAGCTGTATTTCACTCAGAATTCAGAATATAGAATATTTACATAGACCATTCATTCCCACTGTTAATTTGCATACTTTCTCTTTTGCGGGAATTATTATCCTACATTTTTTTTCTGTATCATTCAGGATGTTTCTTTTTTAGTTCATTATTCAGCTGAAAGCATGTGGTGATGAGGCATTGCTTGAAATAAGTCTGTACTGCATGAATCTACCTTAAATGTTCTGCGTTAAGGTTGAGCTCTTAAATTAGGCATCTGCATGCTTAGTTTATACAAAGGCAAAGAAACAAGGAAATCTGAACTTCTATAAGAAACAATGTAATAATGTCCTGATGATAGCTTTTCTCCTGTAAGAATAGAATTCATTTTATTTAGAAAAGCTTTGAGATGCCTCAGCATAATTAACACTAGAATAATTCTTCCCTTTTTATGATGTTTTACACAATCAACATTATTTTGTATGTAACTCCTTAGCGAAAGCTCAAGATATAGCTTCTTTTGAATATAAGTAGAAACTACTTTGGATACAGTCTGAAAATGCAATTCCTCATTGTATTTTAATTGAATTTTTTTTTTACCATGTTGCTCTTCATATAAGCACATTTTTTATATAAGAAAGTTCAGGAATAAGAGTATGGATTGGAACTGTTACAATAGAGTAAATGAGCATGGAAATATTGCCATTGATAACTTATTTTCTCAGTTTCTTCATTATAATTCACAGAGAAATAATCAAACCACAGACAAGCTTACAATGAATATTAACACAGAAGAAACTTGGAATTATTTTCACCACTCAGTACTAGAAATGGTCTTTGAATAAAGTTTTGCTGCTCTTCAAAGTGCTTATAATCATTCTGTGGACATAGAAAATTTTATCCTTTTTAAAAATCTTAATGAATTTGGTTATTTGAATAAAAATTTTAATCCCTATGTTTTAGGAAAAATAAAAGTTGAACTTACAACATAGAGACGTCAGCTTAAACATTTAAAAAAAGTATAGTAGCTAGAGCTAGCTTGTTATAGTCAAGGTATAATTAAGTGATATCAAATAAAGCTAATAAAAAACTCAACAGGATGTGTTTAGTAGATAGAATAATCACATGTCATTTTAAATATATATATGTGTATATAAACACCATATATACATATATATTCATGTATGCGTATATATTATACAATTAACTTGCAGGTGATTGGGTTGGAAATTAAGATCATTATAAGGAAACCAAATCATCAGCTCCCAAATCAAAGTGTTCACACAGTGCATACTGTAAACATTTATATTTCATGTCTAACTACCCTTTACCAGGCAATAAATGAGCATGGAATTTAGAAACCAATGACTTACCTGATAATGCATGATATAATACCAACATCGATCTTACCTATTATTGATTTTACTAAAGAATGCACAGTGGTTAAGAATGACAGCAAAGATAAAATATGTGAAACCCTTTAATACTGTATGTTGGGAGCAATATGATGAAAACGTAGCTAAGTGGCAGTGATGGCCATACTAATTTTAAATAACTCCTATAATAAAATCAGAATTGTACTCTTGCATTGAAATTCAGATAGTTCTGGGTTAGATTTCTTTTCAACAAAAACCCTGGGGGGTGGGGGGATGGGTAGAGAGGAATAAGTGGAGCAGAGAGGATTTTTAGGGCAGTGAGCAAACTTCGTATGATAGTACTATATATATATATATATATATATATATATATATATATATATATATAGTTAGAAGAAGGTAGAGCACTCAGAATAAACTCTCAGGTAAATGAAAGACCTTGCATCTGACATGTCAGCATGGGTTTATCTATTTTAACAAATCTCTGTACTTTCCTCTTAATTTGGCTGTGAAACTAGATTTTCTCTAAAATTAGTCTTCAAAAAAATTATAGCCACATCTCATATACCTTAAAAAAACAAAAATAAACCCTGGGGCTCTTTTTGAACATTGTTTGAAGAAATAGTTAACCATTCCTGTTGGGAAAAACTGTAACCAACTTTAGTTTACACTTATTCCTTAAGTGATTTTTAAATACCCTTTGGATATATTAAAATTAGTAAGTTATTACAATTTAACTTACACATTTAACCTTCATATCGGTGGAAGGACATGTAAAATGTGAAAATATTTAAAAAAAATGTGGAAGTGTCTCGAAGGACCTCAAATTATAAGTTGAATTTTTTAAAATGCTTGTTTAGGATATATTAAAAAGTAAGCCTTTCTGTACTTCTTTTTCTTTCTTTTTTTTTTTGTCTGAGTTCAGGCTCTAGAGTGTATAGGGTATTGGAAGAGATAATGACTGATAAGGGGGGATATTTCCTAGCTCTTAGAAGTTACAGTGGAATAAAATCCCTGAGAGTTTATCAACTTTCCTGCTATTAGTAAGTAAATAAAACAATTGGTTTTTATGTCTGCCTCAAGTGAAATTCTCTTTCGCTTTAAAAGGCATTAATATCTAAACAACGAGACTTTTTAAAGGATCCTCCCACTAATTTCCTTAGATTGATGATATACCCATATGTTCCCTAAGAGCCCACATAATTTTAGCATTAAGGGTTCTTCCTTGGAGGAATTCAAAATTAATATATTTTGTTGATCTATAATTGAAAAATCAAGTTATTTGTTTAAAGTGTGTGATATGATGATTTTCTGTTCATACACACTGTAAAATGATTATTTCATGGTGCACTAATAGTTGGTTACAGAGTTTTACTACTTACTTTGTCAACAATCTGTACCTCACCCCCTTCCCCAAATGAAAGAGTTAGCAATAAGTTGGAGGAAATGTAACCACTCTTCTTTCTGTTCAGGATCACTTTCTTAATAGTGGATTTATAATTCTCTTAAAGAGTACATTTTGGTGTTTCTCACTATGAAACAACGTTTTCTTTTACTTTTTAAATATTTGATTGTAGTAGCTTTAACAAACTAAAATAAACTCATGTGTAGATTCCCCATGTGTACAGTTTCTCCATTCCTCAGATAGATGTCAGCACACCCTGCCCCTCCACCACATCACCAAGTGTTCTTCGCCATTGTCCAGTGGGCTCCGCCACTGGGCTAGCCCCCCATCCTATTCCCTAATTGGTCACCTCACTTCTATTGCCAGTGTCCAAGGATTGGTTTTATTTCATCTGTTCCTTTGTTTTGTCTATTCACATTTCACCTATGAGTGAGGTCATCTGGTCTCTTTTTTTCTTATGACCATTCATTTGTCATATCCCCCTCAAGATACATCCATGTTGATTCCAATAACAGGATTTCATCTCTCTTAGGGTTGTATACTTTTATGAAACAATATTTTCAGTGGTGGTAACCATTACCTATAGTTTAACATAGTTGGAAGCATAGGTCCTCCTTGGGAATGTTTCATAATTTATTGAATTATCATGAGTGTTTTTCTCTCCATCTTTTGATAACTTTGGGCCACACTGTTTAGAAAATCTATAAAAGCCTTTGAATATATAGCAGATCACAGCTGGTGAAGACTACAGCATGCAACGAACCTTTCTTATGTTGGACTATAGTTCATATTGTGTAAATCTTTCGGGGACTTGATCAAGAGAGCCAGTTGACGTAAAGAAGCAGCAGGTTGTCTCTGAAGATTCTGAAGCCCTATTAGTTTTTGCAGCGGCAAAGGGCTAGTCCCATGTAGCACCCTGCCCGTGTCTTCTGGTCTTAGCCAAGCAATGATTGTATACAACCATCACACCCTGATTGCTACCCCCACACATCCATGATGGCCACCACCACTGCTGTCCTCTCCAGCGAGGATTTAAGATCCCGATCTGCTTGTTTCTGGAGAGGACTCAGCGGTAGAGTGGACATCACCAGGAAGTCTGAACTTAGGACATTTCGTCAGTGTGCCCTGGCTTTATTCTAACATACAAATAAGGAAGCAGACAGCACTTCTAGTTCTCCAGTTCTCATAACCTCTAGTAAGTTATTAGGAAAGTGCAAGTGGATATGAGAATACATTTTTCTGTGTGTATATATTATGTATGTTTCTTTAGGTCTATGCATAGATGTTTGTGTATTGCATGTGTACTCTTCATATGTATATGTTTGATTTCCTTTCGGATAGGAAATTGACGAGATAATAGAAAAAGTCAGGAGATGGTCTATCGCACTGTACAAATTATTTTTATATGCCATGTAGACTGGAGACACTCCCTCTGAAATGTGAAAATATGTGCTAGTCTCCTGCATTCCCCAGCCCAGCCAAACCTTGTTTGGTTTTCACAAGTCATACATTGAGAACAGCATCTCGTTTCCTTCTAGATGTGTGACCAGTGCACACTTTCCCTGTTCTTAGAGGAGTCACTTATCTGGGGTTCTCTGCTTACATTTTTCTTAGCGAGCTGCACAGAAGGAGCATTGTGTGCTGCTATCGAGCATTTTTTGCTGCTCTTACAAAACTACAAGGAGATTGCTTTTACATCTCATGATTCTGACTCAGAGCAACATTTTATGTTCTTATACAACTTTAGTTTTCCTGGTTTTATGAGGTGGGGCAGGATTATCTAATTACATTTTATGTATTTATTTTAAAAGACTGATCTTGGAATCTTCTACCCAAACCATTGAATTACTCCTGAAATGTCAATATGCGTTTTCCCATTTTTGAAAACTCTTTCATCTTTTCTACTCATTTTCCCTCTCCTGGTTTACAGACTTGGTTACCTCATTAGACTGTGAACTCTCTACAGCTATGAATTGTAATCTCTCTCCTCTCAAAATCAACCCAGCATTAATGCAATGACTGAGTCACACTTAGAGTTAGAAAAATACTAAATGAAGAAACATGATATCAAAAGTCATTGCCAAT
Source organism: Solenodon paradoxus (assembly GCA_004363575.1). NCBI lineage: Eukaryota > Metazoa > Chordata > Mammalia > Eulipotyphla > Solenodontidae > Solenodon > Solenodon paradoxus. The sequence goes on from RJWH01000432.1 coordinate 731,611, forward strand.
TGAACTGCCCTTTAAAGGCCTTTATAATTGTGTTGCTTTTTAATATTTTCATTTCTGACCACCTCCAGCCCAGTTTTATTACTTAAGTGACTTTATTATCTTTTTTAAAAATAACGTTTCAGATACTAAATTGCTTTAGTCCTAGAAGATCCAAGCTGCATCTAAATGGAAACAATACACCCAAACTCTCATTCTGTTTTAAAATGGTCCTGATGTCCCTTCTTCCAATTCACCCCATTCTCTTCCTAGAGTTTTGACCAGAAAACCTTGGTGCTCTAAAGTCTTTAAATATTTTTGACTATCTTCTAAGTCATTTCAAACACCAATATCTTACCCCTCTTCTTCATCTACTTCACTGAAACAAATGGTTGTGTTGTTGAACCTAGATATTTCACACAGTCACTGTTTATTTCATGTACGTCTGTCTTTTTTACTATCACCAATGCTAGGTTAGAGTTTCTACAAAAAGGAGACCCTGAATCATAGTGCCTGGATTAAGATAAAATTTTATTTCCTAATCATGTAACCATTAGTAAATAGGCATCCAGGTCTGGGCTTTTGGGTGAATTTCTCTGGGTTCTTTGTATATTGCCATTTCCTGTCCAGCAGGAAGGCTTTAAAAAAATGTCTAAGACAGGCATCTTGTCATTGAAGTGACCTAGAAGTTGTCACACCTGACTTCTATTTGTATCCCGTCAGCCTGAACTTAGTGACATGGCTGCCCTGACTGAAAGGGGCACCAGGAAATGTCATCTCAAAGGCGACATGAAAAACACTCAACCAATGAAGCCACTACACCCAGAGAAAAACACTGGGAACTACTGTATATGGTCTTGCTACTGCAAAGATGCAAATATCTTTGGAATATTGTCTCAGTCTCCACCCCTGTGCCCATTGATAGACTGTTTTTTCAATCGTTTGCTCTTGTTTGCCTTGCCTTCTAATTCTTTCCTCCCTAATTTTATATTATTCCCTGTCCTCTATCCAGGGTAGAATTAAACCACAGGACACCGAACGCTGTGGGGCAGGAACTTAAATAGCCATTAGCATGCTCATGTCTAAGAGGAAATGTTGGATGTCAGAACTAAAGGAGAGAACCACACAGTGGTGTGGGAAGAAAATAAATGTAACTCTCACACCTTTTCATTGAAAGACAAAATACTCTCTATAGCCGAGGTTATTTCCTTTGGTGCAGAAAAAGGGAAAGTACCATTAATGCAAAGTAAGTCCCCTGGAATAATTCTAGAGAGGATGCCATTAAACTGGGTTCTTTGGAAGGAAGGAAAACTATCTGGCATCAGCATCTCTGGGACAATTATGAGATCGAAACTACACCAAGTCAGATTAGCCAGACATGCCTGAGAGATTTTAGCTTTAGATTTTTACCTTGATATCAGTATTGACTGACAGAGTGACTGAGCTCCTTGCTTGGGTCATAAGCAGATAGTGAACTATGTTATTTGGCTTTCAGATTTTTTGTATTATTTCAAGAGATTATTTCTTCTTTCTTCATACATGCAACATAAAAATATTTGTATCTATCCTTTGATCATGTAATGACTCTCATGTTTGCTTATTATTTATTAATATTTAGAATGTCCTAATTACATTAATAAGGATATAGTGTATAAATATATAAAGTAAAAAGCTTATACAAAACTATTTGCCATTGCAATCATGTAATTTCTGCCAAGAACTCCCCAAAATTGATGTTTCTTCTAGTAACCATTTCCACAGAGTCTTCTGTTTCGAGGTAATAATGATCACAACCAGAAATGTCTATCATTTCTGAACATGTACAGTGGAATTTTCACTCTGAATCTAAGGATAATGGCCTGATACCAATTTTTATTTTCTTCTTCGAGAATAGCAACATGATATTTCTTCAGTATTGAATGGTTTTAAAAGTGGTCAGGTTTAATTAAAGGATAATAATCATTCGAATATTTGTGAGGTAGATGCTTTTCTTTTTGTCTTTCGTTTGTGTTGTGAATACTTTCAGTTATTGCTCTTATTATGAAATTGAAATAATTAAAATTCATATTGTTTTCTTAGCTGTTTCATTAAGCAGTGTTATTGATTAACTTAATTATGCTATTAAAGGATAGTTTTAGTTGCCTTGTCATTGTAGCTATCTGTAATTTTGTTATTTGCTTATAGTCTAACATTTGATAGCATCATTGACTACTAATATATTTTGGCAAAGGAACTTAAATTCAGCATATAAGTATATTTTAGTACACATAATCACACAGCAAGTGGAAGGAAAATGAATTCACTTTTTTCACAGAATTCTTTTAAGGCCTTTTCATGAATTTAGTAATTAACTGTATAGTATCATGTCAAATTTCAAATGTTTGTTACAGTATTTTGTGAATAAATAATAGTATGTATTTATATATAATTCCTAAACACAAAGTAAAATAAACTATATCTAAATTTGGTCAGATTATTTTTATAATGATACCTTTTGCTTTTCCTATTTTATTCTCTTCAAGCTCCAACCATCTGTGCTGATTATGTTGAAATAAAAATATCTTTAATTATGCAATAAACGTATATATTATATTTCATGTTTGTATACGTACATATATACATATATATCTGACAATAATTTAAATGGATAAAATGATGGCAGGGAATTACAGGCTCAAATTTATAAAAGTAAATTCAACTTGATAAAGCAAATTTAATTAGGAAACATTTGAATATTTTGATTAATAACTGCTACTCTAATCAAATTACTTTTAAAATAAGAAAAATGGACACATTTTCTCTATTTTACATGAATAATCTGCTCTGAAAACTGAACTCACGAATAGAGGGAATGACATTAGGAAGAGAGTACTCACTTGAATTATAAGATGAGACAAACATGAAAAATAAAATAAAAATATGATATAAAGTAATGATAACCCTTTAGATATTGATAGGAATATATCAGTCTACTTAACAGTATCGGTTATATGCCAGTGGAATAAAAGTTCAGTGTTTTCATTAATAACCTCCCTGTAATGAGGCACAGCTTTCCCCTTGCAGAGGTGAAGAAACAGGCTAAGTTCACACAGTCTGAAAGATAAGTCAAGACTCTCGCCAGGGCTGGCATTTTGGCTGCAATCTTTCCCTTGCATACTATCGTGTATTGCCTCTTAATTCATGAACACAGTTTTGGGGTTTATATTATATCCAGGCACTTACCTGAAGGATCCCATTTGATATAATCTTTTAACGAATATTCTAATTGTTGTTACAATACACATCATATTTATCGTATTATCCATTTTTAAGTGTACAGTAGCCTTAAGTATCTTATTTTTGTGGAACCAATTTACAGAGCTTTTGATCTTGCCAAACTGAAACTCTGTGCCTGTTAAGCAGTTCTCGTTTGTCCCTCCGCCCTCCCCGCCAGTGCTGGCATCTGCCATGTCACTTTCTGTTTCTGTGAATTTGACAGCCGTAGCTGCCCTACCTAAATGGACTCCTACCGTGTTTGCCATTTTTTTGTATGTGACTGGCTTTTTTCACTTAGCAAAAGGCACTCAATTGCATCTTTGTGTCACATGTGACCTAGTTTCCCTCCTTTTAAAGTCTGAGTGGTTTTCCTTGGTGCATCTGTACCAGGTTTGTCAATTCATCCTTGGCTAGCCACCGGGAATGCTTCCACCTCTTAGCTATTGTGGAAAGTGCTGCAGTGAAGATGATGTGCAAACAACTCTTTGAGAGCCTACTTTCAATATTTTGTGGTCCTCGGGAATGGGTTTCATGGCTCCTCTGTTTTTCATAGAAGTTGTACAGTTTTACATTCCCAACAAGAGTGAACAAGGGCCCCAATTTTTCCGCCTCTTGGTCCACACTTGTTATTTTCTCATTTTTGATACTAATCGTCCTAATGAGCACAGAGCACTACCTGTGACTTCACTGTGTTTCCCTGGTGGTTAGTGATGGACAGCATCGTTTCACGTGCCTGTTGACTGTGGATGCCATCTCCACTCAAATGTCTGCCCACGTTTTCAATTGCGGTTTGGGAGTGTTTTTTTAATATATGATCCTTTAGCCATCTAAAAAGTAAATATTATTAATCTACTTGTATAAGAGAGGGCTAGTTTCACCAAGATGACCTAGCCTGCTCAAGGTTAGCGAGAGCTGATCGTACTCGCTCAGGCTTACAGATGTTTCTTTCCTCAGAGTTGACCACTTCAAATGAGTCATTATAATCAACTCAAAATTGATTTTCTCTCTTTCGAAATGTTATGTGTGGTCCATGGAAATAGTCACATGAACTATATTTTTTTCCCACCAGACCCATGCGTTGATAAAGACTTGGATTTTTGGTTTCAATTGTTGAATGCGTCTTAGGTAGAATCATAATGATTTTAGTATATTTTGATCATTGTATCATGAAGCTATAATAAACTTTCTAAATTGCCTGTCTTTCACTATGTACTGTCACTCCATGAAGAGCTGGTGACTCCCTTTCATATCACTGTTGGAAGAATGTCTGTTCCTATAGGGACACGATATCTGACAATAACATATTACCGGTGTTTTTATTAGTGATGTTTTTTGATGTCACAATGCAATTGTGAATATCTTAGACAAGAGTAGCTATTCAAAGGAATATTAATATGTTCAACTTTTAAGTTCAACTACAGCATCTTTTGAAATTGTTACTTAGGCTTCATTGCCTCTCTTGCAGGCGTGGGTTTACTTCCAAAGTAGATAAAAGCAGAAAAAGAGGAATTGTTTCCTCTAATTAGAGACTAGGAATTCACAAGTTATTATCACATGTACATGCATATGTGATATAAATGTCATCAGGGTTGTGTGATTATTCAGTCCTTTATAGCGTACTTGTTTTTTTTTTGTTTTTGTGTTGAGATTTCAAATGTTGATTATTTTTTTTTTAAGCAGAGATGCAAGCAGGAATGAAGGCGAGTAAGCAGGAAGAGAGAGGATAAAGCATTTTTATTTTATTTAGTTATTCATCTTGGGTCTCCCCCGCCCCGGGATGTTCATGGCCGGCACTCAACTGGAGGTGCTACGCCGACTTCTGAGAATAAAATCATATCGTATAGAAGTTAGAGCATATCAGGTCCTTAATAATGTTGCTTGTAACTTTGTTGTGACCTTGTTGAGAAAAAAACAATTCTGCCCCAAGTTGGATAAAACATTATTCAAGGACCTGCTTTTGTTACGTCATTCCATTCATTTATTTTTTAATTTTTTTTAAGAGGAAGGCCGGCAGACATATTGCAGGCAGGCACACATGGAGAAGGGATAGAAGCATTTTTTGTTTATTTGTTCATTTTTTGGTTTTCCTCTGAACCCAGGTTACAATCCTGGGTCCCTGGTGTCTCTGTGGTCTACACCCCAGCTGCCACTCAGCCCGTGGCCAGGTCAGCCCAAGGTCATTTCATTTAAGGTCTCGTTCTCAATAACCTATCAGTGTTATTAAGTGAGGACTTAATGTTTTAAAAAAAAGTTTATCGTCTACATCTATTTGGAGAATTTTCATCTGTAATTTCATTGATATTGTTCTGACTCTTTGAGCATCAGTTCTCGGTACAGCTTGTAGCAAAATAACAAAATAACTGAGCTGTTTGATTGAAGACAATATAGAGTAGATTCAATGTACATGATTTCTATATTTTGTTGCTATTAAAGTATTGCCTATCTAATGCGTAACTTTTATAATGAATATTTACATGAAATGAATGGCTATATAAAACATTCTCATAAAAATTCAATTTATGTGGTCACGATTTTGAAACAGGTTGATTGCTTTAGACAATTCTGTGAGTTTTTGATTCTCTTCATAAGGAAACGTCCATTAAAAATGTATTGAAGTACCATTGCTTTTTTATAATGTTACATGAATTTCAAGTATGTATCATTGTAAAACAGCATCTATATATATTTTGCATTAAGAGGAACACTCAAGGTCCAAATGTGTCCTTTACCATAAAATTGACCCTTTCACCCAGTGTACCGCTCCTCCCCTCTCCATTTCTGGTGATCACTACTTTGGTCTTATAGTTTAAATGTTTATGTGTACTTTTTTTAGGTCGTATATGTTTTGTTTGTTTCATGTACCACATGTGAGGGACTCATACAGTGTTTGTCTTTCTCTGTCTTATTTCACTAATACCTTCTAGATTCACCTTTTTTTTGCAAATGGAAGGACTTCATCTTTTTTTCATTTATTTTTTAAGACAGGAATGAAGGCCAGTAGACAGGCAGGAAAAGAGACAAGGGAAGAAGCATTTTGTTTTCGTTTTAGTTGTTCAAACTAGTTGTTTTTCTCCCAAACCCTGGACTTAAACCCAGGAGTATGTGGTTTGCTTCTTCGGAGGCAACTGACCTAACCACTGCTCCACCAGGGTGTGTCATCTTTGCTTTTTGAAAGCTGAGTAGTGGTCTGTTTTATATCCACTCATCTATAGATGGGCAATTAGGTTGTTTCCGATGCTTGGCTATTGTAAATAATGATGCAAGGAATATGGGTGTGCATCTGTTTCTTTGAATTCATATTTTTGTATTTTTCAAGTCATGACTCCAAAGTGGGATAACTAGATCATATGGAATTTCTACTTTTAATTTTTGAGGCATCACAATACTATTTTCCATGATGACTGCTAATTTGCATTCCCACCAACAGTGTTTGAGGGCTCTCTTTCCTTCACAGCCTCTTCAATATTTGTTTTTTCTTGTCTTGATAATAGCCATTCTCACAGGTGTGAGGTGATAATTCCTTGTTGCATTCATTTGCATTTGCATCATAATATGAGATAATGAACCTATTTGTATGTGTCTGTTGGCCATCAATATGTCTTCTTTGGAGAAGTGTCTGTTCAGATCACTGGCCAGTTTCTTAATCAGCTTTTTTGTTGTGGTTGTTGAATTTTATGAATTCTTTCTATATTTTGGATTCTAAACCCTTGTCAGATTTGCAAATATCTTGTATTCAGTAGGATTTTTTTTTTTCATTTTGGTGAGCGTTTCTCTCTGTGCAGAAGATTTTTTTTCTATCAGTTTGATGTAACTCCGTTGTTCATTTTTAAGTTTGTTTTCACTTGTCTTTGCAGTTGAGTCCCCAAGGGTCTCTTCAAGGTGGATGTCAAGAAGCCTATCATCTGTTTTCTTCTAGGTATTTTATGGTAGGAAAAGCCTGTTCTTTAACAGGAATGAGAGAAAGAGAGGGCCAAAAATGACACAACTTAATCTAATTGTGTCTCCAAATGTATCAAGTTTCACAGGGCATTATCTGGAATATGGTAAAATCCTAACTTAGATTAATGGTTCCAAAGTCCTTTAGTTACAATTCACTTTTACATTTCTATCAGCAGGCTACTTGGTGACTTTCAAAATATTTACATAGGGTACTCTAGGCAGGATACTGTGAAATATGAGCTTGCTAATTGCCTTGGCACAGGGTATTAGCATCTGCTGAAGAACCAGTTTTAGAATATCAGGAGAATATTTATAGGCCTTCATAGCATACAGTATAGTATGAAATGATGGCAGCCTCCTTGTGTTCCCTTAAGACTGTCTAAAGGTGCCCTTGGCGGCATCTGATATTCTCCTCAAATGTCCCTGAGGCTGTTAGATTGTTCAAAAATGAACAGTTCCTGAGGCGAAACTTTTCTAGAACATTGTATCAACAAGCATTAGCCTGGACTTACCTGAGAATTTTTTTCTTTCACATGAAATATCATTTCTTGGAGTTAAGATGTTATACACTTCATAGTTTTAAAGAACTATGGTAGTAACTGAAACTGTGAATTCAAGGCACAGGTCTCACTGATAACTGAGGAAGTGGAAGTTTGGAAGCTGTGAAATTGAAAGTTACCTTAGGCGTAGTAATGCTTTTACACAGATCAACACATTTAGCACATTCTCCCCAGAATTTCTTGTTGATTCAACATCCTGACCTTGCTTACTAATGCTGTCATTGAAAATAATTTGTTTCAAAATCAGATGCATGGGATTTTTTTCATTCCACATATTTTCCTAAGAAAAACATTGAAACACTTGGGAAAATTGCTAAGAAGGAATGGCATGTTTGATTCAGATAGTAAATTAGTATTAAAGGTAGGAAAAGTCATCTCACAAAATTTTAGGAGAATAGGAAGTTTTTGAAAAAAAATTATTTTTAATGTCTGCCACACATTGAGTTTTGATGATCACTAAGAGCACGAGATCTTCACAGGTTCGTGAAGGAGATCTGGAATTCTGATTTCAGAACTGCTGTTTGCTTTCTTCTTGGAATGAGTGACCCGTAATACACATGTGCTGTTTTGCTCTGTCCTGTGGATTTGAAAGAGGACTAGAGGCAGCTTGTCATCAGTCTCCAGGTGACAGAAGTACGTCGGGAGCTGGTGTCACACGTGATTTACTATCCCTGGTGCCAAAATCTAACAGTCCCATGCTAAACAAACTCTAGGTCTGAGTTCATGTCTATGGGATCTGGAACAATTCTTTGAGCTGAAAGTGATTTGCTGACTTCTAATTGGTCTTCCTGGGTGTCCGTGATTGGTTTGCAAGTTTCCTGCCCCTTAGCCAGCCATCTTGGACTCCACAAATAAGTGCTTTTTGATCAATATTCCTTCAGAGTAGTAGGTAGAGGTAGTCTTATGTGTAAATAAAACACATTTGTTCCTAATTATTTGGCTTCAATGTGTAATTTAATTTTTACTCTTTCGTTGTTAGAAAAGATGGATGTTTTTGATTTGTGTTATTCATAGTTGAATAAAAACCATTCTCGACTGTGGTTTGTTGTGGGTTTAACTTTTTTTAAACTTGTACCAAGCTATAGATTGAAATAACTTTCTCCTAGATGGTGCGATAGCAATTCCATGATTAAATTTTGTAAGGCTATATCAGCATTTGAAACACATATAAATAATGTGTGAAACATATAAGAATGGTTTTTAAATGTACATAAATGATGTGTTCAGTACCAAGTTTCTTCTTTAAAAATATTGACTAAATAGCATAGAAGCCAAAACATGCTGTCTAAAAAATGTACAATGATAGACTGATACATGCTATGCATATTCAAAATACGTATTTGCCATATTTTTATAAAATTTTATACAGTTTTTTAATGAAAATAACTATCGATAAAGTTGACTAAGTAGCTAAGGAAATTCAAATTTTGTAAAGTAACTTTTCTCTTTTAGAATTCAACTTCATTAGTAAAAGCCAAAGAAAATAGCGCCGTGAATTCCATCTGACATTGTTTAAGAAATAGAATATTATTTCAAAAAATATAAAAGCACAGGAGTCAGGCAGTCTGATTATATATGTTTAGTTTGGCATAGAAGTTTAATTTTGTGCTCTGATCTTTTTTTCTATTTATTTTAGGATTTCCCCATAATATTGCTTGATTGAGTGTTTATAACTCATGAAGTGTTTCTACATTCATTAAATTGATTCCTTTCCAAGGCTAATCCTCTGAATCAAAAATCCTTATTCATTTTGGGGTGAAGAAACTCATAATTTGAAGACAGCTTTGACCACTTTTTCTCAAAAAATGTTCAGATACATGCAAATTTCCATACACTATTCGAAGAATTTATAGTTTTCTGCTGTGATTATTTACTACTTGGGTTTATGAAAGTTGTGCAGTAACAGTCATTTCTGTAGAACTGATGACAATCATTGGCTTCAAGTTGTGTGCAGATTTGTTTAATGCTCTGAGTACAGGAACTTTCTTGCTGCAGGTGACTTAGCCTCCTTCCTTCACATTGTTCCTAATCAAATCATTTGCAAGTCCTGTCAAGGTCTTCTCTGCAATACTTTCAGATCCACAGCTCTTCATTCTCCCTTGGCTCATAGAATCATTGTTGCTCATTTGGGTCAGTCTTACAGGTGGTCTTTCATGTTTTTAGGATTTTCTTTGCCTGCAACATTTAATGCCTAATTGAGAAATTAATTTTCTTCCAATGATAGCTTCCACCTTGTTGCTCACTATTCAAGAATCTCCATTCACCTTTCTAAGAACTTTCTATTGCCCTCCAAACATTTGTGATAGTTTGTCCTCTGTGGGATAAACTGAAATCCTATGATGGATCCATTTATATATATATATATATATATATATATCTCCATAGTCTTCTTGGATTTCATAAGACATACTTGAAAGAAGATTGTGCATCAGATAAAGTCTGAAATGAAAGAGAGAAAAATAAATTCCCCTAGGTCAGCTTTGGCTGTTCTCGGGAGGGATGGCAGAGGTCACTTTGAAGGTTGATCTCATGACCCAAATAATTCCTGGTTTTCTGATTCCATGCTCACCCAACAAGCTTGTGCTTTTAATGTGGCTCAGCCTCAGGGAGAGGCTGTGTTCCCATCATGCTGACATGTGTTTTCTGCTGACAGAACCAGGTTTCTGAGGCTTCAGGGCTGAAGGCCAGATCCTGGATGGTGGGAAGATCATGAAGGAAATAGCACAGTGTGAGGTGTGTGCTCAGTAACCAGGATCTTCTGATGGCAGACAGGTCTCACCAGGAGCATTCAATTCAAGTGTCAATGCCAAATAAAATCCGTATTTCCTGTCTCCCACCTCAAAGCCCCTTACTGCTTCCTTTTCACATTTGTATTTTCTCCTTCATGCCCTCTTCACACCCATCAAATTGAGTCATCTGTCTCCCTGATTTTTCTTTTTGTGTAAATTTCTCACAATATGCTGCTCATATAGAAGAGAAGTTCTTGGCACTATTAGTTTTAGGTTTTCTAATGTTTCTTTCTTTTCCTGACCTAGCTTATGTTCTTTTTTCATAATCCCTTCTATGATTTTCACCATCAAGTGCAATCTCTCTTTTCTTGAACTCTGGCAGCAATATTTGAGAGGCATTAGTGGTCGGAAGAGACATGCTTCCTAAGAGGCCTGTGGCTTACACTCCAGAATCAGAAGGCATCCTCATCAAACACATGAATAAGAGGTGGGTGATGCAGATGGACTAATTCTCTTCAGATCAAGTGTGGGAGATAATAGTGAACCTAGATATCAGAACCCCAGGTTAATGCTATTAGATGATAGGACAGCACCGTATCTTATTTTTCCCCTAAGGATTTTATTGAACAGATGGTACTTATGGAACTCACAGTCACTCAGTTTCTGCATTCAAGTTTTCACTTATTTCACAGGAGCAATGTTCATTATCACCAAATTTTAGTATACTAAAATACACACAAAAAATATTAACAAGGGTTTGTTATGTCAGATGTGACACATTTTTGCTATTTGAGAAGTCAACTTCTGATCTCTAATCATTGTGGAAATGTCTACAGCAGGCCGTTCGAGTTTTACCATCGTCATCACAAAAATCAGACTCCCCAAGGCAAGTGTTCAAAGCTAGGTAAAGGATTGTCCTTGCCTGTTTTTGTCTAGCTTCAAACTTTCTAAAAATAAGAATCTGAAGTAAGAACACTCAAATGACAGATTCATTCACTGTAACATTATAGAAAAGTGAAATGTATAAAGGCTTTTTTTTTTTTTTTCTGGAAGAACATCCTAGTGAAAGGTTGCTTCTTAACTTGATTTTTAATAAAAGTAGAGAATTCAGAACAATGCTTTGGAAAACTCACATTGAAAAGAATAATTTGCTCTGAGTTATATTGCCTGAAGTCATATCATGCGAATTAAGAAAACTAATTTTCATCACTCTGCATGAAATTAGAATTGCAATCTCTAATGCTCTCTCTTGCTCTATTTATTTTTTATTTTAATCTTACTCATTGTGTTCATTCATCTTTGGCGAATCTAAAATATGAATGAAAGACAGCAGACTTATCTCTAATGGAGATTAAATTGCTTAAGATAATGTCAGCTACAGTTTGTAGATATTTTATTCTTTAAACTATATAAAAACAGCACTAATAACAAATGCAAGACCAAAAACAAGAGAAATAGCAACTACTATCTATTGAGTGGTTTTATTCTATTATGCCCTTTTAATTTTCTTAAAATAGTTTCTAAATTCACTACTAAGAAGACATCCTCAACCAACTATTAGGGTGAAAATTGTTTTATTTCAGCAACGTTGTATTACACCATTAAACAAAAGAGAGCTTTAGAATAAATCATTATATATCTATAAGGGAAGTATAGCCAATATCTGTATTATAATCATTTCAAATGCTAGTCAGTAAGAATTGGTTACAAAACAATCAAATTATCATCTCAGAAGAAGCAAATGGAAATCTTTGTGATCTTAAGTATTCAGAAAAGTCATCTAACTTGTTCAGAAGAAAATTAGTGCCATAAGGAGAGAGAATTAGGTTTTAGTTTATAAATATCATTGAAACGATGTCGAAGTGATAGAAAAGTCAACATTTTAGGTACACATTTTCTATGTGGAGATGCTCGGTGGATTCTCTTTCCATGTGCGTGCAAACTTGATAAAGGAAACAAAGATGTGTAGCTGTCACCACTATCACTGCACTGTGTGTTGAGGCAGCCATGCTGCTGATGGCGAGAACAGGTGGAGATGCAATGGCTGTTTATCTTGACTGGAGTTATTCTTTCTCAGTGGTCTTATTTCCCCTTTTTACGCCTCTTACCATGACTTCATGTGACACAAAATGGCTTCTGCCTTCGCACCAACATCACAAAGTACACGTGTAAATGGTTCATTTGAAGCCACATTTAAAAGTATTTTTTCATATATCAGTGACTGAGTTGATTTCAAATAGCTGCAGGAGAAGAGCGAATCTGTTTCCTAGCACAGGACAGAGACCCTCAGGAGTGATCTGCCACTAGTGGGACCATCACGAAGCATAGACTGCCACCATGTCATCTCTGCCAGACAGAAGTGATCCAGGCACGTGCTATGGAGGGCGTTAAAGTCAGTGTCAACCAGCATCTGGACAGTGCACAGCTATGGGTTATGCACGGCGTCTTGCATGCAATGTTGGGAACCAAATCGAACATTCTAAGGCCATTCTTGGATCCATGTAGACTGATACTGTTCTTTCTGCATTTTGTAATATCCAAAAAAAAGGTAAAAAATGCCACTGCGCATTTCCCAAATACCTGACCTTGTTAGAAGGTTTCTAGAACCTTTGAGTATAATTCGGGAGATGGGGACAGTCATAAGAAGACTTGAAGACAATACTAACCAGCTCTCTTAACTGTAGGCAATGTTGACTTGATTAACTGTATGAGATCACCTGTGAAGATTTATAGTGGAACCTTCCTTCAGTAATGGTTCATTAAAAGTCCACGCAAAACATAAAAAAATGCAGAGCTTATATTTGTCTTTGATATAATCTAAGAAAATATTAGCCATTGACTGCTTAGATTAGATGGACAAATATTTGTACTTGATTTGGAGAAAGATGATTTGATATTAGCCAACTTGCCTAGGAAAAACAGATTTGTTCTCCTTTCTTAAGATCATTATCCATTTTAAGTGAAGAGATAATCAACATCAGAAAGTATACTATGTCCTTTACTGGAGGAATTATACAGGAGAGGAGGCATGATTGTTGGGCCTCTTTGACTATAAATAATAGTACATGAGATAGTGATATTTAATTATAATCATTTAATAAGATAATATATAAAGCATTTTTGTAAAGCATCTTGAAAATATGAATTACTTTATAAGAAAAACGGTTTCACTCTGTGCTGTTTCTGAGGTACTGATTCGTGAACAGACTCATTCATATTTCTTAGCATCTATCATTCAGTGATTCCCAGAGTTACAGGCACCCGTTTCTGAAAGTTCTTAAGTTTTGTATTGTTAACTTCTTAAGAAATCTTAGTCTAATATTATTGATCAGATTATTGATCAGATTGACTTCTGGACTCAATACGTGCAAGCTGACTTAGGCTAGAAGTCACTTCAATACACAGCAAGGGCCTTTATTACAGTCCACAAACACGGGGGAGATGTCAGTTTTTTAGTTCAAAACAACATCGTCTTGCTGTTGACATAATGAGGTGAGGTGAGGTCTGCCTGCAGTACTGTGACCAGTAGAGTGTTACTTCATCTCGCATTCAGATTCTCCGAATTTGAACCCTGACCCTACCATTCACTACTGGGCAGCTTGAACTCTGGTTTTGCCCCTCTAAATGATCTTGGGCAACTTACTGTCAGCTCACATCTCCTGGTTCTGGGCAAGAAAGATGGTTTTAGCACCCTCTGCATGTTGTCATATTGAACGGTTATGAGAAACACATGAGAGTTCTTAGTTTGCACCAGCATTTCTTAAGAAGCATGTTAATCATCACGAGTCTCTCATCTTCAGTAACTAGCCTTTCAATTTGTCATTTAATCTGAACTTTAAAAAATCATGTATTGTTCAACAGTTGATCCACATTTAGGTTAGGTGTACTGTTTGGAATGTGTAGGAAACCCCTATACTTTATGCACTTTGTAACAAATTATACTCATCTATTCAATAAGAGAAATATTTCCAGATATTCAAATTTTTAAGATATTTTCAGATATATGAGAGAGAGCACATTCTGTATTTATGTGCTGTGGAGCTAATCATAAAACATTTAAAAACTTGGCTACCTAGCTTGTAAAATGAGAACAATATTTGCTCCTTCGGTAAATCAGCAGATTGCTATATATATGTGTGTATATATATATATATATAAAACATAATCAAATGCACATGAAAACAGGCTTAAAAATAAATTGCTGAAGTATGATATTTTAAAAAAACCACTTAATCTGTTTGTAAATCTAAGTCCGCCTGCTGAATCTACAAATTTGTTAACTTTTATAAAATTTATAATAATCACTGAGACTAAAAATAGAGCAAAACAATGCAGTAAAGGCGCTTTGTTTTTAAATAATTATGTGAGCCACTTTTAGCTCAGCACCCAAGTCAGTCCATCTCTTCCCTGGGGAATCCTTGCAATAATTGAATAGATTGACATATTGAAAAATTAGAATGGATTGTGACAGGAGAAGGAAGAGAAGTACATGCAAACTATATCTGGGTGGGGAGGTGATTCAGGGAGCCGCCTGGAGTCAGAACACATAACCTGGGCTGTGGTGGATGCATGGAGTGTGCATTTTGGACAAGTGGAAGAAAGCACACCTGACAGGGATCAGCACGCACAAAGGTATGTGGGTGTGAAAGGACCCAGCCTGCCTCTTACCTGCAGTAATTTGTGTTGCATAAATAAGAGTGAGAGAGAGGGAATTGCTGGAGATGAGACAGAAAGTCCTAGGACTGAAATTTCAAGGTATTTCTAAAACCTGCCAAACAGATGCTGTTTGATAGACAATGAAGGTTCCTACAGTCACCATGAGCTTGACTGATTTTGATGGATGTCTGCAGGGTCAGAGCAAGACCTTTGCAGATCCAGGTCCCAAAGGGCTCCCTTCCGTTGCCCCATCTGAAATTCAAAATACAAACGAGTGTGGAATTAGTATAAGGATTTTTCCAGTGAAGATCTGTCTTTTTCCTCTCTGGTGTCTACTTTGTTTTAATTCTTTTAAGAAAACATTTTTTAAAATTTGATGCAAGGGAGATTGCATCGTAGCACTATATACAAGTGGGCATCATTATGAAGCGGCATCTGTATACTATCCATTAAGCTCTCCACCGACCGTCTAATCATATCCTTCACCACATAATTGACCCCTTCTACCCAATTTGCCCTCCTCCCCCCTTCCCTTCTGGTAACCACTAATTTATTCCATAGACTGAAAATCTATTTTTATTTTATTTGGTTCATGTGCTTGTTTTCTCCATAGACCATACAGGAATGAAATCATAGAAAATTAAAAATACAAAATTAAATGTTTAATCTTGGGGTGCCTGTAGCTTGAAAAGCATATGCTTCAGCTCAGGTAACGCAACACTGAATTATTAATCTCCATATAATGACTGGTAAGCACATTCACATTCTATAGTCTGCCTACTTAAGAGAGAGTGAGGACTAGTACAATTTTGCATGCCAAACTGACAATGAGAAATCCCTATGGAAATAGGATATTTTGAACAGGATTTATAAAGACTTGAAATTTTCCTTCAAGCCTCCAAACAGAAAATACCACTCACTTTCCATACTGCATCAGCTTGCAGTCCCTAAATGGTTGTATTGTTTCTTTGAAATAACAGTTTCTTTAACATTTGTATACCTTTTGCATTCCGTTCTGGCACAAATGACAAACTCATCCATTAAAATCTAGGGTAAGTATCATAAAATCCTCTATGCTTCAATTGCAAAGTATTATTTTCAAATGTCTACTACTTGGAAAGTGCATGTGTGGATTGTTTAGAAAGAAACTACTACTTCTCCAGAAACATTGAGTGTCCCTCACAACATGGTGCTCCGTACATGTTCCCTATCTGAGTAAGAGTGAACAAAAGTGAATTCACCTTTCTATTGACTTACTGAACCACTAATGACCTTCTAGCTTCATTTGTGACTCTAAGTCACATTTACAGCAAATAACAGAAGTATTATGAATCTAATACTTGAGGCCATCCACTGTTAGTTAAATATTAAAGCATTCAAGGAGAGATATAACTGTTGGTATAATAACTTGCAGAATGCAGATAACTGTTCACATGTAACTTTTGAAAATTACAATGCATCAATTGATAGATAATTTTTTCCTTATTATGATACTGTTTAAGAATCTCATTATGTGTCACTTCTATAGTAAAGTTTCCTGGCAAAATATTAAAGCAATCACTATTCCTTTGAGTAGGTAAAAATCATGATACACTTATTGAAATATTTTCTCATATTTTCATAAGAACAATTTAGTGGTTTTGTTTAAATGAACATCTAAACAGAATGTCATTTAATTTACCAGCATAAAGGAGTAAATGTTTGCAATTTCTCATATGTGCTCAGTTCAAAAGGGCATAATAAGAAAAACAATCATAAATTTCAGTTACATTTGGAAAATAAAGTTGAAAATTTAAGCTGTTTTCCCAAGGAAGCACAGCTAGTGAGTCTGAGAGGTGATCTCTTGGCTCTGAAGCCCAGCATCTTGGCCGTTCTCTGCTGTCTTCTCAAATTCGCTTTGATTTTCCTAAAAGTCAATTACTTGAGTCTATAAACATTTGGATTGAAATAGTAAGTCCAAAATAAGAGAAAGCACCTACATTTTCTATTAATTGTGCTGATAAAGAGGAACAACTATGAATATAATGACAGATGCAAATAATTGAAGGGAAGTTTCCCCTGTAGCTCTTTGCTAAAATTTTAATTTCATTTATGCAATAAATCTTTGTGACCTCACCCCTGCCTATTGTGTTAGGCACTGGGGATTCAAAGACAAATATTTAAGGACTCTGCTTCCATCTTTTTGATTCAGAAATGTTTCCTAGAAGGGGTTCCTGTGTGGTGAGCATTGAGAAATGGGAACGAGTTTGTCCAGTACTTCGGGAGTGAAGACCCGGCTGGAATTGAGGAATGGTATTGAGTTTGAAAGCCGCAGGAAAGTTCATCAGGACACTTAAACTCAGGACTTCCTTGGCTTCGAGTTAAAAGACATTTGCATTTTTGATCATAAGCTAAATGAAAGCAGCGTGCCTGAAATTTTAGTGGAAAACAGAAGTATATCTGTTGATTTTTTTATTATATATAGCTAATTTTTATTATATAGTTCAACAAACTTATTGACATTTTCCAGTGCTCAAAAAATGTCTCAGTTGCTTCGCAATATTTAAAATGATATATTGATATATTGATATACATATTATAAAGAGGTCTAGAGTGGATTTGTAGGTACTAATTAAACCATCAGTCTGATTTCACTTTATGCTCCTCATTGGCTAAAATATAAAAATTTCATATTGGAAAAATTAGGGAGCACTATAGTAATTTATACCAAATAAATGATTTATGGTGTAGTAATGGAAAAATAATGATTATTCTAATGTTTTCTTATGTTAACTTCATAGCTTCTATAAGATAATACTCTATTAATATAAATACATAATATTGTGTCAATATATCTGTAAAATGTATTCATAATGCTATAACTCTGGCACTATTAGTACTTGAATTTTGATTTACTTCTATGGTCAGGTCTTAATTTCTTCTGTCAAAGAGTAAAGAGTATTTTGAGATCTATTTACTGTCAGGAGATCAGAAACAAGTAATAATGCGTATCTACATAGGAAATCAGATCTGTCAGGATTCGTTCCTTATGCTTTCTCACATAATTTTATTTCAGATAAGTAGCAATTCAAACACAAAAATCTGTGGAGCATTTTCAAATTGATAGCTGGTGCCTTAGTTAATAAATCTGGATAATTTCAGTAACACAACTTGTTCATGAAACTAAAAATCTGCCAATAAGTCAAGCACATGAACTGAAAAAATACATTTGACTTAGAAAACAAAAGAAACTTGATATCTGTTAACAAATATTTGAGTCTTAAGATTGAGTTTTGGTATGGTAGATTGATACATGATTTCATTAGAATCAAATAATAGCTCACGTTTCCTGGGATGTATTTTTCTTCAAGATTCATCAGTTATCAAAACAGACATCTACTTAAGGAAAAGTGATGTCTCATTCTCCTTAATGATGTTTTTAAAGAACACAGTAATTATATCTTCATATGTAATGTTTATATATTTTAAATCAACTGTTTTCCAGAAAAACAATTCACTAAATGTTTGCAGATATGAATGTTATTTACTCTTAATGATTTAAGCGCTCAACCTGCATATGCAATACATATACACACACTTCTTTAAAAACACTTTACAGAATTATCGGTACAGGATATAACCTCTGACTGCTAGTCCACTTAAGTTGAAAATTAAAACATTTTCTGAGGCATTTAAACTAAATGAAGCTACAAAATTATTTTTTTATATTTAGGTATTTTTTTTATTAGGATAGAAACTAAGCTACAACTTTTTTAAAAGGCACTCAAACAACAGTCTACTCAAAAATTAGAAGATTATTCTCCTACATGTAATAAGCAGAAGCATAATCATCTAAAGACAGTTATGGTGCCTTCAAGGGGTAAAAAACACAAGCCTCTTTCTTTACTTCCTCCTTTTTCTCCAGGAGTTTCCACCTCTTGGTCACAAGAGTGCTGCAGCTGTTCCAGCTACCACATTCTCAGAAAGGCAGAAGAGCAATTTCACATTGCTTTTCCTGCCTTCCTCCCTCCCTCCACTTTTTCAACCTTTAAAAGGAACGTGGAAGACAGTCCTTATTTTCTATTTTTAAATGCAGGTGCACTGATATCAATATTGATGTAAAAATGTTATTTTATAGTACTTATTGAGAAAAAACCCAAATATAAACTTTAGGGCTGTGCCCTTGTGACTCAGATGGCTGAGACACTGGCATGTGAGCCACATATAGTCCAAGGACCCCACTTTGTGCCCTTGAGCTTTGATGAAATACCAAAATAGAAGTAAATCAAGTTGCTTCTTCCTTCTTTCCTAAAAGTTCTTCCTCCTCTCATTTCCTTCCTTTTTCCTCTCTAAAAAAGAACCCCAAAATGAAGACTTTAAAAATCTCAAAAAAAGTTTGAGAAAAGAAATTTAAATATAGGCCAATTGGTTTTATATCTTAGATAGATATGATATAAACAATACTATCTATCTATCTATGTATCTGTCTATCTATCTATCTTTAATCAGTATTGTTAACCTCTGGTTTAGAGCTAAGGCTTGAATAAGAAAAAATAAGGCCGTCTTCCCTAGTTTTGTTCATTACATACATAATTTTGAGGTTATTTGGGGACAGGTTTTCCATTAAAAGTGACAGTATGTTTTTAAAGACAAATATAAAAAATAGAAATAAAATTGATTCTATTACAAATAATGCAAATACAAAACAGTTGAACTATTTGAACTGATTTATGGCATAAATGCTAGGGTTCATATGTACTCACAAATGCCCCCAGTGGATTGGTTAGATAAATAATTCTCATGTCAAGTGTTTCATACCTGCCAACTAATAAAACTGATCACTTTCATGAATCTAACTCTTCCTTTATGTATTTGACATATAATATCATGTGTACAATCTGCTTTTTTTTCTTTCTTTCATCTCCATCTACAGCCCGATGTGTATCTGCTGGTTGAAAGAGTTGAGTCCTCAAACTATAACACGATTCCATTTATATCACCTTAGAACTGCTATTTGAATAGAATAAATAATATATTGTAGTTGCTTTTATAGAACTGCACAACTACAAAACAATTTGATGAAAATTGCATTGCCTCAAGTGCAGGCAAGAGGCGGCATGTGAGAGTGAATTTTAACACTTAATGCAATAATAGATTAGATTAGGTCAAAATGCTAATTCTGAGTGTAAAATTATAAAATAACACCTTCCTTTTAATTTAATAAGTTGTACTTATTTTT
Source organism: Solenodon paradoxus (assembly GCA_004363575.1). Classification (NCBI taxonomy): domain Eukaryota; kingdom Metazoa; phylum Chordata; class Mammalia; order Eulipotyphla; family Solenodontidae; genus Solenodon; species Solenodon paradoxus. Next base: position 751,944 of record RJWH01000432.1, read on the forward strand.
TAAGTCAAATGTATTTTGAACAGTTGGCCAAAAGAGCAATACATTTCGACCTATAAATTAAATAAAGTTCATGTAGATGAACATAGGTGAAGAAAAGTAATTGTCTCTCATGAGTGTACTATCAGGATATATGGAAATCTATCATATTACTTGGGTGTATTCTGGGAATGTCTGCAAGTTGAATTCTAAGATGCTTTAATCAAGATGACTAGAAGCTATTTGGTTTAAGCCTAGATGTACTCTATTCCTAACTTGGAACTTGTCATAAGCACCAGGTGTATATTTGGTCTTTATTTTCAAAATGGGAGAAATAGTGCCATGTTAGTCATCACTGTGGGAGAAAAATATGAATTCTTCTGTTATAATTCAAAAAATATGTTTTAATATGTTTATATGTGAGAATGTGTTTTAATCTAATCATTATATAATTTTATATAAATATTTCTGCTAATTAGATAACATTACTCGCAAAAATCAGGCAGTTAGTCATTTTGTGTTATTGCTAGCAATGCTTTTGGATTTCAAATTAAGAAGTTCATCAACTAGATCAAGGGGAATATGAAAGATTTTGTCATCAGTTTTCGTTGTTCTTCTCAACATTCATACTTTGTATACTTTTTGAATGCAAATGATTTACTATACATTGTTCTCACTTTAAAGAAATTGACAAGTATTACCTCTTGGTCACGTGCTACATTCCTATTTAAATATTGACACTGTATCTTAATCTATATTTCACACCACACCCTCCAGCAGAGTTGCAGGGTCGTCTCCCACCACCTTTTCCCCTCTGACACCCCTGGCTGTCATTCTCTTATGCTCTGAGAGGTTTTGTTGGGTATTTATTTGATTTATTTCATTGTATTTCATATGTGAGTGAAACAATTCTGTACTTCTCTTTTTTCTGACTTATTTCACTTAACATGACCCCTTCCAATTCCATCCAGATTGTTACAAAGGGCACATTTTTTTTTTTTTTTTTTAGCAGCTGCATAGAATTCCATTGAGTGTCTAGACCACAGCTTCCTTACCTATCATCTGTTGTTGGGCAGTTAGGTGGTTTCCATGTCTTGAGTATTGTGAACTGTGCAGCTATGAATGAAATCAAACATTTTATATTATCACCTAATTCTTGAAGAAATGCTTTTTATTCTCCCTCTCCTGACCTTTTCTTTGTTTTAAACTTTCTCCTCTACTAACTCAAATTCTCTTTCCCTCTCTCTGTGGTGCTCAGAGAGGAGAATTGCCAATATCCAAAGGAGGAAATTTGATTCAGCTCAGTTGTCTCAAAGTTTGATAAGAAGCTTTAATAAAGCAAGAGTTAAAATTAAGTTGTTTAATTATAGCCGATGGGTCTTTGCAGACCTCAGTGGGGAGGTTTCTGCTGAAGGACTGTGTTTGGGTGCAGTGCAATATAGAATATTTTGGCAAGAGGACATATTTTCTTTCAATGAAAAATTCCAGCTATGAGTGCTTTTCCTAAAATATTTTAAAATCTGTTAGATTAAATATGAAGTGAATTTCCAGTGTGCTTTCTCAAATTCCAAGGTTAGAAATTCAAAGCTGCTGCTTTGAGATCTTGGGTGATGATGAATTCAGCAGCCCTGTGAGCTTCTTTGCACGTTTGCCCTTGCCTTCCTTCTTCATCTCGCTCATTATCTGATGACTTTGCTATTTATAGTCATTTCTGTTATCAGTTGTAATATTATATTGTGTTATTACAGTAAAAATGCTTAAGCATGAAATATATGAAAAAGATATTTGTTCAGAGAACTCTGCTGCATCTAGTGACTTATGGGGTCCATTATCTTTTCAATATAGCATTCCCTGCTGAATTTTATAGTTTGTAATTTCAACCTATGAATTTAGTTGTTAATGAAATCGAATATGACACCCTTAACCAACATAATTTGTCATTGCATTGTACCGGTTTCAGCAAAATTGACTAGATTTACTGTTTCTACTGCTCCTGCGTTTAGGCATTGAGTAGATAACATTGTGTTTCTTTAAACACATAGACATTTCTAAGTTCATCATCCACTTTAAGCAGGATTTAAATTGATCAAGTACAGGAATCCTCTTTTGCATCCTGAATTTTCAGGCCTGCAGTGATTATTGGAAAATGTCTCATTGTCTGTGACAGATATCTACTGACCGAATTTCATGTGTTGGTGCTGAGTTTGCCTTCTGGAGAAATATAGAAATCTATTTCCTTGTCCAGATGACAATCATAATCAATATTTGAAGTCATTTGTTATGTTTTCTATTTTCCAAGCCAAAAATTTACTATGACGCATATCGTCTGTAGATTGTATGCTATGCATGAATTTTTAAAAGTAATTAGATATAGTTTGCCATTCTACTAACATGTTTTTAAAAAAGAATTCTTTCTCTTTAAAGTTACATGTGATATAATACACTCAGGATTTAGAATAGAATATATAGTAAGCACAGAAAAGCACAGAAATTTTATCGTCCTATGACAACCAAGGATATTTGTATATCATTAAAACTTATTTTTAAGAATTCATACATAAAGAAAAAGGGTCATGTCCCAGGGAACAGACTGAGAGTTCAGTGCTGGAGCTTCGTAGAGCAATGTCCTTAGTTACCACCTGCCAGGAGTAAGTCCTGGGCAGAGTGAGAAACTGACCTGTAATGAGCAGAAGCCTCCACCAATTAGCCAATCGTCCCGCAGGAGTGAAGCACGTCCTGGCTCCTAAGAACTGAACTAGACCTAGCAAAGGGCCAGACTTTTGATCCTGCCAACTGACTAGTCTTTGGATACAGCTGGTCCTAGGGAGGGGGTGTAACTGTGGGTCAGGCAGCTGCCAGTGGTGGAAGACATGCAAGCTAGCAGAGGGGCTCCCCTGTGACCCACCAGCAGCCAGCACACCTGGTAGCGGGGAAGCCGCGCCTGAGTCCCGCCGGCACCCGCACCCGCACCCGCACCCGCACCCGCACCGGCACCAGCACCAGCATCTAAGCAAACACGCGGTGCCTTCCGCACATGCGCACAACAGTACCTAGCAAGTTTGGAGACAACAGATCCTATTTTACAACATTCTTTATACTTAACAATGCTTTCTGCACCTTTACGTATTAGAAATGTCAGACTCATTCATCTTATATGTCTTCATGTAACTTGAAAGCAGTTTTAACTTTTTGGATTTTTTTTTTTCTTGGGGATTTTATGTATTTGAAAACAGACCTATGGTCAACCTAGTAGGAATTATAAGATAGTTTTCATAAAAAAGGGATGTTTTTAGTACTGTCCGACAGGTGGTCTAGACTTTCTGAAATTAAGAGTTAGGGCTATATGTCTGATTAAATAGAACTGGACTCTTACTTTTGCTCCAACTATGATATGAGAGTCATTGATTGAGATTAAATTTTGTAGCTTAAGGTGGTGACTGTGCAAAGTTGCACTCAGTCAGCTACCATCTTGGTTGTGAGATTTAAGTTCTAGTTCTTGGTGACCGAGTTGGACAAGGAGTGGGTAGACCATGAGATTCAAAGAATGGACACGTAGAACATCTGAAAAGGGTTGACATTCTTTTTTAAAAGAAAACCACAAAAACACAATGATTACCATCTTCATGACTGAGTTTGATTTTGTTTTGTAAATATGTGGAAGGACGAATATATTGTCTTAGTATCAAATGCAGATTTGAGGAACTTCTCTGTTTGGAAATTTGGTCTTTTTAGAGATCTGTGTGGACTGATTTGCTCATTCATGAATCCTCATTTTTTTTTTTTTTTGGAAAACAAGCTGTAGGTTCAATAAGAAAACCTCTGAAACAGCTTCCTTAAACAAATTTCTAGATAGGACTGTCACTTAGAAGGGTCACCAGCCACTGACAGGTATTCCAGTATGGCTTAGGGATTCCCAGAGAAATTTGGTTTTGTTATTGTATTAAATGTGAAATGACATGGTAGAATTGATGATGGCATTAATAAGGCCAAATGGATCTTATAGTCCCATTTTGACATTCTTAGATTTAAGAACAATTTTTTTCTAGATCCCTAATTCTAGTATTGACTCTGAGTATTGATAATCTGATGCCAGATATATTCGAAGGAATTTTTAAATGCCATGCGTACAGATTTTTTAAAATGCATGATGTAAAATAAAAACAAGCCAAACACAAATAAATATATGACATAATCTATGTTGAGACAAGTTGTCAAGAGTTTGCAAAGTCATAGATCTTCCCCCAGGTCAACAGAAAAGTTGCCAAGTGTTTGCAAAGTCATAGATCTTTCCCCAGGTCAGCAGAGAAGGAGCAGGGCAGGGCATAGACTCAAGTCTTTGGCAGTTGGGATCAGCCCCTAGTGGATGGCAATGAGGAAAGTAATGTTTGTGTTAAGGTTCCATATGCTTCTTTGCAAAGGTCTTTTGGGGGTTCACTTCACTTTGCAGACCTGTGTTTCAAGCATACCCTTAACACATAGCATGCACAGTAGATGAGCTTGGGAATGGAAATAGCTCATTTGTGAGGAAATCTTAGATTCATTCTCTTTCGTAATTATTATAACTTTGTTTTAAGTATTTATAATATGCATTGCCACTTTAGCTTGTCATTTTTTTCTGATGAAAAACAATGAAAACTTTAGAGTACAACCTTCAAATAATTTTAAGGGGATCTAACTCTCAAGTACTTATATTGAAATTTAAAATAAATGAACTGTAGGTTTCTAGTGCTTGAATTTCTAAGAGCTTTTCAACTTTCCTTGTAGGTTCGCTTACCTTATAAGCATGAGTCTAAGATTTCACACATCATATATTCACATATATGCATTTTAACTAAATATTAAGTTTGTGGTGGGCTATTAATTTATGTCTGTTTTGCCTTTTGTATCACTTTTTTTAATAGTCCTGAGTGTCTCCTTAAAGATGTACACTGTTCTGCCGTTCAGGTACATCTGACCCTTTATTCTACCTTTCATAAGGGTATACTGGCAGGATGCATGAAAGCCTTTAAAAATAGGTATAACATTTTATTCCAAGGTTCCAAGTTTCAGACTGGGTGAATTGACCTGATTGCACACACCCAGATATGGCGGACACAGCGGCAGGAGTCACCCCGTGTCCCTGCCACCTGGGTACAGGAGGAAACTGTGCTGTGTTTTTTGCTAATAAAATCTGGAAGAAGTGGTAGTAGTCCATTCCTATGATTCGATTACATTGCATGGCAGCCGTGATAGGATAGTCTTTCCCATGATCCATTTAGCAGAAGATGATCAGCTATGAAAAATGGCAGATATTAAAGAATGATGGGCATAAATTTCTGCATTGATTTTTAAATTATTAAAGAGAGGTTTGCAAACAGTATACTCAGGATGTTACCAAGGAATGTAATCCTATATGTGGACATCTTACTCCCAAGGATCTCCACCGTCCCAAGTCCCCCAAATTCTAGTCCTGAAAGATAAAAATCCCCAAGATATAACTCTAGATAGATAGCATTGAAACCTCTTAAAAGGCACTGTTTACATTTTAGAAGGGAGTTGATTTTGAGAAACAAGGCTGTTACAGAACACTTCACAAGCCACTAGCTGCGTATCAGGGGAATGTAGTCTTTCACAAATGCAGATGTACCAGAAGGGTGTTTCTTCATTTATTGAGAAGTTTCAGTGTTTTTACGTACACCCACAACACTGACCCCCAGGTCCAGGTGGTGGTCACTCACTTGTCGAGTCACGTTTACAAAAGCAACAGTAAAAACCTCCACTACCCACCCCAACACACACAAAACGAGCTTGGCTTCTAACAAGTTTTAACAATTTATGCCTCCAGTACTGGGAATGAGTCAAAGATGAACTGCATTGCATAAAAATTGTAATACACACACACATATACTCATGTGTGTATATATATCTGATGATTTGAAATAGTGGGAGAAACATAAGAAACAACTGAAAAAGAAGATTTGTCATATAAAAATGTATTACATGGATGGATTACAGGCAATTGCACTCAGATATGCAACAAGGACTGGCCAGCTTCCAGGATAATTAACTCTATTTTGAAGTCTTGCATCAAGAGTAGCTGATTTTTTAACTCTTTCTTTTAGGGCATGACTCTCCTCAGATAATATGTTCATGCTTGTTTTCTCTGTAATATTATTCTTTCTGAAATTCTCCTATGATTTTATATATTTGACATGAACATTTTCTGTTCATTTTCCCATCTTCTGTATCATGCTTCTCTGTTGTTTTGGGTGTTTGGAAATTCATTCCACATATACTCATTCACAGACCTCAAGTTTGGCAGAAAGAATACTGGTTACTGAAAAGCAATAACATTGCAAGAGAGTCTTCCTATCTAACAGTATACGTAATTAGTTTCCATCTAGTCAGTAATTTTGCTGACTTCTCAGGAAAATGCAGTTTTAATGCATTAATTAAATTTCATCAACTAGAAGGTATGTTTATGTCACCAATACATTTTTAAACTGAAGTTTTGGTCCTGGTGACCAACTCACTCATCTGAATTTTGCATTAAATGTATCTGACTAAACAGGAAATAAAATATATTGGTACTGCCTTAAAATATACTCTTAGAAACCTTAATCACCCTTAATTCCAAGTCTGTTATTATGGCTAGAAATTCGATTTAGATCAGTTTTCTTTTGCAAAGCCCATAGCATCTTCAATGAGTGTCGATACCAGTCTTTGCTTGTTCCAGTACTAATTAGAAACAAGTGCATAAGTTTATAAATTGTTGGATCCAACTGGAACATGAATTTCTGTATATGGTTGATTAAGAAAATAAGCAAAACTTAAAGAAAATACCCAGTGGGAACCATTTTGAAAGTGCCAACCAATATTCTATTACCCGAAGTGGAGTACAGTATTCCTATTAGAGATAGTGGTTAATATAAGAAATATAAGAAGTCTGTTTTCTGTGACTGGATCTTGCCTGGCTGTCCCCTCGTGCTGGTCAGTCCACATCATTCAGGCTCCAGGGCTCATAGATGTTGTATCCTCAGGTATTTTTCTTTCATCTTGAAATAATGTTCTCAGACTTTTCATGAGGTCATCTGGTGTGCGTGAGTGCGTGTGTGTGTGTGTGTGTGTGTGTGTGTGTGTGTGTGTGTGTGTGACCAGGGGAACCTGGGGCAAAGAGCAGACAAGTGATTACAAATGTTTGTGAATCCTGTTCCTGGGAGTTTTGCTGGTTCTTAAATATACAATCCACATTCAGGCTTTAACAGTTTGTTAAAATTTGTTGTATTCCTTTTACTGATTTTAATGCTAGCACATCATCCATGCTCTGTCATGGGTAAAAGTGACAAGGTATCTCCTCTGTCCTAGAAAAGGCTAGTTATTACAGAGAGCAGTCCGGTGGTCTTACCATGTCAGAAATCTGCTGTGTTGTTGGAATTTATAGATTATGATATTCTTATTGTTATGGCTGGGACAGTGTTCTTTTGTGCCCTTCTACCTCCTAAACAATAGTGGAATTTTATTATTTGACATGGGAAAGATGGATATGCCTCCTTTATTACAGTAACAAACTAGTCATCATTTAGATTTACCATAAGTTCTTTAATCAATGAAATAGTACTAGATCCTAGATGTTTTAAAAAATTACAAGCAACACTGATTAATCTTGTTATTCATATTTTTCTTGGGCAGTAAAATACTATGCTAGTATATTAAATTTCAATTTAAAATACCTTGATTATAGACCTCTATTTTATATATATTATATATTATATGTAACATACATTTATTACACTCATATATATATATATATTTTTTTTTTTTTTTACCCTTGGATTAACTACTTCAAACATTTTCATCCCTTTGTTTTCAAACTCAATATGAAGATATACCATGCTACTCTGTAAGAGTCACCAAGGAATACTGTAATACAGTTAATTATATGAATATCAGAATATTTTAATTGAAGCATTATATTTAGTAACATTATATTCTATTACTTTTTTTTTAATTTTAAAGGAAAAGTGCTGGCAGGAGTGAAGGAAAACACAGGCAGGCAGGCAGAAAGAGACAGCATTAGGAAGTATTTTTCATTTATTGTCATTAGTTTATCTTGGTTGTTCCCCCGCAGCCCTGGGACTGAATCCCAGGACCTTGGGATGTATATGAACTGCACCCACCCCCGGCTCCACCAGGGCACTACAGGTTTCTGAATAGTTTTTATATAAGATTGCTAGAGTCCAATTCACAAACACGAGCCAGTGATGATTTTATAAAACAGAAATCACTTTTTTTCCTTCATGCAATTTTTTTAATTTCACTCCCTATCTGCTAAATTTCCTCTCCGGAATCTCCAGGCAGTGGTGGACAGAGGTTTACTAGAAACACAGGTATATTCGTCCTCCAGTCCAATGCTGTTTTTTCACTTATTCCCATTAACGAAAAAATAAACAGCAATAAAATAGATCTAGCAAAATTCCTTTAGTACCAATATCATGATTTTCTTCTAATACAAATATAAGTTGACTATGGTTCTTGTGGAAATATTGAATATTCTGAGAAGCCTATGTGCATGTCTTTTTATCCTGTGGGAAGAGATGAGAATCTTCCTCAGAAACTTTTAAATAAAACCTTTTCAAAAACCAGATCCTAAATTGTCAAGTAGAAAACATTTAGGTTATTCCTACTTGGCCAAATAGATGAACCAAACAGATCAAAGAGACCTGAAATAAGTGAACATATAAAAACTTTACATTTATATGCATGATGAATATTTATGTGTAAGCATGATGAATATTTATGTGTATATAGAAAATATGGAAATCCTGGAAGATGTTGGAATTACAAGTCACTATATAAGAATAAATGTTTGATATGCTCAGCTTTGAGGTGGGTTCAAAGATCTTAAGGCAATTTTGGAATGCACGCTAACACAGGCACACCTCAGAGACAGTACCGGTTTCATTCCAGATCAGCTCAAGAAGTGAATATGGCAATAAAACATGTCACATGAATTTTTTACAAATGTAACTTTCACGTAAAGAAGTTTTAAATAAAAAGTTTTCATTATAATGTAGCGTGTGCAATAGACTTTTAGATTTTTAAAATGTGCATACCTTAATTTAAAAATACTTTATTGCTAGAAAATGCTAACCATCACTGAAGGCTTCAGAAGGTTGATCTTTTTACTGGTGGAAGGCCTCACCTCCATGCTGATGGCCGCTGACTGATCAGGCTGGCGCTGCTGAAGTCTGGGTGACTGGTGGCGATTTATTAAAATATGACTATAGCGATGTTTGCTGCATTGATAGACTCCTCCTCCCACGAAAGATTTCTCTGCAGCATATGATGCTGTTTGATGACGTTTTTCACACACTACAATTTGTTTGAAAACTGGAGTCAGTCCTCTCAAACATTGCTACTACCTAATCAGCTAAGTTTCTGTAATATTCTGCCTCCTTTGTTGTTTTTTCAACAACGTCCCAGCATCTTCACCACCTACTTGTAATTCTCATTCTGTCTTTCCCACCCCGTCTGCAGTTGCTTCCTCCACTGGAGTCCGGAGTCCCTCAAAGTCCAACATGAAGGTTGGAATTAACTCCTTTCAAACTCCTCTTACTGTTGAAATTTCAACCTCCTCACATGAATCATCATTATTCTTAATGACATCTGGAATGATTAATCCTTTCCATGTTTTCAGTTTACTTCGCCCACATCCATCAGGGGAATCATTATCTAGGGCAACGGTAGCCTCACAAAATTCATTTTTTAAATGAAAAACATGAAAGTTGAAATGACTCCTTGATCCACGAGCTACAGAGTGAATATTGTGTTAACCGGTGAAAACAGCATTCCTCTTCTTGTACAGCTCTATCAGAGCACTTGGGTGACCAGATTCATTGCCAGTGAGAAGTAAAACATTGAAATGAACTTTTCCTGAGCAGTAGGTCTCAACACAGAACCTAAAATACCCACTCAACCACGTTGTAACCAGCGGTACTAGCATCCAGGCTTTGTTGTTGAGAATACAGGAGAGTGGATTTAGTTAGCATAACTCATAAGGGACCTCAGATTTTTGAATGACACTTGATGGAGGCTCTAGAAATAGGAGGGGATGACCTCTGCAATTCTGTTACCTGTGTGAGAAAAGTCAACATGAAGTTCATATAGAATGGTAAAGTCGTAGCATTATTTACAAGTTATACTTTTTATATCTAAAACTGGGCTCCTGTCTTGGAGATTATTTCAAATATGATCAACTGTTGATAAAACATGAAAATTCCAAGCTGGAATATGTATTTTTAAACCCAAATGAGCATTTCATGTTTTTATATCTTATTTGTAGTTTGCACTTGTGTGTGTCTAATTTAGTTGTAATATCCAGGTCGAATTTTTTTCAATTCTTTGATTTTGTATTTTGCTGAAGATTATTTATCTTAAGGAGAAATTCTATGTACTTTTGGAATCCTGTGAATCATTATTTTAGCTTTGTCCTTTTTTTTCTACTACCAATATCATATAATTTTAGAATTTTATTGTCAAGTAAATCTGTATAAATGGGAGGAGTACAGGGCATCTGCCATTTTTGAGAATGTTTATACGTAGGGATCTTTTTAATTTTAATTTTTTCTTTTACCTTTTTTAAAGGAAAGGTGCAAGATAGGAACGAAGGTGAACAGGCAGGCAGGCAGGCAGGCAGGAGAGAAGAAGCACTTTATTTTATTTTTATTTAGTTGCGCACCTTGGTTGTTCTTCCTGGTCCAGAATGTGAACTCAGGCCCTTGGGATGTATGTGGCCTGCAATTTGTCTGGGAGCAGCTGACCAAACCACTACTCCACTAGGGTGTACTGCTTCTTAAAATTTTTTTCAAGCAGCAGGTAGAGGCTGGAGTGAAGGGGAGCAGACAGGCAGGCAGGAGAAGAGAGGAGAAAGAAGCATTTTATTTAGTTTTTCATCTTGGCTGCTCGCTGCAGGCCTCAGGATGTGAGCCCAGGTCCCTGGGATGTACGTGGGCTACACAGATTTAAAGTGGTGGGCTGAACCCCTACTCCACTGGGGTGTGCCCATATGTGGTTTTTAAATAATAAAAACATATTTGACTAGCCCTGTTTTAATCAAGTCATTGCAGGTATCAGAAGCCAGGAAAAAGAAGACCTAAAGCTTTAAATTTTTGTTTAAAGAAATTAAATGGATGAAAGCACTGTAAAAATAATTGATTTCCCCCACCTCCATGAAACCAATGGTAGTTCATTGTTTAGATTTCAGTCAGTACTTCACATTTTCCCTTGCAATTGTGTTTTCAAGATCTAGATTCCAATTTGTGTGAAGGGACAGCTGTTACCAGGGAGGCAGGCCCCGCCCGCAGTGTTAGTTGACTCTGCAACGCGGAGAGCTGCAATCTGTCCCCGTTTTTCATGTTTCTTGTCCTAGATGAGACTTCACTGTACGCCAGAGTTTCCTAATCAGCTCAGCAATTTGTGGGAGCAGAACCCACAGAGCAGATAGCATTTACACAGGCCAGCTTGACTCGTGGCTGTGGCAGCACTTTGGAAGAAGAATTGGTTCAGTGATGGAGAAGGAGAAAGCGAAGAGAGGGAGGGCAGAGGCGGGGAAAGTGGACTGAGAGAGAGGACTAGAGAGAAAGCACCACCAGCGTCCAGTGTGTGGGTGAGAGGAGAGGACTCTGCTCCTAGCAGTGTGTTGTCTTGGCATCTGGGAGAAGATGGCCCAGAGCTCCCTCAGGAGGAAAGTTCTAGCAAAAAAGGAAAGTGTGAGATGCTTGCTGGTGGAGTTTAGTCACTCTTAACATTTCATTAGAAGTGGTTCCCTCTCCTGTTCCTGTGTTTCATGTCCTGATCAAAGTCAATGCCAGAAGGAAGTTCTTAACACAGTGGTCATATTCATGATCAGGACTGAGTTTTAGCTTCTGCTTTCGGTGAATTTATTTACTATCTGGACCTAGAAGTAGAACTCAGGTCTTTGATTACTAACTACCCACAACACAAAGAAGCAGTCCTCCTAGAAGACTGAAGAATGGAGTCAACTTGTTGAAAAAGTGCAACCCAGGGAATTTGAGATGCACATTCTAACAGCTGAAAATTGAATTTCGGTGATCCGTTTTGATAAATCATTTCTACTTTCTTTTTTGTTCTCTGCGTCCAGACATCATTCAGCTCAGTCTTCAGAATCCAAAAGATTATTCCTTAGTTAGAGGACGTTAGCAAAACATTTCATTTGCTTCCCTAGAAAAGCTAAAGATAATGCATTCTTTTGGTTCTCAAAGGAAGAAAAAGTTCAAGGTATTTTCAAACCAGACCATTTTCTTCTTAAGATGAAATTTGGCGGCAGCTGTTTTATTTTCTGAGAGTTTAGTGTTTTGATATAATGACAAAGAAAGTTGGCCTCTCTGGTATATTATTCTCATTCTCTCTCTGTTTGGCAAAGCAAACCCTCGTTTCTCTCAGCTGTTAAATGGAGATAATTACAGAATCTACTTTATAGGGTGGTTCTGAGGTTTGAAAGAGTTCATTCTGGTAAAGTGCCCGTGGTGGGCCCGGCTCATTATGAACGCTCAGTTAAAAGTACCTGTTGCTAAATCCTCATGAATGTAGTTTTTGCTGGAAACTTTGGCATGATCATTATGATAGGAAAGAATGTTACCAAAGGAACTAGGAACCTTCAAGACATGGGTAACCCATGTTCATGCCGTTGACTTCGGAATTTCTAACACTTGGAACACACCAAGTGAAATGGAATTGGCTGCTTCTGAATTAACTTTAGTGATATATTCACTTGTCAGATGAAAGGAATGGCTTATGTCTACATATAGGTATGATTATCCTTTATAGGCATAAGAATAAAAGGGAATTACTTTCCAAGTCCTTCCAAATTGAAGCCTCTGTTTAAGAGATGTTCAAAGTGCACATAAAAAAGCTAATTCCTGCTGTTTGGGGTGTGTGCGTGCGTGTGTGTGTTTAAACAAGAACAAATGGAAATTAAAGAAAATTACCTTCACAACCCTTCTGATTTATTACTATCTCATGAACCAATTGGGTTTCAAATAAATAATCCAAATATCATATTCAAAAAGGCTCTTCAATCAGTGTTTTATGACAAACTCTAATAAAAGTTTCTATGTCTAGATTTTTCTCTCTCTCTTTGAATGGGCCCTGAGGGTCATGTTAGGTAGATTCTGGTAATTTCTCATGACTGAAAACTATTGCTGATCTTGTACTCAGAGGCTTTTAGACAATCTCTTATTTATAGTCTGAAAAATCATATGCTTTTCTTCATTCCATTTTTCAAAGGCTCACTTTTATTATGCTGGGAATTCATTTCTTTCAGGCAAACTCTAGTTTTATATGGTGATTACATGCTAAAATTCTTTGTGGAATAATAAGAGGCTCCTATCAATGACTATCCCGAGTCTTCTATTCTCTTTCTTCCTATTTTGTTTTGCTCAGACTTCTTTATCATGAAAGCTCTTCACTATCACCTCTTATTCATATTTATATGAGAAGATACTTCATTAGAAATTCTTACTGTGCATTTTATTTTGTAAAAAAAAAAAAAAAAAAGGAGCCTTTTTTCCCATGCTGTTTTGACCTAAAGTTTGGTTGGAAGTTACTTCATGTGTTTTGTATGTGGTTGAACTCTTTTTTGACTTACCATGAAGAAATCTTTTTTAGGAAGTTTCAAGGAGTGTTTCGGAAAGAATGTCATCTTGGCTTGCTACTGAGGCCTAACAAATGACCTCAAAACTCAGTTGGTTTAGAAGAGTGATCATTTATTATCTGGGCACTGCCTGTGGCTTGAATGGGCTGGGCTCAGCTGAGTCCTTTCTTCCTGCTGCTGTGAATGAGGGACCCTGCACGACACTGCCCTTCTGTGGGCTGGCGGGAATGTCTGAGTGCCAGTGCCTTTCTTGTCCTTGGCGGGCCATGGCAGCCAGGGCCTGCTATAATCAGGGCAGGGGTTAAGGAACACCAGGACAGTGAGAAATTCCCACAGATTCTCTTGACTCAATGTCCAGACCTGACACACTCACTTTTGCCTTCATGCTGTTGGTCGAAGCACATCAGATGTCAGAGCCCACTGTTCTTCCTCAGTAATGACACGATGGCAAGAGTATGAACACAAATACATGCTAAGGTCTGGGGTCAGTGGTAACACCTACCAAAGAATAGGTAAGGAAGGAAACCATTTTGTTTTATGAGGATGTCCGATGTGCACTTTTATCCCTCATATCTGAGTTCTTTGAAATATTCTTGAATATGAACCTTGGGCAGAGATCTTTTGCTTATGTCTCTTTGCTTCAGTAAACTTACTCTGATGTTCTTTTGCTCATGTATCAACATGGGAGGGTGAGCAGGGGACAGGTGGTGGCAAGGTAAGTTCTGGCTTCTCATGATCACACTTAGATGTGCGTCATTCCTGCTCTGTTGAAAAATGGCAGATGACACAGTCTGTGCATAATTTTGAGGGTTAAAAAAGTAAGGGCCTAAAAGTGATTACCCAGGAAAAAATATAAGATTGCCAGACTATGTGCAATGTAGTCTCTTGTAATTTGTTAAAACCATAAACAATTGCTAGAACTATTTTTTTAAAGGAAAGGTGTAGGCAGAAATGAAGGTGAGCAGGCAGACAAGTAGGCAAGGGAGAGGAAGAAGAAGCATTTCATTTATTTTTATTTAGTCATTCATTCTGCTTGTTACCCCACTCCTGGGATGCAAACCAGGTCCTTGGGATGTGGACTGCATCTGGCCAGAGGAGTGGACCCAACTGCTACTCCACCAGGGCATGCCTGCTAGAATTTTAATCTGCACTAAGAAGTATTTAGGAATTGGAGAAAGGATAGCTTACACAGGATAAATTTGAAAATTATGAAGTTCTATATTTTATTATTTGATTCATCTAGCATATCTTCCTGGAACATCTGATACGTATGTCTTCTAGGTCCCATGGTAAACGCAATAGCCAGTTCATGACCTGATGAGGAAGATAAATATAAGCAAGATGAGTGTAACAAGTAAATTATTAAAATGAAGAAAAATAGAGGGAAAAATGAATGAGGAAAAAAGGCATATTACCATATTTATTTGATTCTAAGTGACCACTGATTCTAAGCTGTACCCAATTTCCCAAGAGGTTTTCATGAAAAAATCAAAAATCAAAAATCTGTATTTACAAAGTTAAAAAAATAGTGACAAGAAAAAAAAAAATAGTAACAAGGAGTGAAGGATTAACTTATTAAAAATCTTAAAGGCACAAGAAGGGATTAACCAAATGAACAGAATTTTAAGAATTGATTAAGGGATCTAATATACTTAGCAACTATCTTTTCAGGTAAAACTTAGCTACCTTTGAATGTTAGCTGATTTTCAGGGACATTAAAATGGCAAAATAAAAATGCAGCTTAGAATCAAATGCAGTATCTTGTTTAGGATAATTTAAAAAAAATAATGCTCTGAAAAGGCAAATTTCAAGTATAGCTTGGGAAAAAGAAAGGGTGGGAGTCAAACATCATACATATATTTTATTGAAGAGGTTTCTAGTTAGAGGACCAGAAATTTAAAAAGCACTGATCTGGGAATATGGGAATTTAAGTGATATCAAAGAGGCTTCTGAGGCTGAAATGAAGGAGGCTGAAGAGGAAGTTGCAAGAGATAAATTAGAGAGATACTAAGGTACTAAGTCATGATGTAACCTGCAGGTAAGACAGACATTTTGGGTCACAGCAGCATGGAGAGATAGGAAGCTATTAGAAGATTTTAAGTATGAATTATTTGATCAAAAGGTTTACAGAATAGTCTAAAGCTTAGAGAATGGAGTCAACTTAGAACATTCTAGCAGTTAGTGACTTGGGAGCAACAGAGATAAGAATCAGTCAGACTAGGATGTCTTCTGGAAGAGGTGTCGTAGGATTTGCTGATGGAAGACAAGAGCCAGTCAGGACTCTATTCTATGCATTATAAGAAGAAGGTTACTTTGAAAAAGATGGAGAGGCTTCCTGTAGGAGCTTGTAGGGGCAAGTCAAGAGTTTTTTAGTGGGCATATTAAGTTTAAGGTTTGTTGTAGACAGACCAGTCTCTCATCAGGCATTTAGATAAAAGATTCAAGGACACTGAGGAGAAAATAAGGACAGAGTTAGACCTTTTAGAATCTTAACCTATAGTGCCTATTTAAAGCAATGGAAATTATTGAGGTTTAATGATTGAAAAATTATGAATCAGTGCATGATGTATTGATACTCTCTTCAACATGATCCATGTAAAAATTTAAATGGCAACTGAAAATTTTAATTTAAAGGTAGATGAAAGATTTGCACTATTAGAAATTCGGATGAGGGAACATATCCATTCTTGCACTTCAGTTGGCTAAACAATTGTCTGTAATATATACATTTATAATCAAAATATTGTCTCCTGTATGGATGTTCTTACTCTCAAAATGTTAGTTCATATCTTCCTGATTTGACTTTAGTCTTTCTTGAACACTTGGATTGTTGGTCTCAAGGTTATGTTTCTTTATTTTATTTTTTTAAGGAAGGGTGAAGGCAGGAGTGAAGGTGAATCGGTAGGCAGGCAATGAGAGAGGAGAAAGAGGCATTTATTTCATTTAGCTGTTCATCTTGGTTCCCCCCCTGCCCCCACCCTGGACCCCTGGTTTTGAATGTGGGTCCATGGGACATCCTCTGTGCCACTGGGGCTTGCTTTGTGCTTAAAGTCTTAACTAGTTTTTCCCATAACTATAAACTATAAAAATACCATTAACCGGGTGATGGATCTTTCAGATATAAATGCTGGATAAATATGACTACTCACTATTTTATGCATGACAATTGAGACCTTAATATTTAAGCTTTAATTCTTCTCACTTAATAGAACCTACTTGCACAGGAATAGGGTCACAATCTCTTTGAAGGTTCATTTTATGTTTTCTCCTCATGTTTAAAAAACTCAACCCTCCAGTCATGAATGGTGATTCTAGGTGATTCTACAAACCTCAAATGTCCTATCTGTTCACTACAGCTCTGGCTTTTGTGGGTCTTCCATTCTGTTCAGCTATGCCTGCTGCAAGCCGGTGCCTCTTTGACCAGAAACATGCTTAGTTCTGCTCCTCGGACTCAATTGCCGATGCTTAGTTTTATTTTGCGATAATATCAAGAGTCAGAGACTCCTTCCCTCTTTCGTGCTGTCTACTCAGATGCTGTGCAGAGCAGTGTTTTCTGGACTCTGAGTAATTGCTATTTTTCCTGTCTTAACTGACTTTGTTTTCTCCAACATGCCCATGAAAGAGTTTGGATTGAGTGACACCATCATAGACGCTGAAGCCCCTTACCCTATATTGGTCTCTGGCACTACTATGGGGTTCAATTTGTTAAATAAATCCCTTTTCTTGGGACAAATCCCTCCCAGGAAAACCACATTCCTTTCCTGTGATATATCTCCTTTAGGGGCGAGCTCCTCTCCACACTCTGCTCTTATGCCAAACCTACATTACTAGCCATTTTGTGAGTTATTTAATTCTCGCTGTGATATTTTAAGTTTTCCTCCAGAAAACTCACTCGTTTCTGTGTAAATAAGCAGATGCAAATAAACCGAAAGTGCAGGTGAAATATGTTTCCCACGTTCTCCCTATAGAAATATCAAAAATTCAGTGATGAAGCAGAGTGAACCCCTGCCTGTCATATATTGTGAACGGAAAGATCTTGATTACTGCAGTGAACTGCCACTCTGACCTGCACATAACAATATGTCCTATATCTGCCTCTTTAAAGGACAGAAATTCCATGAAGTGAAATCAGTGTAGATTTTCATGGATGTTCATTAAATTTTTATATGAAGATGAGAATAATCCATGCATAATAAATTAGATAGAGAAAATGTTACATCCATGAATGACTAAAAGTTACGTGATTTAAAAAGCAAAGATTTCCTCTGGGAAATCATTTTAGCAGCTCAAAGAGACCAAAAATGCCCAGAGAGAGAATGAAAAGTAGATTTATACTTATGGGCCTTCACAGATACATTTTGAGAGCCGCATCTGGTGGTGACAATTGTGCCCTGGGTGTGTGTCCTGCTGCTGGGTCACCATTCACTGGCTGCATGACACTCGTCAGAGCGTGGAGAGCCCATCCAGTACATGCTCATCCCTGGCCAATCAGGGAGAAGAGAAAGAGCGGACCTCAGGAGCCATGGATGGGAAGCCAACAGCCTCTCTTCAGGGACCATCATCAGCACCAGGGCTGGAATCTGGCCTCTTGGATGTTAACAACAGAATGAGGTTATCCCTTGAAAATGAGGCAGGAGCAGTAGGCAAGTGGCAGGGAATCCAGTAGACAGAGGCGAAGAACTTTTAGTAATTTGCTGGTGGGCAGGGTGTAATGTCATGCATTCGAGGAATGAGGAACCTGTACATATGGGTTTATAAATTTTTTAAATTAAAGTTGCATCAATAAATATTAAATTAAAATGCTTAGTGCCAGATCACACCTGTCATGTTTGATGAGAAAGTGGCCCTTGGCCTTGCATGCCTCATGACCCTGGTCCCTGGAATTTAGACCTGTGTTCTCCAAATGCTTCACATGAGACCTTTGCTCCTCTGCCAGGGTCCTCTGGCTGTTGAAGCTACTGGTCTGCTGGTGTCAAGAAAACCGATGTCTTGTCGAATACATAAGTCTCTAGTTTTTCTGGAAACGAGAAACCAGTTTCAGCTATTTAGTACATCAAAAGTTGCCTGTTTGTGCCATGATTTGGGATCTCTTGAAAAAACAGCCGTTTCTTATCTTCATGACAGAGCTGTTCAGCAGTCCACAAGGTGGGGATGTGGTGGCAGACAGGACCCCCTATTTGCTGCTGCTCTAAGTCCGGCACCACTTAGCTGCAATGTGATCATGTCTTCAGGGCTCGACAGACTCTGCTCCTGTGTGTCCAAGGGCAGGTTCCCATGGGAAACAGCCTTCTAGCACTTTTGTAGACTCTGAGGGTGTCCTTTACCTGTGCTAGATCATTTTATTTCTATTCCATCTAGTTTCAATCTGATTTTGTTCATAGTACTTAGTGCCCAATTCTGCTGTTTAATATTTAGGAGACATGACAGAATAGGAGAAAACAGACTGATATTCAAGAACTGAATGAGAGGCGTTATTTCTATGTAAAAAACAAACAAAGCTAACAAACACTTATGACAGTGAACAATAGATGATGAACAATATTGACAATCAAAAATGGCATTTAATTATATAATGTCAGAACATGTAGAGAAAAATTGTCCGTAGAACACACACACAGAGTTTAATCCATAGATAAAATGGACCTAATAATGATCTCCACTCCATAAAATGGTTGGGAAAATTAAAAGAGACAATAAAGGTAAAGTGCTTCATGGAGTGTCTCTGCATGTTAATCAATCTCTCTCTGATACGCAGAAAAATGGTCTTCAGAGTCATCCATGATTTCCAGACCATTGCCTGACTGTCATGGTGAAAGGAATTTGGCAGATGTAATTAAGTGTATCGATATGAAGAGATTATCCTGGATTGTGTTCTAGACCCAGTGTCATCACCAGTGTCCTTATAAGGAGAGAGGAGGAGGGGAGGGGCATAGTCAGGAAAAGGTGTGGTGACAGAAGTAGAGGTCAGATGAGGCTATGGAGCAAGGGATGCAGGAAACTTCTAGAAATTAAAGAAGGCAAAGAATGGCCATGGCCCTCAAGTCTCTAGGAGGAATGAAGCTCTGCTCCTACTGTGAATTTAGTCCAGTAAAATTTCTGACTCTGGAACTATCAGAAATGAATTTGTATTGTTTAAGCCATTAAGTCTAGGTACTTTGTTGCAACAGTATTAGGAAATGAGAATCATCGAACTTCTTCTTAATGCTGTTCTGTTAGTTTGCTCTGCCTCCTGTAACAAAGTACCACACACTGAGTGACTTAATGAATATTTATTACCTCACAATTATGGAGCTCAGAAGTCCACCATCAAGGTGAAAGTAGGATTAGTTCCTTCTGAGGCTGTGAAGGAAAGATCTGGTTCAGTCCTCTCCTTGGCTTGTTGATAGACATCTTCTGCTCTTATCTTCACCTTGAATTTCCTCTGTGTGTGCATTTCTGTGTTCAGATAGCCCCTTTTTAGAAAAATTCCAGCCACGTTGGTTTAGTCCACTCTAATGGCCTCCCTTCAACTTGGCTCCTTCTGCAATAAGGAACGAGCTCACACCCTGAGGTACTGGGGTTAGGACTTTGACATACAATTTTTTGGGTGGGGGACATAAATAGCCCATAACAACTATAAGCTTATAAAATAAAACCCCAAAACACAAAACACAGAAAGCAAGACTGACTTTAACCATCATTCCCATTTGACTAATGTTTTTTTGAACGGACAGCATGGCTGGGGATTTGCGTGTTCTTGGAGATACAGTGACTTACTGGTTTAATAAGAAGGGCTACAATCGATACTACCACTGGGATGCAGCCTCAAATAAGGGAGCTGACACCTTAATAGTTCTAACAGCATCTCCCTTTTGTAATTATAGAGACTTTCCTCAGTGGTATCAAAAGTTTCTTAAGTCATGCTTGCTTCACTGGAGGTGCGCTGAAATATACAGTTACTGTCCTATTTTGAGCACCCCCATAATTCTGCAGGTGATAGGCAAAAAAAAAAAAAAAAAAATTAATATCTATTTTAGTAGGTGGCAGCTGCATTGTACTATGGAAAAAGCAAACCAAATCATACTCCTAACTGAAATCTGACTTTCATCAGATTTGTCCTTGATTACTAAGGCTTCAAACACCAAGGACTCCTTTGAGAATATATATTACTACAGAAAAATACTGTTTTCTCTCTGGAAATTTGTGTATATCTGTGTGTGTAAACAGTTTGCACAAATCTCAAAGTGTTTGGAAGAGCATTGAAGCTTATATATGAACCTCCCAGGACCCTACTCTCTATATAACCTTTACTGGGAAGCAATTTCTTGTGAAAGT
This sequence comes from Solenodon paradoxus, assembly GCA_004363575.1. Lineage (NCBI taxonomy): Eukaryota > Metazoa > Chordata > Mammalia > Eulipotyphla > Solenodontidae > Solenodon > Solenodon paradoxus. The sequence goes on from RJWH01000432.1 coordinate 772,885, forward strand.
TCTCTTTTTAGTCTTGTCTCCAAAGTTGACATCTTTATCCACTTCTGGAGTCTCGGTTCCCATCCCACAGTCTCTGAACTCACCTCCTTCCTCTCGGTTTCTTGTCAGCACTCACAGGCCTGTATTTGGCCTGACTGATGCCTGGGAATTTCTCTGAAGCCACACTTCCTTAGCTGTCCTCCATCTTTCTCAGGGAGTTGGAGACATCAGTCAGTTGGGCGCCACCTGGTGGCCACTGCGGGGTGGTCCACATGCATCCCTGGGACCCGGGTTCAGGACTCGGCCTGGAGAACAACTAGGCTGCACAACTAAATAAAAGAAATGCTCTTTCCTCTCTCTCTTCCTTCCTGCCTGTACCTTTCCTCTAAAACACACACAATCAATTAATTAGTCATTGTAAATCCCTCCACATTTTGGTCAGCTGTGACCTAAGTTATTGGTGTGCTTTAGGGAACTTCTTTGATTATTTTTTCAGAACTTTAAGGTAGCTTTGGTAATGCCTTTATAGTTAGTAGGTTTGCTCATATCTGGGTTCCCTGAAACACTGAATGCATTTAAAAAATGCATTTCCCCAATACGTAGGTTCTGATGTACCACCATTTTAAAGTCCCATACTTCATATTTTTATTAACCTTTAAACACATATTATGATTTTAACCACAGGTTTCTATGAAATTGCTGTTATCTACATGAGCAAAAAATTTCTTGAGTGATAGGAATATCATATGGGACAAATTATATGCAAATATAACCTTATGAAAGCTTTTGAAATCACTACACATAATTGTATGCATTATTTAGATTGACCGTTCCATGGTGTTCTTCCATAAAGAAAGCTCAATAAAATGCTCTTTATGTCATCCCTAAAGCTATTAGTGCAAGAGAAAGTAGACTCAAATGTTGAAAGTTAGGATGAAAATCTTCAATCAGTAGCTACCTGTCTTGACACAGAATGCCTTCGCTCCTGCTGCTTCTCTGCCGGGAATGTTGGGCTTAGCATCTCTTTCTTCAACATTCAGCTCCGTTAGGAAGTATTTTCCAAACTCCCCAAGCCTGTGTGCATCTCGGAATCAAAGCAGTTCTGTTTCAGCAATAATCTCTTTAGGTTATAATCACTTATTGCTGCTTCTTTCTTCCTATCTCAATGTGCCCCAAATCTTGAAGACAAAAATGGTTCTTGTCACCCCAGCACCCAACATAGGATGCTTTACTTGCTAAATGTTCAATAAAGACCTGTTGAGTTGACCACAGGAGGTTCAAGTCAGTAAAGAAATCACTGGGAGCAGGGATTGGATGCTCGTCCTATTAAAACATGTTTTTAATTTTTATCGTCATCAGTATTGAATAATTTAGAAGGTCATGTGAAATACTTAGGAACAGTGTCAAATAAACATCCTTTACAGTCAGAGCACTGCCTGGATACAGGGGCAAAAAGGACAGACAATTCCTTCAGGAAATTAACCAACTTAAAGTACCAGAATGAAAAGTTGAAAAATGCAAAGGAACTTAAAAATATAAAAGGCAGTATTGTGCAAGCTATTTACATATATATTGAGAAACTGTAATAACAATGATTGGTCCCACTGTAATAGGAAGAGCAGAAAATAATGAAAAGTAAAAATGTGGAGTTATTTCCGTTTTTGTAGCAATGTGAAATGGAGTGCCACTTCTGTGCAGATAAACAAAGTGCTTATGGGCATCCATTCCTTGGCTTTCATCCTGGGGAATGAAAGCAGGAAGTAACAAAACACGTAACTCAAGGCCAGAAAGACATAAAATGGAGCAACACCTCTGGATTGCAAATACCTGACACTAGTGAATGAAGGAGATGAAAGGAAAATACTCAATTTGCATAGGACCTAAATTTCCAACCTAATTAAAGCAAAACATATTTTAAAATATCAAGGTTTATTCCTGTGATCAAGTTTGTCATCTTTTTCATATTTAATACATGAAGCATTGTTGAAAATAAGTTGCTCTTGAAACTATTTGAGTTACAAAATCTTGCCATATTGCCAGAAATCATTGATAAACTCTCATACAAAGATGTCTTTCCACAATGAAATGCCTAGTGGATACATACACAAATATATATGCACGTATAAAGATAATATATATGCATACATATATGCATACATTTATAGATGTATATGTATATGGATAAGCACATAAATAAGAGAGAGATCTTCTAAAAGACTTCTAAATTTTGACCAATTTTTAGACAGTGTGTCCCTAGATAAATTTAAATGTTAAATAAATTAATTGGTTTAACTGACTTGGACAAATTGGGGCAAATTAGTTTGAAATTTCCTGTATGCTTTAGGAAAATCATTTCTTTGAAATTTATGCATAATAATGAACTATACAAGGGAAGAAATAATTATTAGGAATCCTCTTTAAAAAAACAGGTACATGGTTAGTTGTCAGTTTATGTGAAGATCAGAGTGAGCAAGTTCTGCTCTCCTTGAAGATGCACATTTTTTAGGAAGTGGATGGATGTTTCTTAAATTGAATAATAACTACTCTAAAAATTATATTTGATAATTACTTGCAAATTTCCAGAATAATATTCAATGTAGTTTCGGCCAGAATAATGGTAGATATTAAAACCATGGAGATGATAGAAGTTGCTTATTGAATAAATTCTGATGCTACATTTTCTTTACAATTTTGGGTCAGCACCCGACCTGGTTATCCCGTCCTGTATGTTGCTCTCAGTCTCTAGAGGTAATAACTCTCCTATACGCTTGATGAGAATGTCTCTTGATACAACCACTATTGAAAACAGTATGGAGATGCCTCAAAAAATTAAAAATAGAACTACCATCCAGTAATTCAACTTTCAGATATGTATCTGAGGAATATGAAAATTCCAAATTTGAAAAGATACATATCCCTTAGGATCATAGCAGCACAATTCAGAGTAGACAAGCTTGGAATCAACCTACGTGCCCAGTGAGCAATGAGCAGGTAAAGGTGTGGTATGTATGCTCCATGGATTATCCTTCAGCAATTAACAAAAAGATAAAATGCTGCTTTTTGCCATAATGTGAATGGAACTTGAGGTGATTGTGCTAAGTGAAGTAAGCCAGAAAGAGTATTTTTTTAAATATCAGGTTATTTCACATGTGTGTGGATTATAAATAAATAAAGCACAGGATGTAACAATACACAGCAAAGATGCTTTAGATTCTGAAGCCAACATGAAAGTTATGGGTGAGGAGAAGGCTCTAAACAGAAGGGGATAGAAGGCCCTAGAATGCAGATGGTGAGACAGTGCCATATAAACATTAATCGAGATGTGAACCATGTCTCCTGAAACCAATGGTAGCTCAATATGAAAAAGTCAGTCACCCCATTTGATATACCTCACCTCTGCAGCATCCACTCCTGTTCCCGTCACATCTCAGTCTTTTCTATTGCAGGTGTGTGTGTGTGTGTGATGTGTGTGTGTGTTTTTTTTTTTTTTTGGGGGGGGGTCTTCCATTTCTATTTTCTATATTTTAGTTTTTGTCTTTTTTATTTATCCCTTTCTTGTTTTATATACTAGAGAATAGAAATAGATCACATCATGAGAGCAATACTTTATAAGACAGAAATACTCTCATTAAAGAAAAATACCATAGATTTTAGTGTAACCATTAACAGTTATCTAAAGCTAAGACCTGGTAAGCCATTTATCATTAACCTATGCACCTGTGTTTTATATATAAAATATATTATCAGACAAGTATTTTAAAAGCACTTTTGGAGGTCTGCCTGATTCCTATTCAGAGACTTCTATATTCTTAGACTTTTATTGATGAGTAAGATACTTTGTGCAGTTTAGTAGAGGTAGTTTCATGAAACTGTAACATTTTTTAAATCAACCTATGGATTCTACACTTTTAATTAATATGTAGCTTCCTAATAAGAGAATCAAAATAAATAGTTTGTCAAACAGATGAGATCACCCTTCCCAACTTACCTATTTAACAAATCAGATTTTACTTATAGTGGAGGTATTTCAACTGAGAAACTTGGAGAATTGGGTGACTTGACCTGTCAAATCATCCTTTCTCAATAGAGTTAGAATTCTTAGAAGCTTCTCTCCTGTTGATAATTTCTACTTCTTGTCCCATTCCTTTAAATTTTCCTTTTTTTTGTCCCCTTCTCCCCATCCTACTTGCCTGTCTTTTGACATCACGAACCCCTAGAATGAACTTGATATTTTTCTGCTTGGAGTCAGGCCCCTGCACTGCCTTTTCATTTTCTAAACCAGCAAGTGGAATAACCTAGAGCGTGAACCTCAGATAGTTTGAAAAGTTGGCGTTTGACCCTTTTCCACCTTAGGGATCTCATCCATGCCACATTTGGAAACACGTTTGTTATTTATTTTTTTGGGGGGTGGCTATTTGCAGGTTTCAGATCCTTGATGATCAATTTTCCTTGTAAAAACATAAACTTAAAAAATCAGTGGGGACCAGTGATTTGGCCTTGGCTGGAAGTTGAATTCAAAATAAAAGATAAAAAGTGACTTATAGTAAGGATTGAATGAGTTACTGCAAGAAAGTATGCTCAGATCAGCACCTTTCCATTGAAATGTCTCAATGAAAGTTCAGTTTCATCAGTTTGAAAAAGTATGTAGTATATTCTGAGCATATAGTAAACATTTATTAAATAAATGGGTGACTGAATGATGTATCAAATCTCTATTCCCCTCAATACCCGGAGTGTTTTTAGATCTTCTCTTTAAGTTACTTAAATATATCAGACATTCAAAAACCTTCTTAGAGTTTGTAAAATTCAGGTTGATCTATTCTGGCATTTTATAGAAGGCACATCAGTCAGACAGTACTTCTTATTTATAATTACATAATGAAGCAGTAGCTTTCAGAAATGGAGACTGTATAAACAGGAGAAGTGACGTGTTTTGAATTGCGTTTCATCCATTTTAATAGTTCTTCACTGCTGTCACATACGCTGCTGACAGTGTTACGTGGGTTACAGGCACTAATAAAGACAGTCCCTTGAGCTGCAGATGCTGGACTTCCAACTTCAATAGTATCCTTATCAATAGAAACTCAAGTGAAAACTATTTATTGACAAAGTAAACTTACTCTTCTCAGCCACTTGATTTTGGAATAAATGTGCTGCATCCACATTTGTTCCCATCACTGGATTGTTCAAATCAAATCAAGTGATCTTATGGTTGTTATGGTTGTTAATTTGATTCAATTTCGATTGTACCTCCTCACTGTACAGATTCTCCATCAGAGAAAATGGGGTTTCACATTTCTGAGCCTGAATTCTTACACAAAAATGATTTGATTTCCTATGCTCCCCTTGGAATAGGGGGAACTATTATACCATTCAAGTTGATGATTTATTATAATTTTTCCAAAACTGATTTAACAGGCAGATGACATTGGACTCAAGATAATTATATGGAATTGCCAAGTAGATGTAGAAATAAATCTTTGCTTTTAAATCATATCTAATAATTATGCACTGTCCGTGACAGCTGGTGAAAGAGACATAGTGCTAAAAAAAATCACTGCTCCTGTCATTGTAAAACTCAATCAGCCCTTATCATGGCAAAGGGAAGAATTCCTACCCAATTTGAAATAACATATATATATATATAAAATTATAAAATTGGCTTCTATACCTTGAGTATGATTTTTCTGGATTTATTGTTGATTCATTCTATTTCTTTGTAATGTGTTATATTTTCCTTTTATTTTTGTAAGAGAGGGAGGAAGCGGACAGGAACGAAGGCAAATAGGCAGACTGGCAGGAAAGGAGAGGAAGAATCATTCATTTATTTTGTGGTCCCGTCCTGCCCCAGGTCATGAATTTGGATCCTTGGGCTTTAGGTGAATTAGGATACAAATGCGGACTTAACACTCGAACCACCGGGTAATGATTCTATTTTTTTCCCAATAATGTTTCATTAGTTTGCAGTTTTATATATATGTATGTATGTATGTGTGTGTATATGTATGTATGCGTGTGTATATATATTTAGGATTTTTAGGAGAATAGATTCACAACGGTCAGTGTGTGTCCCCACCCACCATCGGTGTTCAGGTACCTGTCATCACTGTCATTGGTACTCTTTCAACCCCAGGTTCCCTCACCCCGCCAGTCACCACACTGTCTTGAATGCAGACTCTTGAGGGTTTTGTTGTATTTTGTTAACCGATTTGGTTTGTATCTTTATATCCCACATATGGGTGAAACCACTCAGTAGTTTTTCTTTTTCTGATGTATTTCACTTATCTTAATCACCTCCAGTTCCCTCCAGTTTGTTCCAGACTTTAAAGTTTTACCTTTTTTAATAGCTGAGTAGTATTCCATTGAGTATAAATACCACGTAATCTTTATTCAGTCATTCAACAGAGGACTTTTAGGTCCATTCCATGTTTTGGCTCTTGTGAATTGTGTTGCTCTGAACACAGGGGTGCAAATATTTTTCTGATTAGTGATTGTATGTTCTTCCAAAATACACCTAGAAGTGGAATTGTTGGATCAAATGATAGTTACATTTTTTATTTTTTTAAGAATCTCTGTACAGTTTTCCATAAATGTTACACTAATTTGCATTCCCACCAACAGAGCCAGGGAGTTTCTTTTTCTCCACACCCTCGCCAATGCTTGTTGTTTCTAGTCTTTTTCATTTAGGCCATTCTTAGAAATCTGCGGTGGTATCCCACTGAAGTTTTAATTTGCATTTCCCTAAAAATCAGTGATGTCATATGTTCTTAATCAAGAAAGAGATAGAAACTGCACATATGGGCAACCTACACATAGCAGTTTATTATAATTTGTAAGACAAGTTACTGCACTAAAAAATTGGAAATAAAGATACAGAAAATACTAAGTGCCAGTGTGACAATTTGCAGGGGGGAGATCAGATACTGTTATGTAAGTTTTTCAGGCTGGCTTAGCAATACTTAAAAAATAAAGAAAATGAGATATCATGTGAACACATTACACTTGGGGGTATCCCTTAAAATCATGGAAATAAACTGAAATTAATTTTTTCCTGGTTCTTCAAACATCTTTAGGACATTGAACTCCATTATTTATGTAAGTCATCATGGAAAGACTCAGTCTTTCTTGCTGTTGAAGTCTTTGGAAAGGACTCAGAATAGGTGTTCTTTATAATTTATTCCACATAGCTTTGTGGTATGAAAAGACTCCTGAGTATCTAAAAGTCATTGCCATTTTCAAAATCCCAAACACACATTTTTAACAGTTTTCAAAAGAAATATGTAAACGGCTCTTCTCCTGCTGAGGAGTGAAATTAATGATTGGTAGGCTGCATTTCAACAGACCATTGGCCTTCTATTGTTAGAAATATTAGCTGTCTGACAAGACGCTGTTAACTAGTACCTAGGAAATTAATTGCTGAAAAGGCTTACAGGTGCTTTTATAAGTAGAGTTATGAAAATGCAGAAAACTCTGACAGTAAGAGTACATGAACTCTTGACAGCCTGGTAAAAATATCCAACATTTCTCTGCTCTTGAGAGATGGATTGTAGTATCAGTGTCGCTGATGGATCAGTTTACCTTTCAGTGCAGAACAAAGAGAGAGGGTTGTAGTCAGTGACACATTTCAGCAAGTAAGAAAAATGCTGTAGCCTCGAGGCACAGTTGAAAAGAATTGTGCCTTTTGGCTCCTGTGGAACATTCAGTTATGCTTTAATTTCTTAGAATTTAGTAGCATTGATTTCTTAGTTTAAAAAAGGCATGTCACCTGAAATGTGGTTTGTTGAGGCACTATTAGCACAGTGCACACAGTTTCCAGTTACCTACAAGTTCAAAACAATAGCCATCTTGGATTTAGTAACATATCAGTTTTAAAACAGAAAATTTTTTCCTCCAAATTTTCTTTCTCCATGGAGTTCCCATTAAATGGGAGGAGTGAATTGCTTTGTTTTCCTGTGATAGACTGTATTGAATGATCATTTGCCTTTTCTCTTCGATTTCATTTACTTCTTAGTCAAATGACATTTAAACCACACACATTCTCATAAACCAGTTTCTGGAGTTTATTGTCTTTACTCTCTTTCATTGGTATGTTAACAATGCGAATTATTGGATGAAAATGACAGAAAATGTTGTCCCCCTCCATTTCCCTCAATGCAGTGAATCTCTGTGAAATGGAGATTCTTATGACCCACCCTAAATAGATTTTTTTCCTTCCACCCACTTATGTCTTCTTAACGGCATTTAGTCGCCAGCCATTTCTGTTAGTTTTGATTTTTCTTGAATCTCTGTAGTGTCTACTTGAGTGCAATTGCATTGTATTTTGATGAATTTAATAGAGTTCCCTTACACATCACAGTCCATTATAAGGTCATTTCTTATTTATATTTCTATTTGGTTATAAAATAAATATAATGTGACTTATTCTATACTTTCAACTTATGCATGTAATTTCTGGGATTTTATTAAAATTTAATATAGGAAGAATATTAGCTTTTATCTGGTTTGAATTTGTGGTCCTGATAAATTCCATTTTACCACCTTAATTTTCTTGTTTCACATCTTTTTGCATGATTGTCCAAATCCATATATACATTAAATCAATATTTAAAAATTTTAGAGCAATGTAATTCTGTTACTTACAACACGATATGGATAGATCGTTACACATATGTATATGAATATAAATGAGCTGAAATTGTCTTGGTTAAAATGTGAATTGTTCTCAATGATAGACAATGAATCAGCTATTTGGGGGTAGAATTAGTTCATTATCACAACAGACTTGGTTGCTGTTTCCCATTCCCAACTGCAACATGGAGCTAGCTGTTCTTGTTTTGACAAAATTGAATGGTTTGATTATTTACAGAATTGATATTATAAAGAAAATGAGATCTAGAAATTTTAGACGCAAATCCTAAAATCCATTTTTTATTCCAAGGCCTCAAATTAATCATCCAATATTAATTCACATTTTTAGTCTTAATAGAATGAATAAGGACCCTTTGTTACAGCTTCTGATATAAAATCAATTATACCATATAAACACATCGTTAACTCTTGTTTAAAAACTTAGTATGTCTTCAGAGTTAAAGTCTAGGCTCTTTTTGCATCATACTGACTTGAATTTCATGTGTTGCCACTTGAGTGCTTTTCATCTAATTTGCTGACCAACATAATGCTGTGTAAGTGACATGTTTATGTAATGACATTTTCTTTCATTTAACATGGTGAGGATTTAAGATTCTCAAAAAAAATCTTTTAATTGTAGGTTTCAGTTCAACTAGTATAAAAACTATATGTAAAGTAAAAATAAGAAGATCTAAGAAAAATATTGTGATTATATTATTGCATTAAATATATATTATCATTTACTGTTAGCATAACAAAATATGGAATAAAACCATAAATCATGTTTGCATTTTATTTGATAATAATCAAAAACAATGTGACAACAGACAGAATAAATGTGAATTATGACTGGCACTGCAGAGATCAAATAGCATTCTCTTCCCACAGTTTATTTTTTCTGTTGGGATTTTGCATATTACTTTCTTGAGATCTTCATGTAATGTGGTTCTTCTATGAACTTTGTACACATTTGCTGTTAATGTTTAAGAGTCCCTTTACAGATAAAGACTTGTGAAAAAATGACGATAAGCGCAGTCACCATTTGTTGTATATCTGCCATGTACAGGAGGCAGAATTATGATGGATTCAGAACGCCTTCGTTTCATCCTAGCTTCCCAGCCCTGCCTGCTAGCACGTGACATTGGGCAAGTTCTTTCATCCCTTTCTCTCCTCTTTTATTAAATGGCATTATGAAATAATATGCAAATATGTACCTCAAGGCAGTGCTGTCCAAAAAATCTTTCTGGTTGACAGAGATGTTCTGTCTATCTTGGATGTTCAGTATGGTAGTTCCTAGGCACTAGGGTGACTCTTCTTGACTTGAAATGAGTACTGTGAGAAGCTAAATTTTAATTTAATGCATTTAATTTTCACTTTCTCTATGTCTGAAGCATTTTATTTTGTCAGATGGATGATTCAGTGAACCAAATTTCTGAAAACTGTGGTGGATACACTTTCCTCTCTATTATCTATGAACTTCTATGCAGTTACTGGCACATAAAGTTAAGCACCTTGTAAACATTTTTGTGGCAGAAACAAAGGGAGATATTTTGACTACTTAAAAAATAAACATATACAGTTTCAATTTTTTCAGAAAGATATCTAAGTGTTATAAGATTTTTTTTCAGAAATTTTTATTAGTAGCTGATACCACCACACTCAGATTTTTTTCTAAAGCATATTATTCTGAGAGTGAAGTTTTCTTTCTTTTTGTAAATTGTCTACATTACATAAAACATGGTTTATAACATCGTATGCACTTCTGGTGGAGAACTTTGTATTTCTGCATCTGAATTAATTTTAAGGATTTCAAATGAAATAGTTATTGGGGACTATGGAGGGCCATACTGGAAAGCACAGAAAGGATTGTGCTTAGTGGTTTTTACTTTCCTGGGTTGTTTGTTGTTCCAGATAAATTTCATTATTTTGTGTTCTATATCTTCAAGAATGTCTTTGGAATTTATATTGCCTTAGGCAGTATGATCCTTTTGATTATGTTGATTCTTCTGATCCATGAGCATGGGATATCTCTCCATGTCTTTGTGTCTTCTACTTCTTTTAGTAATGTCCTATAGTTCTCATAGCTCACCTCTTTGGTTAGGTTTATTCGAAGCTATTCCTTTTTTTTTTTTTTTCTTTTGGTGCAATTGTAAATGGTATTGTTTTCTTCAGTTCTCTTTCTGTATTTTTATTGTGGCATACAGAAATACAACAGATTTTTTAGTATTAATTTTGTAGCCTGCCACTTTACTGTATTTGTTGATTATTTCTAGCAGCTTTTTACTTGATTCTTTGGGGTTCTCTATGTATATTATGATGTTATCTGCAAAAAGTGCTAGTTTCATTTCCTCTTTTCCTAGTTGGATACCCTTTATATATTTTTCTCATCTAGTTGCATTGGCCAGGATCTCCAGCACTATATTGAATAGTAATGGTGAAAGTGGATATGCTTGTCTTGTCCCTGATGTTAGGGGAGAAGTTTTCAGTTTTTCTCCATTGAGTACAATGTTGAATGTGAGCTTGTCATATATAGCCTTAATTACATTGAAGTGCATTCCTTCTGTATCTATATTTGGAGTTTTTAACATAAAGGGGTGTTGAATCTTGTCAAATGCTTTTTTTACATCTGTGAGATGATCATGTGGTTTTTGTCTTCTTTTTATTGATACAGTGCTTCACATTTATGGATTTGCCTATGTTGAATCATCCCTGCATCCCTGGAATAAATCCCACTTGATCACGGTGTGTGATTCTTTTTATATGTTGTTGAATTCAATTTGTTAGTATTTTGTTGAGAATATTTTGTGTCAGTATTCATCAAGGATATTGTTCTACAGTTTTCTTTTTGGTGCAGTCTTTATCTGGTTTTGAAAGCAGCATAATATTGACACCATAAAAAGATTTGGCAGTTTCCCCTCTTCTATTTTTTGGAACAGTTTAAAGAGAATTGGATTTAATTTTTCTTTGCATGCTTTGTAGAATTCACTGGTGAAACCATCTAGTCCAGGGCCTTTGTTTTTGGGAAGCTTTTTGATCACTGTTTCAATTTCCTTGCTTATGATTGTCCTATTCATAGTTTCTAGTTCTTCTCTTTTTAGTTTTAGGATATTGTACCTTTCCAGAAATGTGTCCTTTTCTTCTAGGTTATTCTGTTTGTTGCCATATAGTTATATGTAGTATTCTTTTATAGTCCTCTGTATTTCTGTTTTATCTGTTTTGATTATTCCTTTTTCATTTTTGATTCCTTTACTTGTGTTTGCTCTTTTTTGTGAGTATGGCTAGTGGCCTGTCTATTTTACTTATTCTTTCTAAAAACCAACTTTTGGATTCATTGATTTTTTTTTTGGAATAGTCTTTCCGATCTGTATTTCATTGATTTCTGACCTACTCTTTATTATTTCTTTCCTTCTTGGATTTAGGCTTCTGTTTTTTGCTTTTTCTAGTTCCTTTAGGCGATGGCTTAGGGTTTTTTGTTGTTTTTTTTTTGTGTGTGTGTGTGATTCTTCCTGTTTTCCGAGGTAGGATTTTATCGCTATAAATGGTCTGTCCTTGAGAATGTTCCATGAACCCTTGAGAAGAATGTGTAGTCTATGGTTTTGGGTGAAGTACTCTAGTTATGTCTTAGGACCAGCTCTTCTATTTTGTCATTTAAAGATCTTGTTTCTTTGTTGATTCTCTGTCTGGATGATCTGTCTTTCACTGAAAGATGAGTATTGAAATCCCCTAATGTTATTGTGTTGTTGTCAATATCCTTATTTAGTTGCTTGATATATTTGGGTGCTCCTTTATTTGGTACATAAATGTTAATAAGCGTTAAGTCTTTCTGTTGTATTGATCCCTTTATCATCATACAATGTCCATCTTTATCTTTTTAAATTTTCTTTGGTTGAAAGACTACCTTATCTAATATGAGTATAGCTATTCTTGCTCTTTTGGATTTGGCATTAGCTTGAAGTACTGTTTTCCATCCATCTACTTTAAGCCCTTGCTTCTCTCTTGACCTAAGAAGAGTTTGCGTAGACAACAAGGAGTTGGGTTATGTTTCTTAATCCATCTAACAATTCTGTGCCTTTTGGTTGATGAGTTTAATCCATTTACATTTACAGTAACTATTGATATTTGAGAACTTGCTACTTCCTTTTGATTTATCTTTTCTGGTAATGTTGATCTCTTTGCTACTTTGTTTAATTTTTGTGACGTTTCTCCTATTGGTTTAACTAGTAGGACCTCTTTTAACATTTCTCGTAGAGGAGGTCTCGTGGTTGCAAACTCTCTTAGCCTTTGCATGTTGGGAAACCTTAATGTGTCCCTCAAATTTTAAGGAAAGTTCCGCAGGAAATAGTATTCTTGGCTGGCATTTTTTGTCTCGATGTGTTTTAAAGACATCATTTCATTCTCTAGCCTGTAGAGTTTCTCCTGAGAAGTCTGAGGTTAGTCTGATAGCTGTGCCTTTATATGTCATCTGCTTTTTCCCCTGGCTACCTTTAGAATTCTTTCTTTGTCTTGGATTTCTGATAGTTTCACAATTATGTGTCTTAGTGTAGTTTTTTTTTTTTTTTAGGATTTATGTAATTTGATGTTGTCTTTGCTTCATTGACCTGTATGCTTGTTACTTGTTCTAGATTTGGGAAACTTTCAGCCATTATTGCTTGAAGATATACTTTGTTCCTCTCTTTTTTTCTTTGCCTTCTGGGATACCCAGTATTCTAATTCTAATGTTGCTTTTCCTGTTGATGTCAGATATTTCTGAGTGTTTCTTCCTCTTCTTCTCCTCCTCCTTCCCCCACCTCCTTCTTCTTCTTTATTTTTGCATTTAATTTCTCTTTCCTCTTCATGGCTCCTTTCTGCATTACTGTCCTCTATATCACTAATCCTTTCCTCCATTTTCGTTATTCTGGTTCTGAAGTTTTCTATATTATTCTTAGTTTAATGAAATATCTCCTTTAAATCCTGTGTTCCTGATAGTTTTTCTGTAGAGCTTTAATCTCCGCCTCTTGGTGCTTAATTATTTGTTTAAACTCTTTGTTTTGTTTATCTGAATTTTCTTTTAACTCTGAATTTATGATTGCAGACTTGAATTCTTCCTCTGTTAGAAAAAACATTCTTCCGTGTCTTCAAAGTTAATTTCTGATAAGCTGTCATTTTTGTTGTGATTCCATTTCCTGAGGTTTCAGGATGTGTTGTGGCTTTTTTTCCCCCCATGATTTGGAATCTTGTTGATCTGCTAGTTTGTGTTTGTTTTAATTTCTACCTGTGGTGCTCTATTTTTGTTTTATTTTGTTTTTGACACTTACAGGCTTCTGTAGTATGTCTTGCTGTGTCCTGGAGTGATGATGGCTGCTGGTGGGGGTGGACGCGTGATTAGGGGTGTAGTGGCTCTCTGTCAGCATGTAGTTGTGTGCTTGATGGTTCTGGGGAAGGAGGCTTGTTTTGTTGGTAGAACTCTGCTGGCAGGGGCTGTGTGACTTGAGGCTACTGTCTGTGCTTATGTCCCTTGTATTCACCAAACCACCAGGATCAAGTCCTTTCCATGGCCTGTTCTTCCAGGGTCTTAGCCACTGGATCCCGATTCGCAGGGGCCCAAGCCTTCAGGTGCATAGTGGACGATGCATAGCACCTGTGTGCTCCTGTTCTGTCTGTCTCTGATTTTCTTATTCTAGGCTTTTTCTAGCAAGAGTTGCCAGCAGCGTTGCTCAGTTTGGCTCAGGCTTGCGGCTCCCTGCTGAGTTCCTGCTGCTAGAGATCAGTGGGGCTGGTCCTGCCGTCTGCATTGGGAGAAGAGGGACTCAGCAGCGGATCCTACTCTCTCAAACCCCGGGTGGGTGCTGGAGGTCACCTGACTGTTCTGCACGCTTTAGAATGTCTGTGTGGGCCAGGTGGTTCCAGCTGAGCTCCAGCAGGGAAGTCAGGTCGGCCTGCACTGTGAAACTCTCCTTTCTGGGGGCTCCCCTTTGCTGCCGTAGTCTCCCCTGGATCCCCGTGTCTCTCACCCACCCATAGAGCCGCTGCTAGTTGTTTTCTGTTTTCCAAGTCTTTCTGGCCACTGCTCCAGCAGGAAAATCACTTTTTCTGTGTTGGCTCTGAAAAACTGGGTCTTCTTTTCTTGTGCGGCATCTCAGTGCCTCAGTTACATGTTTTTTAAACAGCCTAGGTAATATTTGCATTCATTAAAGATTTGGAAATTAAATTCAAATACCCAGAATAGATAATGTAAGTAGGGATAATTTTGGCAATTTTCTTGCTTTTCCTATATTTTATTCTAAGAAATCGAATTTATTTGAACTGAACTGTGAAAAGTAGAGTATTCTTTGTCTTTTATTAATAACTACTGCAAACCACCTTCTGAAGGAAAATCACCTGAGAGTGGGTTCATCTCTGAGAAACTCTCAAAGGTTATTCACTTGGCTCAAAATGAATGGTAGTCTGATAAGTAAGAGATCTCCTGGGTATAATAACACATCCAGATAAAGCCCTGCTATATATCAGAATGAAAACAAGATGTGTGATAGAAGAGTACTGGCCAGTTGTTTGATACAACCACATTTCTTATAAATGTCTGTGTGTCTTCTCCTTGGTGGCTGTACTCAATATTTTACCCTCATACCTTTTACAAGTATTGCAAAGTACTTTTCAACAATTGTGTTTAAAAGAACATCAGAGACCATTTTTTTTTTTGGGGGGGGGGATTGGTTTGAAGAGAATTCTAAGACTCATTGCCAAAGATTATATATAGTATTTTCTCTAATTCTATATTTATAAAAACAAAATACCCATTTTATGGTATAGTTAAAAATAGGAGAAACCACAACTGAGTAATAGAATGTCTGCTGAGTTCCTGTATTTATTCTTCCTTATTTCTTACTCTGCCTATAACCACCTACTTTCAGCCTCTAATATCTATGTGAATATTAGAACATAAAATGCTGTAAGGATACAGTTAGTTTATATTTAATTATATAGCACTCCAAAATAGTTGCCATTGTCAAGGGAGTATTGTAAGCAGAGAAAGTAGAGCATTGAATTCCTAAGCATCAAAATAAAAATACACCATGACATGGACATGTGATTTATGAAAATATCTATTACTTCCATGGAAAGTTCTCAGTGCAGTGGAATTGATAATGATATAAAAGATCACAGGTGGATTGAACTGCAGAGGTTCATAAAATTGATAAAATAGTTGCTATCATGTGTATGATAGTTACAGGAGGGAAACATGTCTAGCAGAATGCTTTCCAGAACTCTAGTTCAATACTATATTTCCTCGCATATATTAAAAAAGAGTTTTTAAAAACACTGATTAAACAATGATTTTGACAGATTTTTTAAAAAGTCTTCACTATATGACAGTACTTGCCAGATAGCCAGGGATAGGGTCAAATGTGACCTTTCTCAAATGTTTTTAATCTGAACAGAAACCCACACCCTTTTTTTCTTGATCAAATTATACGGTTATTAAAACTTTCTAATCTTGTGCTCATATTGGTCAGGAAACTTTCTAAAATGCTTTTTTTCCCAAGTTTCGTGTTATTCCTTTGCATGGATACAATTTAAACCAAAAAAATCTGAATGCATTGTATAAATATATATTATATAGATATACACACACATTCATACATATATATGTATAGCATGTTCAGATTTTTTTGGTTTAAATTGATTTATGTGTGTATACATGTATATATGTTGCTTTGCTTTTTAATTCCCCATCATGATGTAAAAGGGAACTTAATTTTTATCCACCTAGGAAAATCAAAGCTACCAATCTTCATGTAACTGGTTGTTCTCAGAGATATGATAGCTAACTCAGCTTCGTAATTTTGAATTTTCCCCCTCTTTCTAGCACTATCTCTCTTGGTCCCTATTTTATTTCAGAAGTTATTAAGGCAGAACTTGAACAAAACCACAAACTGATTTAGAAGGAGTCATTCTGGAAATGATATTCTCTGCATCACTACTTCTTCTCCCAGAAGGAGGCAGTGACAAACAGTTGTGAATAATTCTTATGCTTGCAATCTGCATTCACTCTCAGAATCTCAGATAAAAATAAGTACCTTGTTTGTTAAAAATTTCAGAACGTTTTCAGTGAGTAGAAAGCCAGAGTTTGGCCAAATTCCAGTTCAAGTAATTATATCCTCCTCCCCTAAATCTTACCCTGTAATTTTCATTCCTGAATTGTGGACAAGTCCTAAGAATTGTGAGCATTTAAATCTGTGCTTTATTTTAAGCTGTTTAGATGTTTTGCATGAAAACTGGGGGTGTTGTAAATGCATACAATGACTCTGGCATCATGGGTCATGCTTTAGGGCACATTTCTAAGTTCCTTTAAATAAAATTGGGAAATTATGTAGACATGAGTTTCCGTTTCTCATTTTCAGATTCTTTGCTTTTATATGATTAACTAACTCCTATCATTTTGCATTCTTTACAACTTAAGGGAAACTTTTTTGTTTCATAGTTTACCCCTGTTCACTTGCTGTCGCTCATCTTCTCCCCTGCATGAGTGACAGGAGAAGGCTCACAGGTTAGATAGCAGCATCTGTCCTCTACGCATGTGTTTCTGGTAGAGACGGAGTGAGGTTTCACATGTGTGTATAAGGGCAGATAGTTCTTTTTTATGGACATATGCTACTTTTTTTTTTTCCTTTTTCATTTTTCTATACTCTTAAATTAAAAAAAATTATTAAAGGAACATTGTGTCATAACATATAGATTTAAGTTATGCATCATTGTAAATTAGCTTCTGTCTATAATATATGACATTTACCTCCACCCATCCAACTGTTATTGCAATATAGATGTGAGATGATTTAGAAGAAGAGTCTAAGTTGCTAATGTAATTTTTTTATGAATTGAAGACAGAGACAGGGTCAGAGTCATTGTTATCACATGCTGGATCTCTAACCGTGCATCCCTGTTTGTACTGCTCGCTTGGTGGTTGTTGAAGACTTGACTTATGTCTAGTACTATATTGAGATGATGCTGTCAGTAGAAAGTAGAAAATGAAATTTGACCATTCAGTGTTAAAATATTTGTAAAATATTTCAATTCCTATGTTGATGAATGTCACAAAAATATTGTGAATATATTCAGTTAAGTAAAATATATTATTAGCTTTCACTGCAGCTCCTGTGTTTTACTATAGACCAGTGGCTACTAGAAAGTTTAAAATTGCAAATGGAGCCCACATAATATTTCTCTTAGGCAGGGATTCTTTGTATCTTTCAAATTTTGCTATCTGTAGTTTTTCTCCTTGCTATTTAAGTATTTGAAATTTCCAAAACCTTTCTATTTTTAACAAAGTTCCCGCTTAATAGGTCTTCCTGTCCAGTTATACTTATGCATATATATGTATGCATGCATGCACGTATATATAATTTCAAAGGAACACTGCATAATAACAAACAGGTTTAAAGTGTGCATTATTATAAGCCAACGTTTGTATATAATACATTAACTGTATCACCAACAGTTCAACTCTTCTGCTTATAATTGATCTCTTTTAACTGACTTGTCCCCCTCCTTACCTCCTGGTAACCACTGATTTGATTCAGTCGACTAACAAGTCTATTTTTGTTTGATTTGGCTCCTTTGTTTGTTTGGTTTCTCTATAAACCATATATGAGTGAGATCATGTGATATTTGTCTTTCCCCTGATTTATCTCACTAAGCATAATTCCCAATGACTTTAAATTTATTGTGTGAAAGTGACAAAACTCAAGTGAATTAAAAGCGGGCTCTAAGAATTTGGAATTTCATGAGTCGTAAAGGCTTGGTGTTGCCTTACATAGCACTTATTCTTGTATTTATTGTGTTATGTTTCCTTCCAAGCTTTTGCTGTATCTCCCAGCTTACTTTTTTTTTTAAACAACTTGGGAATGTAGCTTTGTGTGATTTTCTGAATTTTAAAATACTGGAAACATGAGCAACTTGCGGAATATATGATATACTTTTACTAGACATGTCCTGTAATTTCCTGTTATGAGGGCAACATACATGTATTTGTATGGACATTTTAACATAGGATTAGGTAAAAATAATGTCAAGGCAAAGTATTAAGATAACCAAATACTCTTTTCTCCCATCCTCACACTCTTAAGCATAAAGAAAGCTGGAGAGATTTGAAAGCTCAACATTATTTATCTCTGCTTTGCTAGTTGTCACTCATTTCACGTAAGGTTCATGCCATCAGACTTGAGCTGCTGTTCCTTAGAACTTATGTTTTTTCAGTCATTGAGTCCAATAATAATCTTATTCTGTAATGATGTCCTCAAATTCTTATAATTTTGGAACATGAAGATTACTTTATTTAAACAACATTGAAATGGTGGAAATTTTCTTTCTTTTTTCTTTCAAATTCCAAGTAATCATCGGCAGGCAGGATTTTGAAAAAGGTGATGGCAAGATTATACTAAAAATAATGTTGAACAAACGTCTTATTCTCACGTCTCTTGAAGTAGTTTGTTTCTTTGCCTCAGTTGTTTAAATATGTGATAACTGCAGAGCTTTTGAGAGCTCAATCTTGTGGTATGGAAGTTGTTTGTTTTTTTCTCCTAATTCTCTTGTATAGGAACAAGAATCCTATTTTTCTTGTTGCCTCTCCATTGGTTTTCCACATGCATGGTGAGGCCTTTATGTGTTCTTACGCCTCTGAACCTGATCCCACCTGAGCACCAGACCCAACTGGGCTGCTCAGAACTGTTCCTGGGAGTTTTGGAGCAGGAACCAGAGAGAATGTAGTTTTCATCTCTTTCAAGGTGCAGATGCTCATAAACATTTTGTTGTGGGTTTTGCATGGTTAGCTTCAGTGAAGTTCAAGGAACCCCCTTCCCCACTGGCATGTTTGCAAATGCCTCTAGTAAGATGCTTGAGAATATAAAGAAAACAAATTATATTGAGGTTACAGTTATCAAAATATAAAGGGACACCAAAACTTGTTATGAAATTATTTGTGATTCTTAAAAGAAAATACAGGCAGCAAGGGAATTGGGCAGAAAATGAGACTGAAACATGTCTGTAGAGAAAACAGACCAAGACACGAGAGAAAATTCTTAACAGTGATTACAGCACTGACTGGTTTTTCTCTGAATCCTACATAGCAACCTGTTGTTTTTGTGAGCCCATTACATTGATCCGAAGTTGGTATTGTCACTTGACTTGAGAATATAGGGAAGTAATATCACTGTTAGATGCTGACTTAAAAAAAAAAAACTCCTTGTGTGCTTTGATGCTAAGTGTAACTTGAATGTGAATGCTGTTCCTTTATATTATAGACGTTAAACATATTAGGGGAGACACTGTTAAAATGTAAAGTTACGAAGCCAAAGATCACACCTGACTCTTAAGATCTTAAGGTGATAGTACACTAGTACACGGGGCTGGCTAGCAGAGCTGTCTGTGAGATGAAGAGTTTATACCTCCCCTCTCCAATCGTCACACGCACTGCGTGGTTACAGAGTCCGGGAATGTGACTGGTGTGGCTGAGTAGTTGAATTATTTAAAGTGTATTCTAATTTAGTTGATTTTGACTTCAAATAGTTACATATGGGACATAAGAGACTCTCAGGCTATCCTCTGATTTATACAGTCTAACAGTTTTTTGTTTTTTTAATTAGGAGTGTCTCAGATTTCAGAAGCTGTTCTGGTTACTGTTCCATGGACAGCTCATTTATTCCGTTTTTTTTTTTTTTTTTTAATTTAGAGTGTTGATAAGGGGAAGTACCTAGGAAGATGGCTTCATGTAATGGACAGGCCCTTTGCTTAGATGTCAAGACAGGTGATCTGTGATTTTAGGCACACACTTAGTCACATACTGTGTGAGTAGTACACTTAGGGACGTTGTCGGACTTCTCTGAACCTCTCAGTTTTACCGTCTGTAGAATGGGTATTATAATAATTCCTCTCATGTTATTGTGAGAATAAAATTAAATGTATTGAGACTACAATTAAATGTATTTCAAAAACTTATCAGTGTCTAACACTGCTGTTAATCAGTGTTTGATGCTATTTTATTTCTTTTTATTACTTTGAAAATTGTAGAACATATGCACATAAATCAATTCACTTTAATTTGTGCTAGAGAAATGGTAAACAAACATACTTTCAGGAGATTACATTTTTGATTCAGTATACCTGGTACGCATTTTCTTATTTAGAGGAGATAAACTGGTCAATATATTAAGGTAGTTAATAGAGTAGATTATTAAGTGTGTGATGTTTTGTTTAATTGCTATGTTGAAATTTGCCCACATGTTAAAAAGAGGATTTAGTGTCTAATAGTGGGAAATGCTCCTCTCAGCTTTCAACAACTGCTCTTAATTATGTTCAATTTAAATTTAAGCGAATGGTGATTATTAAGTGAATTTGAATTTCAGTTTAGATCAAAGTTAGATGATTTTAAAGTCTTCAAGGGATGTTTTTATCCCATAAATGTGTCAGATGTCTGTTGCTGCGCTGTCAGGGAAATGAGCCTTTAATGATTCTATTAAACTCTTTTGATTATACCCTCCACATTCCATACATTGAGAAACTATGGGATGGTTCATTGTTGTCTCAGGTCATATTTTCCTTCTATAATTTTACTACCATTTCTCATGCTGGAACTCTTATGAGCATTTTGACCTACATATACTGACATCTATATTTATCTAGCTACTGTTCCACAAACAATTTTCAGGAACATTTATATTAGCATTGAGATTTATTATTTAGCGTGACATCTAAGTTTGTGAATTTATTTATGCATGCCCCCTGACTTATGGCTTCTTTAAGGAGGCAGAGTGCTATAATTGTACCATGCTTCAGATATTTATATTCTTATCTCAAAATTCCTGATCTAACTTTCTTTTAAATTGTATTGCTCTTCATTTTTGATTTGCACTTGGGGATTAATTATGTCTTATATTTGAAATTCGAGGTAAAATATTTCATAAGCCAATTATTGTGTTTTCTGTGATGAAAAGGAAAAAGAACTGTGACTAAGGACCCTCTACTCTCAATGCAGAAGCGATTCGGATACTAATTTTAACTGAAGTCATTAGCTGTGGATGGCTTGCTTAGCCCTGCCACTGCTGTGCTGCGGAGTATGACAGTATTTTTATGGTTAGAGGAAAGATATTTAAGGCCTGATTTCACACTCTTTAATTTCTTCCCATATTTTTCTCTTTATCCTTCAATGACATTCAGCGACATCAAAAACTAAGGATATGGAAAGTGAGAATGCACTATACAAAAAGCAAATCTAGGCAACCTTAGGTCTGGCCAACTTACACTTTTGTTAAAATTAAAAAAAAATTAAGCACAGCTAGCAAGGCAGGAAGGGAGAGGAAGAAGCAGCATTTTATTTTATTTTTACTCAGATTCTCACATTGGTTGTTCCCCTCAACCCAGGATATGAAGCCAGGTCCTTGGGATGTACGTGGACAGAGCGCCTTTGGATTCCACCAGGATGTACCTCTTTTTGGCTTTTGCGGCCTCTCTCTTCAGCAACTTCCAGTCTGTACAGTACTGGCCAAAATGAAAGAATATGAAACCCCTTAGCACCTGGTTCCCCCAACTTAGAGTAGAGACCTAAGTCTCAAACTTGAGTACATGTTATAATCACCAGGAAAGCACTAAAAAATCACTGATGCCAGGACCTACCCCGGTGATTCCAATTGAACTCATCCTGGGTGTGGCCTGGACTTGGAAATGATCATTTTTGTCAATGTCTCCATCTGACCCCAATGTTCAGCACAGTTCCAGAGCAATCATAATGAGCACCCTGGTCCAGTAAATCAAGTGTGATCAGATGATGGGTTCAGGAAGTCCTGTCTTCTGCTAAACAGGTGAAAAGCTAAAGCAAGGTAGTCAGGTCTGTTGATATTTTTTACTCCCATTATACTATTAAAATAAATGATACATTATCACCCTTAGTAACTTGGGCACCTGTGTTGGTGACTTTGGATTTCCTGAAGTCATAACCTCGTATCCTTCTTCATGACAAAGGTGCTAGCATTGAGCACAGAGATAAGCGCATCATTAAGACCTTGCTTTGGAAAACATCGCCTCTGGGGGTGCTCCGTCAGCAAGTTTACCCTGATGTAACCAGATCACCTCTTGCCAATTTGACTCTATCACTTTGTAAAGCAAATTTAATAGCTTTATTTCCTTAACTATATAAATTATTCAGCCCTCTTTAAACACACGGTGATATTCTTATTACCGCCCCAAAGTCTCTGGTTGTTTTTTCATATGATTTTTACCTCTTCTTCTTTTTCCTGACAGTCAAAGCTGGTTTGCTCCTCTCACTCAGTTTAACCTTTGAATCTGTATCTTCCCTTGCATCCTCTTTCAAGATAGTTTGTCCTTAAATCACTTTTAATTTCTCCTCTCCTCTTTCCAGCGCTCCTGCTTCTGCATACAATTTCCTTGGAAAATCTCTTTCTTCTTGGCCTGCTACTACTTACTCCTTCAGTAAATTTTCTGCAAAAGTAATTGAACTGTGCTCATTTGTATAATTAAAAATAATTTTCCAATGACTTCTTTAAAGCCTAGACACTAGCATTCAAATGAACAACTCTTCTAAATTTCTCTCTATAAAATTGCAGTAAGCTAGCTTTCTATTACAAAATTCCGATGTTAAAGATGTGATTTCAGAGCTCAAAAAGCTCTCAGAAAATAGAACAAAAGAGTTTTTTTTCTGTTCATGCCTGATTTTTAGCAGTTATAAAGTATCTACTCCTGGATGTCTCTTTGAGAGAGAAAATCAGAAATAATTAGAAAAACCATTCAGCTAATGTTTATTGAGCAGTTATTGTCTATTAGCTGCTTTGTTCAGGTCATTCTCATTAATCCTCATGATGGTCTTTTTAATAAAATACCAGAACCAGACAAGTAAACCCGACTCATCGCAAAACAGATAAGGGGCCAAGCTCAAATTCAAACCCAGGTCTCTGATTACAGAACTCCGGGTTTTAGTACAGAACAGTGTTTTCCACAATTCAGTAGCATATAGTATAGTAATAACATTTAGTATTTAGTTAAATTCTGTCCTTACATATGTCATTTTACTTATGACTCCCAAATAAGAGAAAGCTATGGGTCACACAAAGACAGCATCCAGGTACTAATGGGTACATACTAATAGAACTAATAAACTGCATTTTGACTTGACCTGAAAGTATTAATGGATAAATTCACAATTGAAAATTACATATTGATGAGCAATACCAATGAATAGAAGAATCTACGTTTCTTTTCTTCAAAACCTAGTTGCAGTCGGGGGTGTCAGGTCAGGAGAGCAGGGAGAGAGGTTTGAGGAAGGCACAGAGACAGAGACCAAAGGTTTATGGGACCTGCTGGGTGAGAACTGAAGTAGGACGTCAGCCTATCCCAGCTCAGAGGCGACAGATTCTTATTCCTCAGGTTGAGGGGGTGGAAGAAAGTTAATGGAAAAGCCAGTCCCTGAAGTGCAACGGCTAGTCCCCCATATGGTGACAGCTAGTCCCCAGTATGTTTGTAAAACTTTTCAGCTTTTGTTCCATCTTTTCTAGTGGGATCAGTTAGGAGAGTTTCTCAGAGTCTTAAGGTAGGAGCTGCTTACAATTGCTTCTTGGAAAGTCCTGGGGTAAAGGTCCATGGCTCATCCTCGGGTGTCAGGCGGCTGGATTGCTTTCACAGGGGACACCAGTTTATAGCACACCTTTGAAATGCTACTTTTGACAGATATTCCCTTATAAGACTTCACAGGAATCTTCCATTGTGTTCAGGGGCACAGTTTTTAGCCAGAAGCATGATTCTCTCAAGTAAATAGTGATTACTGAGAAAAGATTTAAAAAAAAATAAGTAAATACATTTGACACAACGGCCAAGATCCTGTTTAATGTCTTTTCTGAGTATTTCGGGGGCAGCGTGATCATAGTAGATGATAAATCTGTACTGTGAGAAGAAAGGATGACTTTTGAGCTACAGCAAGCACTGAATGATATGCAATTCTAATTATCTCACATGTCTTCTAGAACAAAAGCAGCATTGTTCTCAGAGTCACAGGGCCTAGAGTTCTTTTTGATTTAATTTCCTATATGCATTTTTAATGCTTTGTGACTTTAAGGAGCCATAGCCAGATACTCCTTTTTGGGAGATAGCTGTTCAAAAGAATTATTCAAATTAAATTAATGCTTTCTTCAAAGTGAAATCAGATGTTTACTTAGAACTGGTGCGCAGCATATTTTAATTATTTTTGGATGTTTCTTGCTTCTTAGAATAATTTTCTAAATATTTTTTGGTTTCAGTTTTCAGAAAAAATAAATGATTCACCTTGCTAAAAATGTCTGGCAAATTATTTTTACTCTGCATAAACAGTTTCCTGAAATGAATTTTTCAGTTTTGTTTCAAGGAAGACACTCATTCAAAGGAGAATACAATTTGCTAAATGTTTTTCAAAATCTGAAATGAAAAGAGGTCAGTCCCTCCAGTCTGTTGATATATAGCCACACATCTGTATGTCCATGTAAGATTGCCCACTGTTATTGGACTTACGGGGACTTTAGAGAGAGAGCAATAAAAAATATTTTTGTAGGCAGACCATCATTGATTTTATAGAAATAATTATCTAAACCATCACCTTTCTAATGATGACAAAATAGGTAGGTGATATGAGAATAATAGCTAAATATAATTGGTTAAAGTCAGTCCAGTTATGTCCTCAGACTATGTCCTGATACTATGTCCTCATACAATGATGACCCACTTGCAAACTCTTAGGGTCATTCTGTCTCCAAAGGATCAAGCAATGCCAGAAGATTCCTTTAGAAAATAATTTTCAGTCTCACTGTGACTGAACTTTTAGTCATATAATTGCAGTGGGAAACTTCTAATACACTTTTTTTTTGACATTTAGCAACATCCCTAACCTGTATTTCCAAAATGTGAGCATCAATGCCTTCAAGTGGTAACAAAAATACTTCCAGATATTGCCAAGTGTCCCGCCGATGACAAAGTCATTAAGAACCGCTGTACTACTGCTGAGACTATTGAAATGGAGAATCCAGGCTTTCCTCTCCAACATCCTGCTGTAGCTACTATTTTCAAGAACACCAGTGACCTCCAGCTTGCAGTGGTTATTTTTCTGCACCTCCGTGTATTGATCTACCTGTAGGATTCATCAGTGGATCTTTCTTCCTACCTAAAAATATCCCGTTCATTTAGCTTCCAGGAAACCACACTCCTGATTTGCTCAGCACTCACTGGCATCTCCAGCTCAGCTTCCTTTCCTGGTTCCTTCTCATTTTCTTGACTTTAAACACTGAAGTAGCACACAGCCTCCGTACTGAAAACTCTTCAGTCTTCACATATTTCCTTGGTGATAGTATCCAGTCTTAACTTGTACAAAACAGGTGTAGGCCTCCTGTAACTATGTCTTTGCTGTCACTATTGTTATCTAACAGCCTCATAATTCCTCCCCCTAATTTTGTAATAGGCATCTCAAAATGTGTATGTGCCAAGCAGAAATGGTGGTTTTCCCATTTTACCAGTTCACTTCTTCCAGTCTTCCCCCTCATGCTAGTAAAATGGTAGTTCCCATTTTGACCGACTTAGATGAAACAAAGGAACAGATTTGGGTCATCCTCATCCCTTTTTCTTGAACACTGCACATCCAGTCTATCAGTAAATCATATTGACTGTAACTTCAAATAAAGCCAGAATTCATCAATTTTTCCACAGCTCCACCCAAACTTCTTGACTTTATTAACATCTGTCACTTGGATTCATTCAGTATCTCAGTTTATTGACACGATCTTTTCTTAACAGCAGTTTGAGTGATCCTTTTAAAGGAGCTCATATCAGTGCTTTTCTGGAAATGCTCCAGTGGTTCCCTACCTCATTGGTAGTCTTTTTTGTTAGGAATGATGGATGGCAGGAAGAGAGGGAGACCTGAAGAAAGGGAGGAGGAAGGGAGGAAAAAGTTATTTAGTTGCTTGCTTTTTGATCTTCCTCATACCCACCCCAGGTCTCAGATTCAATTCCCTGGCTTTACATGGTCCACACTTCTGCTGTCTCAGCTCCCTGAACCACGGGGCACACTGGAGAATCTTTAATATGCTTGATAAATCCTTCTGCTTTCTGGCTTCTGGTTATTGCTCTGATCTCTTCTCTTTTCACCCATCCCTTTGTTAGTCTCTGCACCCCCTTTCTGTTCTCAACCATATTAGCACCATTGCCATATCAGCTGCCATTTACTGTTCCCCCTTTCTGGAAGGTTCTTTCCCCCTGGGTGTTTTTGAGGCTTCTCCCCTCACATTACTTTTCATGAGACCTTCCCTAACTCATACTCACCTTCCCTAACACATATCCAGTGCCCCTACCTCTTCCCTTATCTCTTTTACTCACCTTCTTGCTTATCTATTTCGTTTACCACCGATCAGTCATCTGACACTGTTTACTAACATTCTCTTTCCCCAGCTTTCATGTTTTATGATCTTCTTGTTATCCCAAGACCTAGAATAGTGTCTGACCAATAGTAGAATTTAAATAGTTCTTAATGAGCAGATGAATGTAGGAAATATAAATAATGATGAGAAAGAAGTTATATATTGGTTAGTAGACATTGAGCATTTGAAGTTATTTGAAGAAGCTGGCACATAATTTCATGGAGCGTATTTTCCTCTGTTTGGGTAATGGACTGTAAATTATAATGGAAAGGATATTTTTAGTCTAATTGAGTAGCTATTTATATTAAAGTACAGAAGTAATTGTTGAGGCACTTTTCAACAGCTTATTCATAGGGCAAGGTACAGAAAGTAGACTGTTCTAGACAGTTTCAGAGGTTTCTAAATTGAGGCTGTTGTGGATAGAAAGAAGGAAATTGCTAAAAACAGGAAAAAGAAGGGTTGAAACAGATAAAAATGTGAAGCAGGTGAGTAGCAGATACTGTTCTGTGTGGCAGGTACTCTCATTGTCTTCTAGTGCTTTCCATAGTTCCTGGAGCATGGCAGCACACAGTAGTATTCATTAAACAATAAATTGCTGAATAAATAACTTCAGAGACTTTGAACCAACAGTAACTCTCCTCTCCAGAGGGTTCACCACATATTAACTTGAATATACCACTCCCTGACCTGAACTCATCTTTACTGCTTTGTTGGTGAAACTATTAATTCATTGGTAGAAAGGCGTTATAAACAGATAGTGAAGTTTACTTAGATTGCTTGGTCAATTTCACATTGAGTTTTGATGTTTTGAGATGTGTGATCATGATATCTCAGCCATATGTATGTCCCAGTGTGAAAAGTGTGTTCAGTTTAGAATTTTTTATTATCCTATTTTATGATATCTGAGATGTCATCTATTATAGCCAACCCAATTTCAGGGATGATAAAATGTAAAAGATGGCAGCTGGCAATTGAAAGACAATTATTTCACACATCTGAACTCAGAGAAGTCAAAGTTACCTTTCAGTCAATAAAATACAGCAGGAGTTTCTTTCCTATTGCCTGCATTATGTGATAGGAGAGAGAAGGGAACTCAAAATAAAAACCAATTTTCATCTGCCAGATATGTGCTATGCGCTTAAAATTTCTGTCACTTGATTCCTAACAAGCAGTATAGTAATACCAGGAGATAGATAAAATATCAGACAATCAGAAAATGAGATCCAAGCCCATATCTGAGTTTATAATTTCCACTTTGCAAGTTGCATGTAGCTATACAAAGGATAAAAGCATGTTTAGTACCTTATTCAGTTTGGCAATGATTCTGCAAACATTTGGGAAAGGTGCTTGGCCTGCTGAAAAGAACTGATGTAGTGTTGTATTTTTAAGATATTCATTTATTAACATATTACAGTTTTAAAGACTAAAATAGTGTTCAAGTTGCATAACACAAATAATACATCTCTGTAGTTTTTTTTCCCCTTTGAAGCAACCATGATCTTTATATCATTATTTTGGATTTCACACATCTCTATATTTCTAAATAATTGTGAAATCTGTTCTCTTGATTCATCATTTTTGATATTATGCATTAGCTTTCTATTATCATAAATGAGGATTTTTATTGTTTTGCATAGGCCATCCCCTTGTTGCCTTCCTCCATTCTCCAAATATTTTCCAAAAATATTTCATTAAATCAAAGTATTTGGTTTATATATTCTGCCTATGCTCCAACTATTCATATTTAAGCATTATTGCATGCTGTGATTATTTTTGCACTATTTTTCTCCCAAAGTCAATAATTAAGTAATTAATTTCCACTTGCTTAGTTTCATATCTATTGTTAATTTTTCCCAAACCTTTCGATAAAATCCTTTTAACAATGTTCAGCAAGGTTAACCGCAAAAAGGTAATTATCATTTTTATTATTTGCTTTAGAACGTCTGTCTTGAGAATAACCATACGCTTCTTTCTCTGTGGCTGCTAGTCAAGGGCATTCTTGGTTAGCAAGCTGGAATTCCATTGCTGCTTTTGATGGATGGATTTCCTTTTCCTCATTTCTTCTCTTTCACGATTTACTCACTTTTTTATGGGAAAAGAGCAGCTTCTAGTAGTTTCCGTAGATGAAAAGTGTGGTGATGGAATGCTTGTTGACTGAGTCTTACTACATCTACTTTTCATGCCTGAGGCAAAGTTTAAACCCTGGGGTCTCATTCTGCAACCACTGTGGAATGTCCTTGACCTCTCTCCTCATTGAATTTCTTGTTCTCTATCATATGGCTGCTTCATGCTTGTTTATATTTCTTGGAGAGTCTTCCCACAGCTTTGTGAGAATGAATCTCATAAAAGAAAAGAGCTTGAGATCTTATATGTCTAAAAATATGTTATTCTCACCTACTTGGATGATAGTTTGGCTGAGTAAAGAAATTTTAGATTGGAAACAATTTTTATTCATAAAATTGACATCATCCTTCCAGAGTTACCGTTGAGCAAGTCAAAGATATTTTGATTCTTATTCTTTGTCAATCATCTTATTTTTTTTTCTCCTTTTCTCAGGTGATTCTATTTTTTCTTTGTTTCAGTTTTCAATGCACATTGTCTTACAGTAGCTTATAATTGGTTGTGCTGGGTTTCAAGTAGATCTTTGAACTTCAGAACTCATGTACGTCAGAGTTAGGAGGAACTTGGGTTAGACTATTTAACTTTAGTCAGATTATTTGGTTGATAATTCCTCACCTTCTGTTATCTCAGTTGAATTTTTTCTTGTACTATCATTCATGTTGGACTTCTGGATTTATCCTCTAATTTTCCTAATTTTTTCTTTCCTATTTTCCAGCTCTTTTTCCTTTTGATTTACTCTGGTATAAAATGTATAAATTCACTGTTTTTTTTAATAAGATGTATCTTCTACCTCTGTATGGAAATAAAGGACAGGCGCACATGAGAACACTCAGAGGACCCAATGGAGCAACTGTCGGAGAAAACCCAGCGAGAGGATCAGTAGTAGGTTTTTTGGTTTCCCACTGTCAACTGCTTTCTGAGGCTAGATGAGAGTTCATATTTGGGAGACGGATCCTGATTCTAGAGCAGTGGGTTTTTGTTTTTGTTTTGAAGGAAAGGTTATGGTAGGAATGAAGGTGAGTAGGCGAACAGGAAGGAAGGAAGAGAGTAGAGGAAGAGCTTTATTTGTATTTTGTTCATTTAGTCGTCCCGTTTGTTGTTCACCTGCCCCAGGTGACGCATGGGGTTGCTCCGAGGTGTGCTTCACCGCCAAGCCACCAGGGTGCGCCCAAGAGCTGTGGAGGCTTTAAATGCTGTGATTAAAAAAAATACTGGCTTTTCCTAATGTGATTAGAGGTCACGTTATAATAACACTGTGATGTAGTAAAATCTTTATAAAATATGCTCTAGTCTTATCCTTTCAGTGCAAGTTGGCACTTTTGGTCAGAAGGACTCACTAGTACATCTCCTGGAAACATCAGAAACTAAGGTCCAAGCCTTTTGGTTACGAATGTATGGCTTCTCATATAAACTAGAGGATTTGTCATGTTAGTGTTTTGGTGTGGGAAAATATTCCCTCTCCTCCTGGAATAATCTGGGGCCTAGATCCAAATCAGCAGTTAAAGAAGATATCACCTCAGGCCACGGTTTAGAACAAGTTTCTATAAAGCTTTGCTGGAGACTTTAGCCTGAAATCAATCATCAATGACTGACCTTAGTTAACCATTACAATTCACCTACCCCCTACCTCCAAAATGATCTCTAAGCAACATACATACTTCAGCTGCAGCAAGTATATTTTTAATTTACAATGGCTGATGAATAGTATTGGGGAAAAAACAAAAACAAAAACACAGACCCCCCCCCCAAAAAAAAAAAAAAAAAAAACACTGGAATATACTTAGGAATGCTGTGAACACCTCAGAATGTTAATTTTGTTCATCTGTGGCAAGCAGTACAATGATTTTTTAGAAGATTATATTAATTTTATTGTCTTTTTGGGTCCTAGATCATTCTCAAAGCTTTGCAGAACCTCTGCTTTTATCTGAGGGGCCATTAGTTCAGGTATCAACTTTAGACAAGTTTGCTCTTCCTGGACAAGCATTCATTCTAGATTTTGTTGTGCTTTTTCTTGATAACTTTCAAGAACTTTGTCATTTTGATTCAGTTTTATAAAGGTATTTTGAGCAATTTATTACTAATGATAATCTTTTAATTTCTTGTTGAAGATATCTATAAAAGGTAGTTTTTAATTTCTATTACCTGTGTAGCTTCTGTGTTCCACCTCCCTCCCATGGAGGAATAAAAAGTAAAAAAATGTGGAATCACAAGGACTGTAGGGGTGAACTATCTCAGATCCTATGTTTAGGTGAAGCAGTCTAGACTTGGCTTCTTTGAATCTGTAAATTGATGTGAGTGAAGCATTGTGGATGAATCTTTGAGTCTTCAGTCTTCCTTTGGATAGGACCACATTTTCTAGAGTCTTCTGTCACTTGCTTTCCTGAGGGCCATGGTCTTCCTGGAGTTGGGAGACCCTGGTTGGGGAAGAGCACATGGTGTCTCCAACTTCAGGACTGAGTCCTCAAGTGAGATGACTTGACTCTGGTTTTGCTATGGTACCAACTCTTTCCGCTTTTCTCAAAGTCTCCTTTTACTCCCCAGTTACAGACCTCCGTTCAGCCCTTTTCAGCAATGAGAAGTTCAGATCTCTTCCAGAGCTGGGGTAGCAGCAGTAATTGATAAGTTGTTCTCAAAGAGCTTTGACCGGATGCTCTTTAGTTTTTCAACTCACTTTATTAGAAATTCCACATGTGCCTAGTTTTTCTATTT
>RJWH01000433.1:0-166803 GCA_004363575.1 Solenodon paradoxus
TTAATAGCAGCAGGGATGAGCAGGGAATTTTAGAAAGTAAAATAAGAGTCATCTCAGAATAATGAATGATCATGAGCTACCTGGGGACACAACTCGCACAAAAATAGGACAGCAAACCAAGACCGCCAACAGGAGGTTTAGACAGTGCTTTGAATTAGAGTAAGTGCTGCCTGCCTCAAAGCACAGGTGTGGGCATTCTGGTCTGAGGACACGGGCATGTGTCTCCGCCAGATTTGCATCATATGGACAAGTCTGATGAGAAAAAAAGGAGTCAGGTGTCGAAAGGAATTTCCTATGCTTCTCGAAATTGGAGAAGCATAAAAATATTTACCCTGCTGAAGTTGGGCCCTTCTTCTCCACACTAATTAGCTCAGCTCAGAAAACTGGTCAGATGACTTCTACTTTATCCCCTCTGAAGAGAAAGGACAAAATAAATAAATAAATTATGGTATAATTGGTATGAAAATGTGTAAAAAAAAAATCCATGCCTAGGAAATATTTGAGAGATACCAGGAGGAGACACTCTATGGAGTATTTATTCCCTAACACACTTTCATGGAGACAAATGTCAAGAGCAGCGTCTAGAACATTGACTGGATGTGGTAAATGCTTAAGCAAGCTTCTAAACGAATGAATGAAAGACATGATTCCCTGTGGAGTCTAAGGGCAGATAACGCCAATAGTCTTGAAACATATTTGAAACAATTGAGGACAAGCGTTTCGGCTCACATGGCTTTCTCCAGCCAGAGTTCTTTTGGTGGACCCGCAATGGCAGAGCCCGAGTTCAATGGCATACTCCCTGAGGTCCCCCTCCAAACATGATGGAGTCCCTGACCCCTTGGCTACTGAATGGTGGCTGAAAAACTGGTCGCTCTAGACAACGGAGCACTTTAATGCCTTGGAGGAAGTGGACGAAGTAAGTCTGGCCCAGGCTAAGAGGTTTCAAATCCGCCCTACAGCCTGACCAGGCACACAAACACTAATAGTGACTTAACCTGACCTTGTGCCACCATTTCTGAACATGTGTAAATGTGACCCAGCAGGAGAAAGGCTGGTGCCTGTGCAGCAGACTCGGAGTCTTCCCTGCACACCCCTGACCCATCACCTCCCTGACTTTCTCAACTGAACCCCAATACGCCCGCTGGACAAAGCACTCAGGAGGCAATGCTTTATCATGCAGTCTCCATATTTGTGACAATCAGCCTTTCCTGTTTAAAGAAACTTTGGGCTGTGTCTTTTGGCCGATGCTGACATAAGTAATGGACCCATTAAGTATGGTAACAGTTCCATAGGTCTCATCTGTGAGAGGTCCTGCACCACGAGAGGGGTCTTGAGACTCCACAATAACAATTAGCTTTGGACTCCTGGTCAGAAAGAAGCCAATTCATTCTCTGAGAGTGATTGCCAGTTTGCTTCTAGAGGAGCTTGCCTGAGAGACACCAGAGTCGATGGTCTGATGGTGAAGGGTGGACCTGAGCGTGGCCGCCTCTGCCAAAGAAACCGCTCGGAGGTCCAGCTCTGAGTGTCATGGCTTTATGACTTGCAGACCAATGGCAGCAGGTTGATGGAGAAGGGGGTCCACACTTGGTCCTCAGTTACAGCAAACTCGTAGTGTGGGCTACAGACATGTGCCCCAGCAAGCAACCACTAAACATAAACTCAAAGTCCAAAGTGGGTAGAAAATCACCAAAAGAGGGGATTGTGGGGAAGACACCTACCAGGGAACTCAGAGCATCACAGGATGCTGTCTTTGGCCTCCTGCTGCTCCCAGAGTAAGGGTGGCCATGTCCAAGTCCTCTGTCTCAGCTCACCCAGGGTCAAGGTGGGGAGCTTAATGGAAAGTGCGCTTAGATTCAGGGTGGGTCTCCCGGAGCAACCAAAGGTTAGGCACTGACCGTGGCTTGCAGACCAGGGGTTTGCAGACCAGGCGGAGGCAGCAGAACCCAGCTACCTTGCGGCCCAGGTGGAAAACGAGGAAAAGCTAAGATTTTTTTTTTCATAGCTTGCATTTCCTGAGTAACCAAGCGGAATTTTCTGAACTTGCCTACTCTCAAAAGATAAACTGAGGCATATTAAACATTCTTAAAGTTAACTTGAGCAAAAAGTCATTCGACTCCGGCAGGGCCAAACTGGAAGTGGTAGGAGCTCTCCACCCACAGGAGCTCAGGGACAGGCTTTGGAGAGAAGGCCGAAACCAAGTAGAGAGGTGACTCACTGACGGCTCGACTCACGCCTGTCTGGCTGTGGCTGCCCCTCGATTCCTGTTTCAGAAGCCCGAGGCCGTCACAGGCTTCGGTTTGGGTTTGTTCCCGTAGGCGGCATCTGTGAGTCACCTTAGTCTCCTGGCCTCCTTGTTTAATTAATCCAACAACATTTGATGTGACTTCTTATGCTCCCAGTTAATTTATCCATCGTATGAAGATGGAGCTGCTACTTCTACCAGGCACTATTCTAGATGCAGGGAACAGAGCCATGACTGAAATAAAATACGTGCTCTACTGCTCTGCTGCCTTGTATTTGAATGGGAGGAGGCCGGCGATAAACTAATGGACAAGAGAGAAATATGTATTATTATGTAATTTATAAATATATTTAAATATAGATAAATATATGTTGATATATACATATATATTTATCATTATATATACTCACACATATATACATATTCTTATATACATACACACATGTAGTGAAAGTCATACCAATAAGGTTAGGAATTAAGTCACTAGTAAAGTATTAAAATCAGAGACTGATTGATAACTCACAGAGTGTGGAAAACAATTTAAAGCCCTTCTTTTTCACATGTATTTGAAGAGATCAATGCTCCTTGCAATCCAATGCATTTTAGTTAAAAGAGAAATCCTTACTAAATATAGAAATTGTTACCTACACAGCTTAAAGTGCCTGAGGTCATTTTTCTGATTTACATTTCCAGCTGTTTCCTCTCTTGGTATTAACACTTCTTTATTTGAATCAGTTTGGTTGAGTTTATGTTTCCTATACCCAAGTACTCTTTATGAAAGAACTTTACTAATAAACTTGGCTTGAAACACAACACTGTACTTTTTGGGTTCTCTTAACAATTCTTTTTATTCCCGGGCAAAACTGAAATCAAATATTATCATTGGGCTGGTCCCCTAAATATTGTTTTGCATGAATTCTATTTTAATCTTCTTTAAAAATGATTAAGGCAGAGATGACAATAAGTTATTCATTATATATACATTATTTTCTTAAGTAGTAAAATCTAGAATATTGTCTACTTTCAGTCAGTTATAGAAAGTAATTTTAAAGCAAGCAGGAGACCCACTATACTTCTAACAACCTTCCTTAGGGGCTAAAAGAAGAACTCTCTCGAGACAGCCTGTCAAATATGGGAAAGAAATGGCACTTAGAAATTTTTACTTGCTGTAGCTGAAGGCTTCCAACACATTTTCTAGTACTTTGGAGAACCAGAACTTCCTCTGTGAGTCTTTTTTTCCCCCCTTTCAGTTATAACATTAATTCTGCTTTGTTTATTCTTAAAATAATTTAAAAAATCTTATT
Source organism: Solenodon paradoxus (assembly GCA_004363575.1). Lineage (NCBI taxonomy): Eukaryota > Metazoa > Chordata > Mammalia > Eulipotyphla > Solenodontidae > Solenodon > Solenodon paradoxus. The sequence goes on from RJWH01000433.1 coordinate 3,547, forward strand.
TATTAAAACTGTTAACTGTTCACCCAAATATGCAAAAGTAGATGCCTAGGAGAGTGACCTAAAAATGATTTCTCTTTTTTTTTTTTTTTTTACCAATTAGGCATACATTTTAGTGTTATTTTGATTCAGTAGAAATCAGTTGCATTTCTAGTTAATAATCAATGTCAGTTCTATTGACTTGTCAGTTTCATGACAGTGAAGGACCCGTGCACAGATGAATGGGTGAAGAAGATGACGTGTACAGACACAATAGAACACGACTCAGCTATACAAAAAAAAAAAAAAAAAAAAAAAAAAAAAAAAAAAAAAAAAAAAAAAAAAAAAAAAAGAAAAAGATGAAATCCTGCCATTTGTGACCACATGGATGGGACTAGAGGGGATCATGCTGGGTGAGGGAAGTCAGTATGAGAAAGTCAAATAGCAGGTGCTCTCACTTATATGTGGAATTTGAGCAACAAAGTAAAGGAAGAGACAAAACAAAACAAAAACTAACCCTTGGACACTGACAACAGGGCAGAAGTTACAGAGGGGAGAGGTATTGGGGCTGAGAAAATGCTACTGGGGACATTCAACGAGGAGTTGTGGACTATGGGATTGGGTAATGGGATTGGGGTCTTAGCATATATTTGATACAGAGTACATCTGCACAACTGAAATTACATAATGTTGCAAAATCATGTGGTCACAATGGAAAAAGAATAGGCCACGGTGCTAGAGAAATATGAAGACTCCAAGAGAGAGGGAAAAGAGACCTAATAGGACAGAGAATATGTTTAAAGGAAAGCGTGAAATTGGATCCTCCTGAGACTGGAGGTAACACTGAAGACCAGAGCTGGGCCGTGCTGATGATTAACATGCGGGAAAGGGAGGGAGATATGTTCTCTGGAATGTTCATAGAGTTCTCCCTAAAGGAGGACTGTCTGCTGTGGGCCTTTCTAAAGACGATTTAAGCAAAAAAGACCACATGTCTCTGGTTACCTTTCACATTCCATTTAGCACACACTGGAGTGTCTGCCATTCAGAAAGCACTTTGTAGTGACACAGGGAGACAGACTTCATAAATGTGAATAAAATATGTTGTCCCTGACCTCAGAGGGTGGCAAAACTGGGAATATGAACCATTGTGATGTTTAATAGGATTCGTCTCAATTTTCCTACCCCGCTCATATTTATTGCAGAATGAGCTCTTAAAAATCTGGCCTACTGATGCTATTGAGAAGAGAACAATGTGGAATTTCATAAAAAGGCCAAAAGAAAGGGTTGAATTTGAAGCCTGTTTTTTTCCACAAATTGGAAAAAAAAAAATCTAAGTGACAAAATATAGAGCCAAAGTTAAGTGAATTAGAAAGCATATAAACCCCAGAATATCATGCGTTCACGTTTGTTGTACTGTGCCAAAAGAACCTAAATATTTATGTACACAAAAACCAGTATTTGTGTGTCCGGTGAGGAGGTACTGGGAACAGAACACACACACCCCAAGGTCCCAGGTTCATGTCCCAGGACCAGCGGGAATGACCAGAATGCACAACTAAAATAAATAAAATGCTTCTGCCTCCTCTCTTCTTGCCTGCCTGGCTGGCCCTGCTTGCTGTCATTCCTGCTTGCAACTTCCCTAAAAGAAGAAAAGAAAAAAGAAAAGAAACAATATTTACATATGTCAAAAAGGACAAATGAAAAAAAGCATATACCAGTAGGACTTGTGTAGACTAAACAAAATATATTTGTCTCAATGATACAGAGGTAGATTAGCTTTGTCCAGATACCAGCAGAGAGATTAGCAATATTCTTTGAGGGTTCTGCACATTTCTTGAGCCCCTCTAGTTTGGACTAGTTGGGACTCAAAGGAAAAGATGACATTTACTAAGAATGTTACATCAGAAATTCAGAAGAGCCTCACCTCACCCTTCCGGCTTTGCCATGGACAAGGCGAGAGCCTCCTGTGAGCCTAAACTTGGAGATCTGTTGACACCCTCAGACCTGGGCAGATGACCCTTCTCTCCCCGACAGGTCACTGCACAGTGTGATTTCTTGGTTCTAGGTGACTAAGTTCATCCAGGTACCAGTGAACCTCTCTCTCATAGCTTTATCTAAGCACATGTCTGAACTCGGAACTCCAGGATGGGAATGAGCAGCTGTAAGTGGGAATCATTTGCTGGAGCATTAGCTCAACATGAGGGCTGATCTTTGATTGAAAAACCAAGATGCAAAACCACATGCGTCCAATAATGGCCACCATGTAAAGATGGATAGGCTATGGGGCACAGAGTAACAATTGTGATACTGCCTAACATGTTTTTGGGATTTAACAACTAAGTAAAGGAGTGGTGGGGAATGGCAGCCAAGGTTCTCTCTGTGGGAGTAGAGATTGATCAGCAACAGACAGTGGGTGAGACGAGAGTGCCTCTGAGGTAGTGGGTTAGAGCTGGAGAAACATGAACTCAAGTTTAGTTTCATATAGAGACAGCTTTATGTATAGAGAAACTTTCAGATATGTACAGCTATATGGGTTAGTCTACACACGTGATTTGCTAGTTCTGTTAGCCTCTGGTCCTAGAGGCAAAGAGAGCCCAGATCTTGATTTTGAATACAGGTCTCTAGGAAAAGGGATCAGCGCTTCTTGGATAAATGCCTGATTCTATTAACGGGGCAGGAAATAGACATGATGAACCTGAAAAATGGTGGAAACAATTTGGGCTGTCATAAATATGTGATTAATTTAGATAGAAATAAATATCAAGACAAAAGAGGTTTAAAGTTTTCAGCATCAGTTGCATGTATAATGAAAGAGAGTAAAAACAAAGCCCTGTGAGTGTGTCCTGGTTTATATTGGTGTGTGCTTCTAGGAGGCAGCCAAAGACTAGAACTTCTCAGTATGTTTCTGTGAGCACTTTTATCTAACATTCTAATGAGGACACAGTTTTTTGTAGACCTCAGATTTGTATGATCTACCCTTGTTCCAAAGTAACCAATGAGATCAGAGAGACATACCAGAGTTAAAAAGAATTTAGGAAGAATTTATCAACATACCAGAGTTAAAAAGAATTTAGGAAGAATTTATCAGCCGGCCACCTTAGGGGGTAAAACAGACTCAAATAATATGGTCCTGAACCTAAATAGTGCAGGATATTTATAACTTAGTGTTGTTTTTTGTAAGTGGTTTCAAGAGTAGAGGTCACACCCCAAACATAAGTGGTTACAAGACTAGCCCATCAGAAATGAAGTTTCTCTAGTTCCTTGTTTCACCCTTTAGCTTTCTATCTCATGCATGTCTTAATATTTTAATTCTAGCGAGCAGGTTCAGTTTTCTCTTGTTCCCAGTGTAAAAGAAAATTCTCAAATTTGAAAGTATTTGCAGTGCTTGCTTCAGATCTGGACATCAGAATGTACTTTAGTCATTTATTTTCAGATGGATTCATTCATTGTCTATTGGAACAGTTGACAAAAGCTGACTAATTATGGAAGATTTAGATAGAAAGGGTGCTATTTACACATAAATGGTGTTTCCAAAACTGGAAAATTCAGAGAAAAGCACTTGGCCCAGCAGAGAGGATTGAGGGGGGCTGAGAAAAGTCCTGCCCCCTTGGTTGCAAAAATTACATGATTTTTAAAAGTATTTGTCTTTGCTGTCTGAGCTAGAACAGATCTGGACACAGGGGAACCATTCCAGTCCAGAGATGCCACGATTCTGTCGAGCCCCTGGTACATTTGAGAGGTGGGAGAGACTTCAATAACCCTGTTTCTAATCAGAAAACAGATAAAGACCATCTTTATTGATGTGGAATGATAGAATCTGAATTTCAGGATGATCCTGGGGGATTCCAGGGAAACGTTTGAGAAAAATTTGAAGACTGGCCTGGAAACCAAGCTTCAGTGAGAGGGTTGGGGCTGCTGAAAAGATGTTCTGGGCCAGGCCCTGTGGTTGATTGGAAGGGACTCATGACAAGCCCAGCCACTGCAGAAGCAGGCTCACGTGTCGAGAGAAGGCAGGGATGTGCATGAAGGAAAGTTCTAACTGGTTGAACACCCTGCGTAAACACATCTTCCCTTCCCTTCTGCAGTGAGAGGCTCTCTCACAGCATGGTTTTCCAAGTGCTATCCTGCGGCAGATTCGCTCCTGAATGCTGGATTTTCTCCCTCTCTATGTAGTAAAAAAAAAACCAAAAGCTCAATTTTATATGTTAAAAAATCCGGAGCAAACCACATTGACCTGCCTTTTACCTCTGCAGGTCTCATGTTTGGAGGGAGTAATGCTAACGTGAAAATGTGATGAAAAGACTCGAGATAATGTCTGAAAGGAATCACCTGTAAATTCATCTTTACATTCCATCCCAATCTTCCCATTCAACTTGTAGTTACTTCAATAGATAATTTTTATTTTTAAAGAGGGAGGAAGAGAGACTGCAGGCAAGAAGGAAGAGGGAGGAGGAAGGAGCATTTCATTTATTTCGTTGTTCGTTTCCGTGGTTCTCCCAGGCCCCCAACTTAGCGTGGGCTGCTCGCCTGGCTTACTACGTGAGCCACCAGGGAGCACCAAAAAAGGTCAACTTTTCAAGGAAAAAAATGCTGCTTCTTCTGCTGATATAAAATAGGAATCAATTTTCTAAGGGTTAGCAGTTTTCAAATATGGACTTACAGTACTTACAGATATAAAATGTGTGATTCTTACCAGATCTGTTACCATATTCAATGTTTAGTTATGTTCTGACACTGGGTACTCAAAAGACTACACATATCTTTCTAGAATCTTTACCATGTGGGGACAATGCATTGACAATCCCATGACTATGGCCTGAACTGTGCTCCCCACTTCCCCAAATTTGTATGTTGAAGCCCTCATTCCCCAATGGGCTGTGCTTGAAGATGGCGCTTTTCATGGGTAATTGATGTTAAATGAGGTCATAAGGTGGGGTCCTACCTTTGCACACAGGGCCCCAGAAATACGTCGGGATTATTTATTTTCGGCTAAATACTCTTGGATATGTACCGAGTACACAATACCAACTACGCCAAACCCAAAATTAAGGTTAGACAAGTCACTCTATCAACCAGAACAGTATTTTGTAAATAAAGCTGTGTGTTCCTCATAAGACTAGGAAAAGAAAGATGCTGGATTTCCTCAGCACGCATGTACGAGTGAGGAGTCAAAGACATCTTTATTGCTTGTAGTGGTCACTGACCACCCATGATGGGGCTATTCTTTAGAACCAGGTGTCAGCAAAAGACACTGAACATAGAGACGAAGTTATTTAATAGAAATTGATGCTGTAAATATCAGTCTCTGACATTAAAAATTGAACAAATCAAATATATGTAATGATGTGGGGATAGCATAGCTTAAAACTCTATAGGGCAGGATACAGATGTATGAGCAGGAGAGTTGACTGGCTGGCAAAACCTGGGACCCATCCCTAGTAACCTGTGTAGAGACACACCCTCTATTTACAACCCCAGATTGCTCCAGGCAACTCCCATGTGAACACCAACTCTCGTGAGCACTGTGGGCCCGGGTGGACCAAAGGGGTGGTCCTCCCCCACCCCCGCCCCCCTACAGAAGAGATACCCTTTTAACAGCTTTCTCACTCCTGTCATCCCTGAGCTACGCGCATCATTTCTGTCTAGTTGCCACATGGTGCTGGAATAAGGCGTTTTTCCTTCAAATTCTTTCGGGGACGAATTCCACACTCAGTTTCTCTCAATCACCCATGTCATGTAACACCATTATCCAATATAAAAATTGATCCTTTAATCAGAGAATAAAAATAAGTCACTCAGTGAGTGACAATCAGGCATACCATATTGTTTGTGTATGTGAAAGTGGAATTTGTTTATCTGTCTATAATGTTTGTATGTTTAATCGTCTAGAAAACTCAAAACAATTTTCTGACAAGAATATAACCAACGTGCTTTACTGGGCTCTCCGAAATTTAGCAACAGTAGCACAAACTAGTGAGCTGAATTGAAACATGATGTTTACCTCGATATTCAATAACATGCAAAATCCTGAACAATGATTCTTAATACATTTGTTTTTAAATGATAGAAATTCCCTTTGTAGCATCCACATGGCAGTATTGTTAGGCCAGTTCATATCGTTAATCTTATCATCAATCTATCTCAAACAGATAAGATTAAACACACACACAATCTGTCCTGTGATTGAAGGGAGCCAATATTCTATTTTTAGAGGCTTATTCACACACAGCAGGTTTCTCTCCCCAATCTTCTCTGGAGTGTCTGTGGTCACTTGGTCCCGACTTCCCGTGTCTTTTCACACCACATGACAGTGAGAGACTCCCAACCTGTCATCCTGGGTCTCTGTTCTCCACAGTCCTTGTGCCCACCAAATGCAGGATTTCATAGATCTATTCTTCCAAACTCTCCCACTTCCAGCCTCCAAACAGTGTTCTCTTTCCCCGCCCAGTTTGGAAGCCGAAAGGAGCAAACCAGATGATGAATTTCTGGGTATATTTAGTTCCCTGCTCTTAATTCATCCACAATTAAATTCTGAAAACTCAATCCCTTTTTCTGTCTCCAAATATATCATGACCAACTTCAAACTCTTATCTTCACATCAGTAAATTCCTACCTATAACAAATGGCCTTTATTAAAAAGTTGAATATTTTCCAAGTTTTTGCAGTATCATCTTTCCACTTTCCAAGGTTCAAAGGCAGAGGCTTAGAACTCGTTAGTATGGCATTCATACATTTCTCCCAATTTTATCTCTGGTTCCCAACTGCAGTTTTTCTTCTTCTCAGTCCCAATAAATATGGTATTTGTTCATTCCAAACATGCACCTGTGTTTGTTCAGTTCTTTCTCTAAGAATTGCCTGCCCCCTTCTCTGAAGAGCTTTCTCTACACCCACCCACCGCCCCAAACATCTGATTCCACAGCACAAAGAGTTGGTAGCTATCGCATTCTGTCTCAGATGATAGAAGCTGATATGAGTAGCTTATTTTCTAACTAGACTGGGTGATTTTAAGAATCTTAATGAGTTCGTTCTCCCAACCTCTAGTATGTAACTTAATGCAAGGTAGAAGCTTTTCATGCATTCGTTAAAACAAGTTTAATTGTATTGAATGCAGACCAATTGGAGTTCCAAGTAAGAGAAACAAACAAATCTCTTTGTAGCTACTCCTTAACTTCGAGAATTCTATATAAATATTTCTAGCTTTATTTTTTCATCTCATCTCACCTTGTGCTTATGTCTTTGAAGTTAAATATTAAGAGATTGACCATGGATTAGGTTGCTATGGTAACAGGATCCTGCCAATATCGAGCGCTCTTAAAAGTTTATGAATTTTCTAAATGCAAGAACCCTGGAGCATGCATAACCTTCGCAATTTAGGTGCAGATGTATATTTTTGATGGTTCTATATAAAGAGAAAAATAGAGCCAATTTACCTACTTAGAAGTGTGTGCTTTTAAAATAATATTCATGTAAGAAGAAGAATATTCTATTCTAAGATTAGGGTCCATAATCTGAATATGTGTATGTGTGTGTGTGTGTAAATATCATGGGAATAGAATCTGACCCTACTGACTGGTTATATGTATATATTTTGAAAATATATCAGTATGTTTGGCTAAAAGTTTCTATAATATTAACTGAAAATTTCTCATTGGAAAGGTACTATACGATTCCAAATTGTTATCACTGATGCATCGGATCTTCAGAGACTCATGCATCTGCTGTGTTATATCACAGTGAATTTATGGACTATCACAAATAATTTTCTATTTACTGCTATCCATCACCCAAGAATTGGACTTGCATATAGCTGATTACCAAAGCACAATCCTTTTTGTGTTTTATATACCTCATTTGACATAAGCAATTGCTAAGTGAAAATAACGACCTTTCTAAGGTCATGAGTCTGTACAGAAAATGACTACAGAGACAGTCCTTGCTTCCCTCACAAGAGGAATAACCAACAGTTATCCAGTCACTGGACACCACAGAGGGATTCTCACATATGGGGGTGAGGCTGAAGACCCTTGCACCTCAGAAACCCACATAGGCTGCATCAGAAGGACCCTGAGGGGGGGCCGGGCAGAGGTGTGATGGAGGCAGGTGGAGACACATGGAAGTGCAGCAGGGGCCATGGGGATGGATGACTCTCAGTCTCACTAAAGCCCAGGAGGAGAGAGCAGAGCACTCAACCCATAAGATATTAACTCAGATGAAGTTTCCCCTTTAATAGGGAGAAACAGACAGCAACAAGAAAAATGCAGGCGACAGCGAGCGCAGATGAGCAGATGAAAAGGAATCATGGGATGTGTGAAAGAGGAGACCCGTGGAGAGGGAAGGCTGATGAAGACGAGGCTGCCGGAGGTGACAGTGGAGACAAGACCCTAACAGAGTGAGCACTGCAAACTGAAGAAGTCTGGAACCCTAAAGCCCGAAGGCAGGACCAACTGTACGAGTTAACATGGTGAAGAAAGCTACTGTGTCTTGTGTCTGGTATGGCGTGTGGGAGTAATGAAGTTGACCAGTGGGCTGGACGCAAGTCATGGAGGACATTGTATGTAGGCCTTGTGACAAGCTTAGAGTTTATCAAAAATTCATGGGATGAAAGCAAAATGTCATGGGATGGCATGGGAAGGTTCAAAGGGAAACCTTGAGCTGGCTCACGTTTTTCAAAGGTCACTTTGGGAGTTGTTGGGAAAAAGCAGATGTATATACCAAAGTGTCAGTAGGTACCTGAGTTAGGAGGTTAAGTCTGTAGAGATTTGGTTTCTCTGACTTTTTGGGGACACCTTCGGTTTTGATAGTAGAATTAGATTGTATGGGATACTTGGGGAACCATTTAGAATCCTAGGTTTTCCTAATTGAAGCATAGGATGACGGTGTCATTCACCAACATGTGCAGTAGATTCCAGAACATGTGACCATCCAAAGGTGCCTGTTTGTGAACCTTCCTTAGAAGACAGCCATTTGCATCAAGAAAAGCCCCTGAGGTGAAATATAAGATAATTTGAGAAAGACAAATGGGTATTTTCAGAGCTCACCATACTCCCCAAAATGTATTCATGCTGCTTTGTTTGTTTTTGGACCTTCAGTGAAATGCATACTCCTTCATGTATCATAAAACATAAATAAGAGGAAATAATATTGATGCAAAAATTAAAGTTCTACAGTAGTAGTGCCCGTGCAAAAATAAAATTCCTCACTAAAAGTCAGACCGGGAAAGCTGCTGGCAGGTGTCCTGGGGGCAATTCAAGAGATGAAACAGAGTTTCTTTACTGAGAAAAATCTTCCAAAGAGGAGGTTGATAGGTCAACATCCCAGTCAGAGCATAAAGGTCACTTGATTGACAAACTCAGCAAATATTTATGGAGGTCAGTCAGACACACGCAGAGAGCCTGGGGCTGGGCCTCAGGGCAGACTTGCTTCTTGACACCCAGGATGAAGGCCTGCTAAGGATCCTGTCCAGGCTGCCGGCACACGGCCCCCTGGTGACCCAGGCGGGCTCCCCTTTTTGGAAAATGCCTGCAGCCAACCATTTGTGTTTGTAGACCACCTCCAAAGGCTGGCTGCTCAGAAAAGCAGCTTTGGTGATTTGATATGGAATCATAAATTATTGCTCCTTCAATTATGATCTAACACCATAAAGCCTTATCTTTTATCATCAGGTGGGGTCTTGTGTTCTCTGTGAGCTCCCTCTGTTATCTGATTAGGGCCTCTTTCTCCCAGGGTGGAGGCAATACACTGACAAAGCCTCTTCCTGGCTGGTATCAATTCTTTGCTCTGGCACTGACTCACTCACAAGCATAGTTTCCATGTTTCAATGAAGGTTCCCTGCAGCCCAGCACCTGCCTGACTAGAACAAACCAGTAGGACTGCAGATACTTTTATTGATTAGCTGGAGACAGATGATAAAACTTCAGTAACCATGTGGGAGACAGAGGTAAGGCAAGTCCTCCAGGTTATGAGTCATCCTGCCTCGCTCAGGGAAGGACCCCTGGTAGCTTACAAAAGACAGTGCTGTCTGAAGTGAGGGCTGAGAAATGACTTCAAGTCGACTAAGGACACGGAGGTCTGAGGAACACGGCAATGTCAGGAGAAAGCAAAGGAATATCCTGACTTTAAAAAATTTTAATATTAATACATCTCAACACCTAAGAGGACATGTACTTGATTGAAAAACCGCTTTAAAATGTTCCCTTGTCTTTGTCCTAACTGTGTAGCACCATGCTAGGCTGAATTTCAGTCTGAGATTTACACATCAAAGCAGAATTGTTTTACCCAATGTGTTAGTGGAAGGAATGCAATTATAATAGTTTTTGAGATATGATAAAAATAGAAAACACATTAATAGTAATACATATATTATTCATTATGTTAAAATTGGTTCATCAATTTGAAAGAAATGGTCTTTGACAAAATAAAGTGAATTCCATAGTATACAGGTTTTAGTTACTGAAAAAAATAAATAGGAAATTCTATTTGGGGAGAAACAATGAATGAATAACTATAAAACACTGAGGCCCATCATAATTTTTATCAGCTTCCTACTGCTATTGACTGACCAGCAAGCATACATGTACTTGAAGAGTTTAGATTTATTGGGGTTTGCAGTCTGGAGGAACTCAAACCTGACCGGGGCCACTCAGAGAGAGAGTATTTCGGAAAAGAGAGAAGACTCAGCCACGACTCAAGTTGTGATTGGTGAGGAAGCGGTGACCTGTCATCTTATTTAGACTAGGTGATGCATGATCATTTCTGTGACTTGAACAAAATTTATTCTGTGTTCAAATATGGTTGTACCTCCTTTGATTCTTCTTGGTCACTATATGGCATTGATGCTGAAGTTTCATAAAAATGCTTATTTTCAACACAATTCCAGGGGCTAGTTGTTCTAGACAATAGCCTGGATTTCAGAGGAAATTTTTCTCTCTCTCACTTTCAACTAGTGATCCCATTTACAATGATTAACATGGAGATTATAGATAAATAATTCTAGTCACTGCAGGAACAATGCACAGACAAACGTTAACGGCTAAAGTGAGGAATATTTTTAACACGTTAACATCTTTATAATGTCTTTAATAAATAAAGTACTCTTACAAATCAAGATCGATAAATTCTTGAAGAATAAAAATAGAAAATTGAACAAACATTTCATTTTTGCATTTAAAGTTGGATGTGTTTAAATTCATTTAAAGGGGGAGGCATAAGAAAGATTTAACTGATATCTTAACAGCATTTTCAAATAGTAGTTTAGACAATATTTGAAAAGTTAATTAGCATATATTTTTGAAAATTAAGTCGTACCGGTAAGTAAATATAAGTTACAATGGTAATAGTTTATTTTATTTTACTTGTAAGTTTAGTGAAGACTAATAATGACCTTTGTAAATGTTAAGAGTCATTACTATGTAACTCATTATATGTGATATGAGTGTAATGGAATTAAGAAATGCTTTCATGTTGATGCAGTGGTCCTATGACTAGGAATTTATCCAAAATAAGTAATCCACAAATATTCAAAACCATGACCAGAGAAATAGTCATCTTACCATTTTTTACCTCTGATCAAGAACATTTTGAAACATACACAATTGCAGAGATCTAGAATGAACTCTTACGTATGCATAATGCAGCTGTGTCAAATGTCAATATTTTTGCTAAATTTTAACAACGTATATCATTGTTTTTGTTCAAACAACACATCACTGAACACTCCCAATGTGCCTTGCTTAGTCTTAGGGTTTTAGAAAATAAAATAAACACCATACAGGTATTATACCCATCAAAATGCTAAAAATATTCATAATGTCTTTAAAAATATAATAATGAATTCATACTTCATTTTATCCTGTTTTTCGAAGGCCTTTTCTCCTTATCAGAAACCAAAGTTCCCATAATGTACTTGGCTGCTATGACTTTTATGCATTCTACTATAAACTATAAGAGCATTCTTTTTTTTTTTTTTTTTTTTTTTTTTTTTTAATGGCAATGATCTGTTGAGAAAATCTGGCAGTTTATCCTGCACACCTTCCTCATTTTCCTCATTCTGGATGTTGTCAGCAACTTCTGACTGATGTCACTTAAATTTTGTTTCTTTATCATGTGTATTTCTTATAAATTCATAAAGATATAGAGGTTTGATTAGATCCGTAATATCTATTGCTTTTCTGTTGCCTCAGATACAGAATGCCTATAGCATTTAAAAAACTGAATTCTCTAAGGAGAATGAAAAATTGCATTTTAAGGAGATTTACTTCGCAATATCAGAATATTGTTCTTTTAACTGCATTTAGTTTGTTGCGGGAGATAATTTAAGTCAACATTTCCTAAGGACATGATTTTGCACCGCCATCCGCAAAAAGACCCACAAATCCCACTGACCTGCCTGTGGCTGGTGGAGTAAAAGCCACAGGAGTGTTGATCTCAGAGACACTTCCCACGATGGTCTCACTGAATGGTTTTCAGAATGAAAAGAGATATAAAAAACAAACAAAAGCACACTGTGTGGTAACTATGAGAGGAACATACACAATGAGCTAAAGCAAACCCAATTGTACAGAAAGATATCGAATGAAGGAAATCTCCTTTTCCCTCCCCCTAAATAATCCCTCAAAGCCACAGCCTGGAGGAAGCTACAGATATCAGTTTCTCTTTTTAGCTCTGATCATCATAACATAACTCTCATATTTATCTTGTTTTATTGGCTTCATGCAGTGTCTTCCTCTCTGCTGTGAAAAATAAGATTAATTTGGCACATTGACCTGCCTCCCCCTGTACTTCTCAATTTTTGTTCATTATGTCACTTTCAGTTCTTCTAGTATGTATTCACATACCTTTATATTGTGGACCTATACCTCCATTACTGACCCATGGATATTGAGAAATTTCTAGTGACTCTACCCTGCATAAGATGGGGTGATGAGGGTGTTCTAAGAGAGTCCCTTCTCCTATGCCTATACCTCTTGCAATGATGCTAAAACTGACTGGTGTTTCCGGTTGGCATTAGCCATCAGCCCATATGTAAACAGGTATTAATAAAAAATCAAGAGGAAATTCCATATTAGAAAATATTAACTGAAGTTGTAAAACACTGAGGTATAGTAGAATTTCTGTCAATTTCCTATATCTGTAGACCACCAAACACACACCTGTAGTTGAACAGTTTAGGTTTTCAAAAACATATTGCATAATGATTTAGCATCTTTTGATTATCTACTGCTTAGATCCATGTCATTCACATGTAGTATTTATTTAATGTAAATATAATATAAACTAAGTTTAATGATATATCATCAAATAAATAGATTTGAGTTCCAGAATGGAGCACAGTAAAACTATTAAGAAAAAGTATGTATATCTATATGTGTGTGTATAAAAATATGGAGATAGTCAGCATTTTTGATACATTTTTTAAAAGCAGTGAAAATCTTTAGTATAATCCAGCTTCTTAGAAGTATGGCTTTCTAAAAATATATGTAAATTTCCAACATGAATTTTTATTCTGGTCTATTCTGCAAAATAATAGTTGTTATTTCTGTAATCATTATATGTATTATTAATTTCCTATTTAGTATATAATCAAGCTTCATTTATCATCAAGAGTAAATAAAAGTAAAATGCTATTTTGTTTGGATTACTACATTGTTATAATACATTGCTTTTTATATCACAACAGTATAGTATATCTCTTTTCATTCTAGTTCTTTCTTAAGGAAGAATAATGTGCCTGAATTTAATATACAATTTAAATAATATAATAATAGTGAAGCAAGTTTATATAAAATTATATTTCTTAATGTCTCTTCATTGAAAACTTGAGCATTTCTCAGATGATAAAGTTCCTTTTCCACAATTGGATCTGACACTCTGATTAGGCATTGCTCTTTTGAATTCTATGAGTTGCTAGGTATTGGGTATGCCAGTTGAAATAATGTTTTTAATCCTGATTAGAGAGCTTCTTTAAATCTGCAACCGATTCCTGAGTTTGACATGGTAACTCAGAAGATCGGGGATCTCAGTGCTGTCTATCATACTCTCTCTGACCACTAAGAAAATATGTCTATAACTTGGTTTCCCAAGATGCTCCCCTCATGCTCACCCAGCCATATGCTGACCATCATACTTCTACTTACAATTACATCCAAGCTACTTTTTGTGACTATTCCATGCCTAGTTCTGGAGATGGAAGTATGGGGGGAGAATCTTGAACACAAACCCTCTTTTTGAAACTGGTGATAGTCTAAGAAAATTTGGGAGAGAGGACCTACAACTGACCTTAGTACAATCCTCTATGAAGAGTTACTATAAAAAAAGTTGACACCATTACTGATGCCTGATGTCCCCATCCAACAGATAATTTATTTATGCTGAATTACTTGCACTTGTAGAAAAAGCTCTTAATATTCAATACTGGTTCAAATGTCAAATGTCACACTTGCCAGACAACCTCACTAAATGATGTTGGAAAGAAAATGTCATTTACACAGTGAAATGAAATGAGTGTCAAATAAAGTAGCGTCACATACTGTTATGATTTCTGACTCTCACGCAGTATTTCGAAGTGCATGCTTGCCTCCTATAAGTTAATTATATTAGCTTAGAGTTTACAGAATGCCTACTAATATTACATGAATTCCTCTGTAGTAAGTAGAAATAACAAGTGTCTGAATGATAATTGCAGTAATTGCTCTTTATAAGAAACTACTGAATATTGCATGAAACATAATTGTGGACAGGTAAGTTCAATGCATTTGACGAGAGTATATGTCTCATTTAAATGTCTTAATGATTCAAAAAATAAAATCAAATATTATTGTTGAGAAACAGATCTCCTTTAGAATGTGAATATGTAACATAATTTAATTATAAGATTTGGTGTAAGTTCATATTTAAGAATATTGAATACACGTCTGCTGTGTTACACATTTGGAAATATCTGTAATTGTTAACATGTTGGGGACCCTCAAATGATTTTCACCTACTTTGGGTCTAAACCCAATTCAGATATTTAACCTAATCTTTTTAAGGACATAGAGTAGAGGAATTGATATCATGTAATGATCAACAAAACAATTACCTACTTAGATTAAAATGGAAGCAACTCTTGTCACTTCGACTAGGAGGAAATGATAACATTGGATCCTGAAGTTTCTTTCTTACTTAAAAGCCTAACGCTATGCCTTCAAGAAACTGAAGTGCGGGTTCTCACTCATGGATCCATAGATTAACTCAGTCTGAGGAGGACCTTCTGAGTACTGGAAGCAAAGCAAATGGTTGCTCACAGACATACTCATTCTGACTTTGCTAGCAGAGTAAATGACCTAACCACTGTGCTTTTCAAACACATCAGCACATCCTGATCTCATGCCACTCATTCAATTCATTTGTTCCCTCATTCTAAATGTTCTCATGGACAGACAGCACAGGTCAGAGGGCATGTTCTTGTATCTGGTTAAGAGGTCTCTGTCAATGACTCCATGAGCTGATGGGGGTGGTGGTCTTTTCCTAATGGTCTTCTTGAGTGTGGTCACGGCAGCTCTATCTCCAAGAACACTCGGACCCAGGAGCGACTTACCCATCAACAGTCCGAGTCTACAGAGAAAGGCAAAAATTCAGCCTCTGGTGTGGTGTTCTGACCAGTAGGAAAAGTCAAGGAGGCCAGTTTTCTAGATGAGAGTTGTCCAACTGAAGAGTTTGGGTGGTTGGTAATTTGTTCTGAGATAGTGTCCTGGGATTTGGACCCTAGCTCAGTCTGATGCCACTCGAATTGTTCCTTTATCCCTTATACGTCCTGTACATTTGAAAAGATGCAGAGCTTGATTAGATTTGTGACTAACGTTGAGTACATTAAAGGGGGTCCTCAGTAGAAGCAGCATCACTCTCCCAATCCTACTTCGAGGCAGGTACCCACACGAAACCTCTCGTCAGAAAAAGGACTTGCATCACTGTGTTCAGATTAGCACAGTTCATTGTAGCCAAGGCATGGAAGCCACCCACTCGCCCATCCACAGAGGACTCGATAAAGAAGCTGCCATCTAGCTCTTCAATGAAAAAGGATGAAACTGCTGCCTTTGCAACAACCTGGATGGAACCGGAATAGTCTTGCTAAGTGAAATAAGCCAGAAAGAAAAAGAAAAATGCAGGATAGTTTCACTCATATGTGAAATACGATGAAACAAAACAAATGCACAGATAAATCCCAACAAAATGTTCAGGGATTGAGGAGGGAGCGGGCAGGAAGGAACAAGGCGGCGGTAGAGGGTGCTGGGACCCTGCAGGTGAATGTTCTGTGAAACACACACAGACGGAGGTGCGATTCAATATCCTAAAATGCACACGGCATGCAGAAATAATTAGGGTGCACCCTGGTGGAATAATGGTTAGGTCTACCGACTCTGGCTGAGCGTAGCCACACACATCCCAGGGACCTGGGTTTGCTCTGGGGCGTGGGGTTGGGGTGAGGGGACACGACTATAGTGAACAAATAAAATTTAAAAAATGCTGCTTCTTCCTGTCTGCTTGTCTGCTTGCCTTCATCCGTGTCTCCACCTCTCTTTAAAATAAAGCAAAAGAAAGAAAAAAAATGATTCAATAATATATAAAGAAAGAAAAAAAAACAGGTATTTATTTTCTATCTCTCAGGTATAGGCTCCTCTAACTACTAATTATAGCCTCTCTGATTTTACTGTATTTTTTCTTAGAAAGGAGAAATTTTTATCTCCTACTAGTCACTATTTTATGATTCTTTTTCTTCAGAATATTTTCTTGGTTTATAGTTATTATATCTTCCTTGTGAGATAAAAAACATTTTATTAAATATTGATCCTTTTTCACCAAAAATGATTTTTCTCTTTGTGCGTATATGATCTGATTACTAAAGCCAAACCAACTATGTCTGGGGTGTGGTGTGTTTTTCTACGCTGCCCCTGTTAAAGTTCAGAGATTAAGGACTCCGGTGACACTCAGAAGCGCCAGGCCAGGCTGAGTCTGGTTTCAATCACCTCTCTGTGTCCCCCAGAGGGCACATACTCTCTCTTTCTTAGACCAGGAATGAAACCATCATTTGCAAAAACCCTACACTCACCCATGTTCACAGTCTGACAGCTGGGTAACCTGACACTTCTCTTTCTTTTTCATTTACTGGTCATTGTTTCAGGAATGCAAAACTGTATGGAAAAATACCAGTACCAGCTTTCAAGCAACTTTACCATATTAAAAAAATAAAACATTAGAACTAGTGTTGAAAGCTTTTTTCCATCCTCTCTTTGATCTCACTCCCCTGCCAATCTATACTTACAACGAAACGCTATCTTACACACTTTATTTTTCATTTCTGTGTGTGCTCTTAGACTGTGGTAATAGACACATTTGTAACCATTGGATCCTGTTTCATTTGTTTTAAACTTTCTATGAATATCATTAAATCATTCAGAAGTAGCTTTTATTGTGCACATTATGGCATTTATATTTATTTATACTGACAATACATATATCTTCACACTTAATAAAAAACTGAGAAAGTGCCCCTCAATTTCTACTTTCTAGAACGTTTTTTAAAAAATGACGGATTGTTGCATTTTCTTAGGCGCTTTCTCGGTAATATGGAGCTAACTGATAATCATACGACATCTTTCCATAGATTTGTTATTACATCATGTGATACTGATTTGTTTCTGAACTTTGAACTGACCTCAGGTTCTTGGAGCAAGTCCCAGTAGAAACTTGCATATTATTTTGCCAATGTAAAGAGGAATTCCTCTTGCTAAATATTTTGTTTAGGATTTTTGCATCAGTATTTATGATTATATTGGTCTATCATTTCCTTTACCCGTATGATCTTACTGTTCCTATTTTTGTTTGCCTCAATATTATACTTTACAAAAGGAATTTTAAAAGTTTCATTATAACTAAATTCAAGGCTGAATTTAGGAACTGCAGTTTTTGGAGGAATTCTAGTTCCAGCACCTTGTCAGATGCTAACTCAGGGTACCATCTCCCATTCATGTGACCTTTAAACGCAAGGTCTGGGATGAATGAAAATGACTACGTCCCCCAGCCCTGGCCCACGTTCGCCACAAGGAATCTCGAGCATTGCTGCAAACCTATTATCACTGCTTTTAATTTCATTTTATTCTTGTTCCTTTGTATTTCCCCTGACTTTCATTGGAGCCCAGCTTATTATACTTGATCAAGACATCGTACAATTGGGAGTGGGGTGGGATGGTACCAATATCCTCATGTTAATATTAATGAAAGTCTTGCAGCTTATTTTTAAAGGAAAGCCATGTCAATTATCGCATTGTAATTAAAATTTTACAAGGCTTCGAAAGTTGTATTTGTTGATAACTATGGAAAGAACATAATTTGCTTCTTTTAAGCTATCCTGAACCAGAACTAATGTAGATTTTGGTTTATAAAACATGTCTCTAGAAGAGGGATATTCCAACAGTAAATTCATATATCAGATTTGAAAAATAACTTCACATAAAATAAACTTCATATTTACAATTTTCAAACCATTGTCATCTGATGGTTGTGTTATTTGTTAATTAGATCAGCATAGTATTGATGTACGTTTTATTTGTATAAAATATGTAAATATTTAGTTCATCTGCTGTAACTAAAAAATCAAGGTGTTACTTTTTCAGTAGGGATTTGGAAAGAGAATGAAAGATAATTACATAACAATTTCATACTTTTTTGATTTATTAAGTAGGCTTACAATCTTTTTAAAAATATCTTAGTCAAAAAGAAAGCATTTTCAGAGTATAAAGTCTGTTTTAAGGAATCAGTAATCATGAGTGTGCTAAAATAATACTGACATCACTAATTGACTGATATGCATGATATTTTGAAGAAATTTTTTTTAATCCCTGACTCTGTCTGAGTCTTGAACCTGGGTCTGTAGCCTTTACCTGGCCTGTACCTTCGTCACCTGAACCACAGAGATGTGCCTACATATATATTTATATAACTCATTGCATGAGTGGGTTGCAACATAGCAAAACATTTTATTGAGAAACATTTTGTGTATGTCCTATAGGAAAATCACATTTTTACATGAGCTGACTCTTCTCCCTCGAGTCTGAATTTTTTTTTAACAAACTGCATTGATGATCTTCAGACAGAAAGGAATACCATTAACATGATTTCCAACTTCACAAAAGAATTAAAATACAACATGCTGAATATTTATTTCCTTTAGGTAATTGTCTCATTGAGTTTTTAAAAATTTTTGGTGATTCATATTGTTGATGTTTTTCCCAAAATATAGGTGGGGTTTATAGATATTCTTCAGCATATTTACCTACAAATTGTGTGTGATAGACAAAAAATGTAGAGAGATAAAATTTTAGGTCAAGAGACATATTCTTGCCTTTTAGCTAAGTAATGTATTATGTGTACGGTCTAGAAAGACTGACCAAGTAGGAAAAAAATTAATCTGCATTTCCTCAATGACAGCTAAGATTTCATTTTTAGCTCACTGGAGTATTCCCTTTCGTTGATAAGCCTATTTAGATTCACTTGGTTAACTGTAACAGAAAGGTAATCTTCAAATACATAAAGCATGGTCTTTAAATAAGATAAGCTACAAAGCCCTATAAATAGACTGGAAAGTAATATTAATGCTGGCATAGTGCTGTGACTAAGAAATGTTAAGTGTCAGTTCAACCTTTACAAATTCTTTGCTACAGTGCTTCTAATATATACCTGTAATAATGATAATACAGTGACTTTCCAATTAAATTATGTTGGTTTTAGTAGAAAATGAATTGATTCTGAATTCATTAATTCAAAAACATTGAAATATAATAAGAACAGGGTATCCATTAAATGGCAGATCCAATAATAATAACTGATAGACATTTTGCATTTAAACAACTAACTGATGCTTTTTAAATGGTTAGGGAAGTGGACTCACTGGACCAATTACTTAGAGACTAACCTTTTTTTATATCAAAGTAGTCTGAGAAAAGAGGCAATAATTCAGTGTTCAAATGCATTTTAAAAGTTTTCTAACTGCAGACACTTTTAAAATTGCAGCTCTCTTGCAGCTTAATATCTAATTTTACACAGTTGCTAAAGATAAATGATTTTTCCTGATCAAATTACATGGGGATGAATAATTTTATACTATATAATTGGTGAGCTGGATAATTCAATAAGTCCATTTGCTATGGTTGACTTCTTTTCACAAGTAGAGTTTCTATAATGAGGACGGCAGTTTTGTCAAAACAGCTGCCAAATAGCAATGGTATTAAAAAATTAATCAGTAAATTAATTAACATTCCTTGGATGTAGAGCATGCTGCTATGTCCTGGAAAATGTAAGTAGTTGGACAACACTCGTAATGTTTTGCAGGAAATAATGCAAATAGAAGCTGCCTTATCATGACAACATCCTATTAAAAAGCTCTTTTCTTCCAAGAAAAATTGCTTTCCCAATTGGGTGAAAGAAGTCAATTGCATGTGGAAGGACAGAACTGGGTGCCGGCTATAAGCAGACCAAGTTGATGTTCAAAGATGAACATCTAAATCTGTCTCATGTTAGGATGCAATGTTGCTTCAATAAAATATTCTTGAAAGATATCCTTTACTGTTTTTGATCAAATGTATCCAAATACTAAAACCATGTTTTCAGTAGCAGTTACTCACTTTTTACTTATTTGCTAAATGAAATTATTAAAGATATTTTGTCCAAACTACCTACTCCCACTTTTTCTATTTTACCATCTCCATGCTCACATACACCTAATTTTTTACAAAAATATGCAACAAATACTCCTATATAGTAACTATTTTGCATACTTGCAGAAGCACGTGTGTATGTACATGTGTATACTCTATGCTTATCATTGTAGACACTGATTTACATTTGAACATCATCAACACATATTACCTATTTGTCCTCTTTCTTAAGTAAAGTCTGACTGGGGTGAGTAACCTATATTTTATTTTATTTATTTTAAAGAAAAGATGTAGGCAGAAATGAAGGTGAGCAGGCAGTCAGGCAGGAAGAGAAAGGAGGAAGAGGTGTTTTACTTACTTGTTTATTTTGGTTGTTTCCCCGAGTCTCCCAGGTCTTGAACCAAGGACCTTGGGGTGGATGTGGACTACGCCTAGTTAACTAAACTACTAGGTCACCAGGCTGTGCCTTAACCTGCACTTTAATGTCTTAATTTTTAAAGGACACTCCTCAGGCTTGTTCTTCACAGTTGGGTGATCTGCATAATTTATATATCTGTTGGCTATGCATTATAATTTTAAAGATTTTTCACTTTAAATGTGTTGGGATCACGTTACATTCTAAATTGGGGGATTGGAGGTAATGACTATCACTGTATTTTTGCTCAATAAATTTTATTCATTGTTTTTTCAGACCCACTCCATACTAGGTATGTGTGAAAATTCTAGTCTGTAAAGATAACCAGAAATACACAAAGTCAAATGATCCTGGTTAGTAGGTTAATATAGGCCCACTCAATCTGTATCCTTGCCTGCTCTTACTGTAGGAGTGGTACTTCTGCTCTGTAGATGTTGGCTTTGACCACAAGACTTGGTCATCAGGATACATGGATACAAAGGAAAATGCAAATGCCCTTGCATTCTGCACATTGGGACTTGCCCCTGTGGTGAGAAGCACTTCTCTCAGCTATCTTAGGCCCTGGAATCAGCAGCAGGAGTAGAGTCAATCACTTGCAGTGAAGGACCAAGTCTAGATGGACTTCCAACTTGAAGCAGCATCACCCAGCCTAGCCCAGCCAATCTCCAGTCCACCCACTACTCCACCACTGCAAATGCACAATTATTGGGTTCTACTCCTTGAGTGCTGTGAGTTAGTCATAAATGACTCTATGGAAGTATTTGAAAGCTATAACATCGCTTTCTCCCCATCATTGGAAGGGACGGCAGAGTGAAGGATGTCTCCAGAATTCCCTGAGGAGATATTAGTGTCATGAGAAAAGACCCCGAGATGAGGCTACACTGTGATTTAAGGAATCAGGACTTTCAGGACAAACACATAGGGGAATAATGACCCTTATCACATACTCAGAAACACTCTTGGGTGCTCTGTGAGGAGTAGTTGAGACAAAGGAGCAAACAGAAATCTGCCTGGAGAAGAGGTCCCTGTGATGACCACCAGGAGAAGAAATAAGGAGTGAATGGTTTCGGCCAGTTGTCGCCAAGCCCTCCGCTGTGTCCTGCTCCAGCCACTTCCCCAGCAAAAGGAGCCCCTCTTCCACGTCTAACCCCATTGATGATATGCCTGCTTCCTGATCCCATAAAAATGCAATCAGACACTAAATTTGCCCTTTTGTTTGCCTTCTTTTGCTCAATATTCATTAAGTGAGGTCTAGTCATAATTTTCCATAAATCTTTTCACAAAGCCAATGCCCTAACTGTGAAATGCATATACAGGAGATTCATCTTTTTATATTATAACACGATTTAATATTGATAATATTGTATTGTGAGATTAATTGCAGATATCTGGGAGACAGAGGGAAGTGCAAAGAACACTGAAACTGACAAAAGAAGACCTAGGCGACTTTTCTGATCCTGCCCCATCAGAGGGACGACATGATTATAGACAATTGTACCATCGGGTCTCAGTGATTAATTTCACTTTCAGGGTTTTTTTTTGTATCCTTGTTCAGCCAGAAAGATTAGATTAAGTCTAAATCTCATTGCACTGTAAATATTTCATGAACTTTATTCCGGTGTTGTAGGAATTTTGAATCTAAATTAATCTTGCTCCATGCGCATTTTCATCATATAGTCTATATGGCTCAGAAATTAGCAAGCAAAAGCAGATTTAGAAGTTTACCTTATGATGAATTATACTCCTACTAACAACTGGCTACATCAAAAGTTTTTGACACTGACTTCAAAGGGAAGAGCAGATATTCTAGTAAACAGTGGTGCTCCAATAATGAGTTTCACGAGGGGAGAAAGGCTGTTGCCAGGTAAGTGTTGCTTTGTTTGATAGAAGCTTTGCCTGGATCTCTTTCTGTCTTGTGTTCCTTTGTTCTTTATTCAATGAGCATTTTGTGCTCAACTCCCCAGATGGCAAACCCACAACCAAGGTCTGAGGACACTAATGAGACAAGACATCATGCAATCAAGGGGGGTAAAGATGACAAACAAATTAGCAGAGAAACCACAGGTAATGTGATAAAATCCGGAATTAATGATGGAGCTATATTTGACTCTGCTGTTAATCTGTTTACTTTTCAGGATTATAAAAATGGTAAAACCCTGGAATCTTTTGTTAAGAACAATTAAGCACACTCAAATGTATTAAGCACTTGCTCTGGGCTAGAGACTGTCCCCAGCATTAACTGTGATAGATGATTCATTCTCCACCTCCCACCGCCATTGAAGGGATCTGTCTCTCTTCTCGGGTGAGTCTTAGTTTACTCAGGTGACTTTCATTGTTCAATGAAACGTGGGCATAAATGATGTGGTGCCATTTTCAAGACTTAACAGGCAGCTGTGATTCCATTTGTGTCCTTAGAAGCTTCTGGTCTTTGTCAAGATGGATGTGCTGTGGCCAGGGACACCAAATGAGGCAGATGGAGATGGAGTCAAGTGTCCCGCCTACCGTAGATCTGTCCAACTATCGAACCAGAGAGCAAAGACACCGAGGTTCTGCATTTGATTGTTTCCAGGAAAGCAAAAGCAAAGATGCATGTGTCTCTTCCTCAAGGAGCGAACGTTCTCGCAGGTCATTTGGTACAATATGATAAGTCTTGCTCTGAAGACAGGTAGTAGTGGACACCTGATTTGAGTTTAAGGGTCTAAAAGAAGCCAGTCAGGAAGAACGACTTGGAGTGAATTGAATTGAGTGGGATTGTAAAACAATTCCTAACAGGGGATAGGCAAATGCCAAGAAGCTTCTGAAAGATCCATAACCAGTGACTCTAGTGTTGCCAGATTAAGAAAAAGACTGCCAAGAGTGACGACTGGGGTAGAGAGGCGGTGAGCAAAGAGCTGAAGGATGCAGCTATCCCATCCCTAGCATCCAACAGTTATCACCATTTTTCCTCCCCACATATTTCTTTTCAGAGAATTTGCTAAAGAAAATCATACAAAGAGCGCTATTTATTTCACCCTCAATGTTAAATTGTGACTTTCATCATGGAAGTCATGAGGATGTTCAGTGAAACTTATAGGGACTAAAAATTGTAAGGTTTTTCTGGGCTCCGCGAGGAGACAAGCTCAATCAGACAAAAAATGTCGAATAGCCAGGGCTTTATTGGGGTTTGCACCCCCGGGCGAAACTCCCAAGTCCGCAGAGGGCCGGGAAGTCGCGGGCTTGGAAATCGTGCCCAGAGCAAAGGGGGACCGGCTCTTTAAGCAGAGGAATTTCGCGGGCTTCCCATATAGCGATTGGGATTGGCCCTGTGAATCCAGGTGTGGGGGTTGCATCCCTTATTCTGATGTCATCCACCTTTTTCCCGGGCATGGTCGCTGCTGCTTTTGTCCCTGGGCCAGCCTAACAAAAATGTTTGGAGGTGATTGTTGGCAGGGTTACTGATAGCGTACTTGAAATATTGAAAGGTGTTTTCAAAAAGTGTATTATTGCATAATTCACTTATTTGATCAGTATCATAATAGTCAAATAGTTATCTAGTTTAAAGATGTAATTTGACTCATTTCGTTTATCTTGGTTGATTTTTAGTTTAATAAAAAATGGTCACATAAAATGCTCCTATAGACATAATTGAAATCTAGAGATTTGGTGTTATCCCATTCTCTTTCTCATAGAAGTTATGTAATTTTCATCACTCTAATTACATGGTTTACTCTAAACTCAATAATGAGAACCTCACCCCCCCAATTTTATGTATATGTAAAGGGACAATTCTCTGAATGGTGCATCTAAAATTTTCATCAAATGAGATAAAAAAAAAATACTTATCTTTTCCTATCTGTTATTTTTGCTGCTCTTTAACCTTTTATCAGTATCCAAATTTTCTTAGATCAAAACGTTTTGAGTAACAAAATCCAGCATATGTTAATTTTTTTAAAAACATGTTATTTGTAGCAAATACGCATCCTTTCTGAGAACCTTTTGTAGACACAAACTCCATACACTTAGGTATCTTAAGTTGTTTAAAATTGCATCCGTAACAATGGAAGCAATATGTGCTGGAGGAAGCTTTATTCAGCAATGACTTTTTACTGATTGTGCTTATGAATAAAATGGAAAATCTAATTCACTCTTTATGGCAGTAAGAACTTGGTCCCACTGTACTAGGTGATATATATTTTTAATTATTAGACTGCTGAAATGATACTGCAGTTTTATGCAATTAGGCATAATATGAGGTTGTCATGGGTGGGAGTTATAATTCAGGAAACAGAGGGCTTCCCTCTGTAGGAACTTTATAACTATGATTACAGGCTGTGGGACAGTAATAAAAAACAAAAAAAAACAAAGAAAAAAACAAGTGATTTACATGAACGCACAAACTTTAAACACTTATTTTAAAACTAATTTTAGACTTAGAGAAAAGTTGCAGGAATGATAAGGAAAGTCACCTTAGATCCCTCATCTTGCTCCCCTAATAATATTGTTTTATACAACCAGAGTACAATAATCAGAAAAGAACCTTAACATTAGTGCATTTTAATTAACCATCAAATAGAACTCATTCTAATTTCACTGATGTTTTTCGATTATGTTCTTTATGTCTAAGGAGTCTAGTGGAGAGGCTATTGCATGTCACTTTTCTCTTTATAGTCTTCTACAGATTCTAACCTTTTTGCAGTCTTTCATGACCTTCACACTGAAGCTCAGTCATTGTATAGACTGTCCCTCGATTTAGGTTCGTCTGGTATCTTCTCAGAGTCAGAGTAAATTTATGACATTTTTGCAAGTGCACCACAGAAATGTGTTTTGTCTCAGTGCCTCATAGCAAGGGGCTGGCTCATGACAGGCTTTGCGTAGTACTCAGGATTTAGCTCAGCGGGTATTGTTAAACAAGGAAACTAAGTCGGTTTGAGCTAGAACAAAGGAAAGGCATTTATTGGGGACTTCAGGACTGCAGGCCTTAAAACGAGGACCCAAGAAGCTCTTGACCCCAGTAGAGCTGCATGGGGTTGGGTTTTACAAGCAAAGATAGCAGGATGTAAGCTGGATAGCTCACACTCAGGGGTATTATGCAAATTAGGGTGGAGGTGTCAAGTTCTGACTGGTGCAATCACATGCAAATGGAGTTAGCCAACAGTGATTGGTTGAGATGGAATCCAAGGTGGTCATGGCAGTCTGATTCTTTCAGGTTCTTCCAGGAGGTGGGCATGTCTGGGCTTGTCTGAGTGCACCCAGTGCTGACAGGATGGGACCCCCATCCCAGCTGCCTCCTCAATCCGTGGTGGTTTTACCCAGATTCCAATGGCTTTAATTTTGCTTTCCTTTAAATTTAAAAAAAAATTTTTTATACCTTTCGTCTGTCTACCAGCACCAGGCTTTCTTGTCATCAAGTTGCTATATTGCCCTTCCTAGCAGATAGGTTATCTCGGTGAAGATTCTTTGAATGAAAATTCTGTTTCTCTATGAACTTTTGCCCACCAACTTCATTATCCATTGATGTACTTTGTCGGGAACATTCATTAGAGTGGTGCTTTTACCTGATGGTGGTTCTCTATGTCCCATTTCTATTATTAGAGTTCTGCTAAGAGGAAAAGCTGTCCCTGATATAGTTTGTTACCCAGTATGGACTCGTGTATATTTAGTTGTCTGTTGTGATGCTTAAATTGTTCCAGTCCTGCTTGGCTTATGTGTTCTTTTAATAAGCATCCAACACATCCACCTTTTTAAAACATTTTAGTGTATTCTTTTTTTTTTTTTTTAAAGGAAAGGTACAGCAGGAATGAAGACAGGCAGGCCGGCAGGAAGAGAGAGGAGGAAGCACTTTAGTTCATTTTGGTTGCTTCCCCTGGTCCTGGGTATTGAATTAGGGACCTTGAGATGTATGTAGACTGTGCTACAGTGAACTAAACCACTAGGCCACCAGGGAGCATCTATTTTTGTATTTTCTGCTACCACAAACCAACATTTTTGGCTCATCTTCTATTTCCTCTTTTCTAGCACAGGGATCAACCACTTCTCCAAAAAAGTGTTTAGAGACCAATATCTGGGTGAACTAGTGTTAGGAGATATTACTGCTGTGTGACTCTGAATAGAAAGAGTTAGGAAATATGTAATTAATATGCACATTAACTCACAAATATACCTCTATGTCTCTGCATCTGTAGTTAGAAATATACTACAAACCAATAAAGAAATATCATCTCTCACATCTGTCTAATGAAACCTACCTTTTCTTTGAGATTCAGCTGAAATATCCTTTAATGCATGAAAATGTTCATTACTTTTCTACCTTTGGAATTCAATGCACTTTTCTCATAATTCTCACGTGGTTTATTTTATCACATTTTTTTTTACTATTTATATATCATTTGTTTAAAATATAGATTTGTTTTAATTTTGTTTGTGTTTCTTACATTTCATGGCTATTTTATAATATTTGACAATTGTAAAGTTCTTTCGAGGAAACATGTTTCTCTTTATCTTATCATTTGAGATGTTGAGGATGGAACTTGGGACACTGAATTCAATATGACAGGATATCATATACAGTGATTTTAAGGAATAGTCTCAGGTGATCATAGAAGCTAGTGAGTCCAAAGTATGAAAGGTATGCAGACTAGAGAGGTAGGGAAGAGGTGATGTTACAATCTGAATCCAAAGACAGTCTACTGACAGGGTTATCTCTTCTTCAGAAAAGATCAGTCATTTCTCTCTTAAGGCCCTCAAGTGGTTAGCTGAGGCCTAACGACACTATGGAGGGTAATCTACTTAACTCAAAGAACAGTGAATTAAATCTTCATCTTACCTAACACAATCGTCACAGAAGCATCAGATAATATTAGACAAAATATCTGAATACAATGTCTTAGTCAAGTTGATAGACAAAATTAATCATTGGTCATTTTTTCCCACTCTTTCAAAACAGGGAACATGTAACCTGATTCTATTTGAAACATGCCATTTCTTCGGCTAAGTGAACGGCTCAAATAATAGATTGTTACCAAGATGGAGACATTCTACCCTTCACAGAGATTATTAATATCTGGGCTATAAGGGGAAGAGTCTGGCTTAATTACTCACTATGGAAATATCAGGCTAACTGTGATTATTCTCACCCCACACACAAAGGGAGGAGCAGAGCTTTGTGGGGAAATGCTAAGAACTTGGCTGAACTATATCAGCAGATGCAAGCATCCCTTGCCTCCCAGGTGTGTATACCAGCAAATTCTACTTATGTTGGTTTGAACTGGGCCTCTGTTACTTGAAATATTGACACTGAAACTGGTACCAGGCTATAATATTTTCAAGCTGTAGGTAACACAATATTGACTTACCTGAGG
Organism: Solenodon paradoxus; assembly: GCA_004363575.1. Lineage (NCBI taxonomy): Eukaryota > Metazoa > Chordata > Mammalia > Eulipotyphla > Solenodontidae > Solenodon > Solenodon paradoxus. The sequence goes on from RJWH01000433.1 coordinate 31,962, forward strand.
TACATTGAAAGTCCTTCATTTCCAGCAAGGGTGCTGTCAGTCCTTGTGGTTAGTAAGGGAGCTAATTAAGCCATCCTTCTGTGCTTGGAACTCAGATCATGAGTGCACTGGAGGCTGGAGCTTTTGGAGCAGAAACAGAAAAATGGCATGATGTTTTGTGTTAACTAAATCTTGAGCACCCTTACACTGTCCAAAGAGACAAAAATCTTCAAACTTGACTCTTTATGAGATCAAAGTGATGACATATAATTTCCTTAAGAGAAGATAAATCTCCCTAGAGCATCTGAGATTCAGATGATTGTAAACCAAATTCTCTTCCATGCTGAAGCTAAAGTTAGCAAATAAAGGGAAGTACAGAGCAACAGATAGGACGTCAATGGAGAGGAATCCCAAAATAGAAACAACATGAAGTCTGGGCCAAAGTCCTAGTCTCTTTTTTCCCTGATGTGACAGTGAGCAGTCCCTTTGAAGCACCATCCACAGGGCTGAAGTCACAGTGCAGAGAATAAGCAGTTGAGCATTGCCTCACTGGCTCACCAAGATGGTGGATGAACAGGCCCACGTCTACTGCAGAAACAAAACGTGGTATCTGGAACCAGAAGTATGATGCAAACATACCTGGACAAGCTCTCCAGCCCACTTCCTAGCAATAGCATCCTGATAGGGCCTCTGAGATATTGTTCGAAATTACATGTTTTCACTGTGTTTCACATATTTATATATAGGCTGATATCTTTTTAACTTTTGCATTCTTCTTTCCATTTGATATTTAAATGGAATTTTCCTTGTATTGGCACACTTCATTTGTAAATACTTTCCACAGCATTGTGTTAATAAAATACAGGATCTATTTTATTTCTTGTGCAGAGATTGTATGTGATATTGCTGAAATGTTGAAACAATGCATTTTCCTCCTGTCTTTACGATTCCTCCTGAAAATTACTGGGAACATACTTTCCTGTGATTCATCTCTTCAAGTTCAATGTATCATATAACAGTATATACTTTTTCTATTATATATGTATATACAGATATATATATGCACACACATATATATATCCTTTTTAAAACCACAACACCGTGAAAATTAAGCAATTTGAATTATCAATTTGGTATTTGTGTCTATTCTGTAGATTGCAATAGTTATTGTCTAATTAGCTAGAAATAACATTTTTCAGAGCTGAAAAAGTCGAGGAAATATATAGAAGTTCCATATCTGATCATCAGCATGAATACTGAAATGATTATCAAAATGTATAATCAAATGGAAATTTTCAGACTGTTTCCTTCTATTTTTTGAAATGTTCTACAAATTGTTCTCTTCGGATAATTCAGAGATAACCTCCATCTGTTCTCTCAATGTTAAATAAGGCAGAGCACAGAAAATGAATTTCAAAAGTTAAAAGCACAAAACGGATAAAATAACTAGCATTAAATAATAATATTTTAAAACCAATCCCATGCCTCCATAACTATTGCTCTATAATACAGTTTGTAAATAATGCGTGTATTTACTTGTGTCTATACAGCAGACCCTTGGGTATTTGATGTTCTGCTTCTGCAGGTGGAAAACACACAGTTAATGTAGTTAGGTCTAAGATGTTTGTGTATGTACTGAACATGTACCGAGATCCTTCTGATCATTATCTCTGAAAAGCACAGTAAAACAACTATTTACATAGCTTTGATATACTAGTTAAATGTGATTCCATCTTATATAAGGGACTTGAGTATCCATGGATTTTGATATGGGGGGAAGGGGTCCCAAAACCAATCCCCCATAGATACCAAAGTTCAGTATCATTACGTAATTATTATTTCCATAGCTTGATTTTGATGCCCCAATCAATTATCTGAAGGTCTGACAGTAAAAAATCCTGATGAGTTACTGCCTCAGTTATTATTAAAAGTCAATTAATGAGTATAAATGGAAATTCTGATCAGTTCAGCACTGGCATAGATTAATATTTAAATGCGGGTGCAGGATGTGTCAAAATTCTATGTAAATTCCCAACTTTGCATCTTGGAATGTTTTTCTAAGTTTCAAATGTTTCATGGAATGTCATATATTAGGCAAGGTAGTCAAAACAAATTCTAATCTGTGCTTCTAAATGAGATTTTTCTCTGTACTGTTTACTGTTTTGCAACTATGGAAGCAGATATTTTTAAGAGAGCATGTGTGGTAAAAGTATTCTTCTTAGTCCACAGACCCTGGAAGACTATCTCGGCACAGAGTAATATATTTAATTTTTATATTAGTAACATATGCATCAATATATGATAAGATACTTCCAATTTTCAATGTCTGTAGTCCGAAAATAAGTAGTTCATTATTTCCTTTTTCTTCTAGCTCAGATTGACTATAGATTCATCAGAGATTTTCCAATTTGGAACTCCCTTCAAACACTAGTTATAGGATAACAGGTACTACTCACGAAAGAGATTATTTTACCCAAGAAGTTTAGGGAATTCTGAATTAAACAAAAATTAAAGATAGAAAATTCTAATTTGTTTATTTTCTCTTTTATAAATGCTATGGCATTCATCTTTCACTAGATTCCAATGTGATGCATGTTTCAGGAAAATAGAATCACAAGTTCTCCCATGTGTTTTTCACTATACACCCTCCACCAGAGTTTTAGTGCCTGTCACCACTGTCACTTGTGCCCCCCCCTGCCCCCCCCCCTTATTCCTTCCCTCTTCTGGTACACACAGTCTTCATTTCAGAATCTAAGAGAACTTTGCTGTGTTTCATCTGAACACAGAATCTTTTCTGCAAGGATCAGAGAACAGTGAGCACCATGCTCTGAAAAGCAGGGCAGCGGCAGCATCCATATTTATAGTTTAAGGACAGTCAGTGCTGACCTCGAAGTCTAGAGCTGCACTGAAATGATTCCATTCAGCATCTAAATTATTGTCTCTTAATATTTGAGATTACATTTTAAAACATAAAATAAATGAATTTGTTCAATAAAGTTGTGTTCTTGTTTCTCTTTTGTTTTCAACCCCTTCTTTTCCCTTCCCTATTTTTTAGTGTGTCATACATGTTCCATTGTTCTACCATGGACTCCATCTGGATAATCAGTTATGTTCCCCCTGGATTTCCTGAGTCAAGTGTGTCATCATTCTGTCTGTCTTTGTAGTCTCAAAGGCTCACTTTATTTACAGAAGCGTCTAGAACACTGTTCAGAGTCACCCTCCATTTCAAAGAATTTAGTTTCAAAAAGCAAAACAAAACTGTCTCTATGTTGTTGAGAAGGAATGAGTTCAAAGCCATGGAGTTGGTGTCTGATCTTCACCTGCGGCCTCGGACCTCTACCTGGGTTCTGCTTCGATGTTGAAATGAAAGCAAACACTGAATCTGAAACTAGAACGAGAATTAGAACTAGAATTAGATTTGGAACTAGAACTAGAATTAGACAAGAACAAGAACTACTTATATTTAGAACTAGAACTAAAACTAAACTAGAACTAGACTAGAACTAGAACCAGAGCTACATTTGGAACTAGAACTAGAGCTAGACTAGAACTAGAACTAGACTAGAACTCGAACTAAACTAGAACTAGAACTAGAACTAAGCTAGAACTAGACTAGAACTAGAACTAGACTAGAACTAGAACTAGAGCTACATTTGGAACTAGAACTAGAACTAAGCTAGAACTAGACTAGAACTAGAACTAGAGCTACATTTGGAACTAGAACTAGAGCTAGACTAGAACTCGAACTAGACTAGAACTCGAACTAAACTAGGACTAGAATTAGAACTAGACTAGAACTAGAATGAAACTAGAATTAAACTAGAACTAGAACTAGATTAGAACTAGACTGGAACTAAACTAGACTAGAACTAGAACTAGAATTAGAACTAGACTAGAACTGGAGCTAAACTAGAACTAGAACTAGACTAGAATTAGAACTAGATTTAGAACTAGAACTAGAGTACAACTAGAACTAGACTAGAACTAGAACTAGACATAGACATAGAACTAGAACTAACTAGAACTAGACTAGAACTAGAACTAGATTTGGAGCTAGAACTAAACTAGAACCAGAGTACAACTAGAACTAAACATAGAACTAGAACTAGATTTAGAACTAGACTAGAACTAGAGCTACACTAGAATTAGAACTTGAACTTGAACTAGACTAGAGATAGATTTAAAACTAGAACTGGAATTGGAACTGGAACTAGAACTTGGACTAGAACTAAGACTAAAACTCTTCTTTGCTTCTTTTGCATCCAGCCCTCTTGCTTGCCCCTGTCACTTAGGTGGTTCTTTGTGATCCCATAATGAAATAATAACAGAAGTGGTTTATTTAAGATTTTAGTGATATCATTATTTTGCTTTGAATTGTTTCAGAATTCTCTGAATTATGTTTTAATATTTTTTGATTTTAGAATATGACAGTAAAAATTAATTAAATTTGATGAATTTTGTCATTCATTAAATTTATTTTGACTTTGAGTAACAGAAGTATAAAACCAATCAATACTTTCTAGCTTGGAAATATTTGATCATTTTTAGTATAACATGCATCTTTTGAAGTCAAAACATTTCAGTACTTCTAAAACACTCAAACATGTGTTGCCCATGAGAATTTTGTTGTTTAAGGTTCAGCTCTATTATCTTGCCATTATATTTTGCATTTACTCCTAGTCATTGATTAAAAAAATAGGTTTTAATAAGGAATTTGAGGAAAAGATCTTTTACAGGAAATCAGAAGTGTTCTAAATACTGTATTATTTCAAAAGATATTTGTGTAAATGTATCTATTACGTTAATTTTTAGAGAAATCTGAAACAAAATATACTTAAAATAATTGACATTAAGAGATTTTATTAACGTGAAAACCCAAAGAATTTCAAGTAACTTTCTGTGAAAGCAAAAGTTATAAAAATATAACCACATATTAGTTAATTTTGCCTAGTGATAGAGCCTCTGAGGAGAGGAGCTTCTTCTTCTGTTCTCTCTAGCCAGTGTGTGCTTATCTAAAATTTTGTGGAAAGATCAAGGAAAATTTCAATTTTGCTATTTTCCAGACATAGACATAAGATAGATGTTTGAGAATTAGTTCTTTTCTCCTTGAGGAGAGAAAGTGATCTAATCAAACAATAACCTTATAGTTTCTAGTGATGGCTTTTCAACAAATTAAAGTACAACATTCTAAAACTTTTAGTGTTCACTTGTAATGCTGCTAAAGGGATCCAATAATATAGTAGATAAGTGACTACAGAAAATGGAGAATGCAAAATTAAAGATATGGGACATTTTGCTGATAAACCATCAGAACTGGCCAATGGAACTTGGCTTGATTCTTCTGTCGAATGACAAAGGGGACACCTTGATCGTGGCCCCAGATGTGTGGAAAGGATTGTTCAGGTGAATTGCCTATGGATCTGTCCCTTTTGGGACAGATGAAGGAAGGTGTGGGAGGGGACAGAAGTGTGGAGGGTGAGTAAACTGAAATTAATTCTCTCACCTTCAGAAAACAGAATAGTCACACTAAAATCAAGCCACTTAGAGAGACCGCGTGGTGATCATAAATGAACTTTACGAAAATATACTTCTGATTCCCAATGCAGATGTCTTAATACTTCTGCATGGAGATCTTATTTAACTCTGTTTTGAGCACAAACGTTCAGAGAGTAGATGGTAACCTACCTGCTTTTGAAGCTGAGATTATAAACATTACTAATGAGCAGAATGTCTGAGCCATTCAAAACAAGGAGACTATTGTGACTGCTGAGTAGATCTGTTTGGGTGGGAGATATAAACAGGTAAAGAAAGATGATGGGATTGCTACAAAGACCTGTAGACAATACTGGTTATGAATATCCTCTGCTCAGGTGACTGCTTCATAAAGAATTGTCCATCTTCTGCATTTATCTCAGCATGGATGAACTAAAATGCAGCGATGCTGAAGGAGGTTAAGAAACGAAATGCAGATCAGGGTGCTGAATCTGATCTGTGAAGGGGATGAATATTTGAAAATGTAGAGTTTAGTGGCAAGAATGACACATGACAGTGTTTAGTCACTGCTGCTCACAGAACCGAGGAGATTCTGTAGATCCAACTGCAATGACAAGGCAAACTTACTGTGTGAGTAACTTCATCCTTAATGCCGGAAACTGATGAACTGATTTTTCTAAAAATTCCTTATGAATTGCAAATAAATCAACCTTTCCTCTCATGTGTATGCCCTAATTTGCTCTGAAATAGTCAACATTCTTCTGTGTTGACCATTAAAACTCTGTGTGCAATGTGCTTTCTGCTTTTCTTTATCTGAAACACATGAATATAGGAACAAGCAAGACAAACATGTAGTGTTTTAAAATTATGCCATATCTAAATCTGGTCATCTAGCTAGCTTGCTGTGGTTAGTGGCTCAAATTTAGATTTTTCCTGGGTTCAGGTAATACTTAAAAATAAATTCTTATTTACTTATACTTACTAGAAAATGTAATATTCACTTTAAGTCTCATCTTATGTTGTGATATCTTTTTGTAACAATTTAAAATATAGAGATGAAAGGTAACTTTTAAAACAATATGTATCATTATTGCTATATTTTTTTCGTTTAAAATGATTGTTAATTGTTTAACCAATGTCAATTTTCAGATGTTGACTGATAGCTTGATAGTTAAAAAAAAAATTAAAGATTCTAAAAATTCGTGCTTTATTTCTAAACTTCAGATACAGGAAAAAAAGGAACAAATTTGAATTATTATATTTATTTTAGTATGCTTGTATTTTAATAAAGTAATAACACATTTTAATTATTATTTTAATTACATGAATCCATGCTTCTCTGCAAAGTTTATGTGGTCAAGGTTTTCCTGGTCATTAAAGGGGGAATGCCCACATTAATAAGTTTTTTAATACTTGGCTTTTATGTAACCACAATTAAAAATGTTTGTCATCATTAGGAGCAGTCTAAAAACACCTCTGAGAGTAGAGAAAAAAATTCATTATTAAATACATGAGCTGCTGTTTTCGTTATATATAATCTAACACTCAGTGAATTGTTAAAATGTCAACTTATTGATCAATATTTTTGAGAGCTCACCTTTGATTGCAACAGTAACAGCATTTAACCTTCAGTCACCAAAATTCTTGAAAACTACAGCTTAACCCTGTAAGAGGAATGATCACTCCGTGGGGACAACTAGTCTAAATTAAAAAAAAAAAAAGGTCAACCAAGACTGGAGTGAGCATGCTCAGTTCCTTTACTCAAGGTCATCAAACCTGTTAGCAGAAAAGGCCACTTCTTCTAGCCCATGCAGGTCAGAGTGACCGGCCAGGGCAAAGCGGAAATGTGACTCAGAGAAGAGGCTTCCACAAGACAGAAACACATTCTTCTCCGAGAGTGTGGGCTTGCAAATAATTAATGAACACTTACGTTTCGGACCGTCAGTGTTTCTCTATGAAATATCATTTTCCTTATTGAAATAAAAACTCTTTTCTTCCTCTAGTTGATTTCATAGGATCTTTCTTTTAGAGAGTATTTAGGGTGTGGAAAAATTGTGATGTTTTATAGCTATGTATGGAAGTTCTTTCTGGGAGACAATGAACGGTATTTTGATATGCAACTGTATTTTGGAAACATAAGTGACAAGAATTTATTCATTTTTTTTAATAGAAGCCCATGGGTCTAAGGTTATTCAGTACTTATGAGATGTCCTTAACTATCATTTTTCAAACATTCTTAACTTCACCATGAAGAATGAGTGATAAGGGTAGTAAAATCCTATAACACTGGATACACTCTTCTTCAGATTCTTGATAGAAAATTGCTGAAAGCAGATGCAAACGAAAATAATGCAAATTCTTAATAAGCCTAGAAGCATAAGAAAGTATTTCTTGGTTAGTGCTACCTGATAATAGTTCATTGGAGATGCTTGAAAGCAAATGATAAAGTACTTGATACATGGTTATTAATCTAATTTTTGCTAGGCATGGAAGCAAATATATATATATGTATATATATATTCACATATATGCCAGAATGCACAAAAGTCAAACTCACTTATTGATTGAGAAATGAAGCTAAAGATTCTATAAAAAGTCAAATTGAAATCCTTTAGTATATGAGCCTGTTTCCTGAAATGCTATTGCAGACTAAAGATATTCACATCCTCTGAGATTATAACGGTTAATTTTTTTTCTAAAATACATTATGTTTATGACTTTAAGTAAATGTAGTTAACATTTAATTATTTATGATTCTTCATACTATGTTAACATGCTGGCTATATTATTTCTATATGCATCTTTGAAGGAGTTTTTGTATACAATTTGCCAGTAAAAAAAAAAAAAATGTGGCCCTATTAAATGAAGCCCACAATGATTTAAAGCATATGCCACTAGTGGTGTCTTGATTACTGTTTTTAATCAAAGGGTCTCAACCAGTATCATCAAGAGACATAAACAAAGATACTGAGTATAAGCCTTCTGCTCTTTTCTTTATAGTTTGCGTTAAAACCAGTGAGAAAGCAACTAATGCAAAATAATTTGAAACATTTCTCTGAATTGTCCTAGAAATATCACAACATTCCTTTTCATTGCTTTCCTCTTTAATTTGCAAATTATTCATAAATTCTGTGTGGGGGTGGTGTGCAGGCTTCTTTTCACACGTTAGCCATTAATGATCAGTCCTCATTCTGCTTATTTTCTCTCTCTCCATAGTCTTAATGATGGCAGTCTGTTTCATCATATTGTAGCTGGCATTCTGCTCCTCATGCTGCCATTTAAAAAAAGGGTAGCTTCTCACATTTATTTTACTTTTTAAAAAATTGATTCAAGCAATATGGTTAGATATCTATTAAATATTTATATCGAGTATTAATTATTAATTTTTATTAAGCAAAACCAACTTAACAGTTCCTCTGTCCTCTTGCCTGAAATGTTGGATTTCCTGTGAATTGCTCTTCCTTCTCTGGACTCAGCCAGGATGCCCTTCACAGTGATCCTTCTGGCTAACTGGTCACTGTGCATTGTCAACTCTATATCCAACCTATCTCTAGAGCTTCAGAACTCCATTTAAAACTGCCAAACACACATCCCCCAGCAAAGCACATTGGGGCGCAGACAGAGAATTATGATCCCCCTCTCTTTAAAGATCCCCAGAAATGAACTTGTCGTTTCCCCATCTTTTCAAGCTCAGGCTCACCCCCTGCATTCTCCTTGGTCCTGATCTGTATCTCCAGCATCTACACTTAAAAAAAACAAAACATTCCGGAGTCCCAACAGCATCTTTATCAACTCTCCCTCCCCCTGGATCCATATGCAGGTGGTCACTGAGCCTGAGTCACTCTACCTTGTAAAGATTTGTAGTCTCAGAATCAGGATGATGTTTCAGAACTTCTCATCTCTCACCGGGAGGGCAAACATCATTTCTCTATCAATGGCTTCTCTAGCTCTACATTATGGCAAGTCGAAGGCCCCTGCTTTATGGTATTTCCCTGGTGAGATACTTCTCTTAAGAAAATATGGAAGCAGACACCCAGATGAGGTTGTCGCGATGCCTCTAAGCCAGCTCCGGTGGCTGGTGCTGCCCTGAAGGGTCATTCTTGAGGGTGTCCTGGGTCTCACGCTCTGACTGAGAGAAGATCTCACTGAGGTTGTACAGAGGAGTGGCTGCCCAGGCTGAGACCTGAAGATGCAATGTGCTTGCATAAATGGAACTGTCCAAGAAGCAGGCGAGGGAACAGAAAGGATATCGTAGCTGCATTTCAACCACTCATTTAAAATTATCCTCTTTCCTTCTGCTTAACAGAATTGCTCACCTCTTTTTAGAGTCATTTCAGCTCATATCTCTGCTTTCAGTTTGGCTCACACCAGGTTGCTTTCCTCCTCAAGGTGACTAAGACGTTGACTGGTAGTGACCATCACTGTTCCCCTGGACGGAATTTTCTGTTTTTGCTGCTGTTACTTCTTACTTTCTTTGTTTTAAACTGTGAGTAATAACTGAACAATTCAGGAGCGCAAGTGAGAGATGTAAGGCTAGAGACGCTCTGTTTATCTCCCGATGATGACATGGCTTCATCTCCTTTGAGAGTGGAGCCGACTGAATCTGGGGATCGGAGAGGCCCGAGCATCGGAGCATCTCTGCGTACCCATAGGAGATGCTGACGTGATGGGACCAGACGCTTCCCTTTAGAGTTCACTGTATAGAGAGACTGAACTCAGGGAGGTATCACTTCCCCTTGTAGGGCAAGTTCCACAGCCAGAAATTAGTTTTCAAACAACCCATGCCTTCTTTGGGTATAGTATTTAGTTTCGTCTGCTATAGAGTAAAAGGAGAAAAATACTGGCCCCTTTTCCTCTCTGATCACTTTTCTTTTCTTTTTTTTTTTTTTCTAAAGGAAAGTTGCAGGCAGGAAGGCAGACAAGCAGAAGCTGGCAGGCAGGAGGAGAGGGGAAGAAGAAGCACTTTATTTTATCCGCCTCTTCATCCTGGTTGTCTTCACCCACCCTGGGACGCGAACCTGCACCTTACGACGTGTGTGGACAGCATCCAAAACTGCTTCGTGTCCAGGGCACACCCTGGTCACCTTTCCCATCCAGGCCCATGCTTGCAATGTACAGCACCGACCTTGAGAACACACTGCATATTCCTATGGGCAGACTCCCTCCTTCACTGCTTCTGGAGAAAGATCAACTGATTTCAGTTGCAAGGTTTTCATTTCTTTCCACTGGCTTCCGAGTAACTTAGAATGAAATGGTTGCCTGCTTTTGTCAGGTGTATAGATGATCATGGTAATGATTCATAGACCTATCCTAGCTCTGCCTTCTGACCTTATTTGATTTTTACATCAATTTACTATTGACTTCCACTTTTCATTGTAACTTGCGTACTCTTGCATTCTGTCTATCTGAAATCGTCTCTGAAATAATAAGCAGAGAAAATCAAAGTAAATGAAGATAACTTTTTCCCCAAAGACAGTCATTATTCTTCCTGCCTTTGAATGCAACAAATTATTTGACTTAGTTGACCAGTCTTGTTAATGATGAAAAGGATGGCTCCATCATTACCAGAGCAAAGTCCAAGCAGTGGTAACTAAAAGGGTAATCATCTGATGCCATTAAATCCCGTTTCAGAACTTGTCCTTGACAGTAACCAGTATTCATATTATGGCATTTAAATTTAAATCGGAATGACTATCAGCTCGAATATGTCAATATAATTCTTGTGTTTGTTACTTTAATAGCTAGACTTATAACTGAAGATCAGAGAAGTAGATAACCTGAATTCTCTTCTTTCCTAAAGAGATTTTAAAAATCTTTATTTTAAAAAATCTGAAAAATGTGGTGTCTATGAAATATAGCTGATGGTTGGTTGAAAGGAACCTGCTTCTTTAGTTCATTTTATAAAAATAAGGAGGTCTTTTTAAGTCAGTCATTTGCATTATGAGAGATACTAGCCAAACATTTTCTTTGAACATTTTGCTGTTATGCTTGTGAGTTTCATAGGTCGTATCTGCATCATCTGAAAATAATGAGTTCTGTCAGAGGTATTTCTTCTTACATTCTTCTGAGTCCTGATGTATGAGAAGAAATGGGGGCTAAAGCAAGGGACCAGCACAAGTCCTGCTTTCTCACATATTTTTGCTGTTATTTTCTTCAAGGCAGTAATCTGTGTCTGCCTGTAGGTATTCAACCCCCAAAGAACGTGTGCTGTGCCTGTTGAAACAGCAGGACCCAATAACTCATTTCACTTCTCTTCTATTTTAACTTATTTTGGGATTTTCCTACACCCTCCACACATATGGATAATATATTTCATTGGGCATATGTAATTTACTGAGCTTTGTTATTACTATGAAACCCAATTATTGTAGAAAAAGAAAGATTGCTCCCATAAATACTCTCATGCTAATCTTGTTTCAGACTAGCATCCCAGGTAAGGTGCCAGGCATAATGCATGCTTGGTAGGTGCAAGGCTGGAGGAAATTTTGTCTGATATAAGAGAGATGCTGACACAGCTCAGGAAATGGAAGAAGCAGATTGTGGATATTTTTGTTGTTGTTTGTTTGTTATTTGATTTGTCTTGTTCATGGCAGAGGGGTGAATGGATAATGACAATTCTGAGCACCGTGAATCTCCGCATCTTTATTAAATAAGTGTGGTGATTTTAAAAATACATTTTAAATATTGGGTTTATGAATCCTGTACTTTGAGGAACTGTATGAATAAGAAGAGTTGTAATGTATAAGAGGAGACTGAAATGCATTTTTCACTTAGAAGTATGTTCATTAACATTTATAAGTAGCCTAAGTTCTTTATTTCTTGAATATTTTGTCACCAGCCTGTGTGACTGTTTAGAATATCGCCTCTTCCTTGAAATGTTCAAATGACTCGCTTTCAATATCCTTAATCAAAGCAATTTAAGAATGGATTTTTATCTATAACTGCTATCCAATAATATATGTTAACTCTAGAAGTCCAAGTGTAAAATTTCTGTAGAATTTAGAATATATAGAAATGCTTGGCTATATCAAGGACACTTAGACTCTTATAGCTTATATATATACATATATATAAAATATACTGATACATACTGATTCTTATAAAACAAAACTTCTAATTAAGCAATAGCCAAGGCATTGGGGTTGCCCCTCTGAAATTTCCTATAACAGATAAAATGTTCTGAGTGTGAAGAAATTCATTCTATTCTACATTTTTACTGTAGTCTTTTCCATTGTCTTAAAGCAGGTAATTTATGCTCTATATACCTTGTATTTGTGAATGTTGTAATTTTGCTATGAAAACAAGTAAACTATTTCTTCTGACACTGCTGAAGCAGAGTGAGAAAGAAGTTATAGTTATCAATTTAAAGACAAGGAGGGAGTTTGTCTCTTCCCAATAAGACAAGCAAAGAGAAGCAGAAAGGAAGCTATACGGTTTCTGAGAGTAGAAACCATCTATTTACCTATCTGACTACCTACCTATTTGTCCAGACTATACACTGAGATTTAAACTTGCTACATAGAATAACAAAGAGAAAAGGCTTTTCTGACCTCTAATTCAATTTCCAGTCATGATTTCGAGACTAGAATATTCTTTGTTTCAAAGACAGAATGATGAGGATCTTAAATATATAATAAAAAGTTTTATTCATGGAGATAAAGAAATGAGCTAATCTCCATGCTGACAGGTTATGAGCATAAAGAGGGCAAAATGACATTTGCTTTAAAAAAGGATTTGTTCTCTGAGAACTGGGGTGGTTGTTCTGGTTTGGTTTGGGAATGTAAAGTTGGAAACCTTCAGAACCCTTGGTGTTAGCAGCCACGACCCCAGATGCCATACTAGAAGAAACACATAATAACCTACATGCAACTGAACCACAATTTATTTCACTTGCATTTGCTTTTAGCAAACATCTCAGACATTTGTGGTTCTCCATCTGATGGGTTAACCCAAAACTTCATAGTGGAAGAATCTGTGTCATTCCATTCCTGCCTATATTGGGATGTTGGAATTTTCCATTGACTTTTACCCTAGGACATGAGCAAATAGAGTTTTCTAGGAGTATTTCTGGCCTTCTAGATATACTGCTTAATGTGTAGGTGCAACAAAATCTCTCTATGAGAGTCAGGGTCAACCATTTCAGCTAATAGAGTTTTTTTATCTTTGCCTGCTGCAAAGCCTCATCCATAGGAGGAGCTCAGACCCAACTTCCGGTTTTTAGAGCTATTGCTATGTTTCTAGTGAAAGCATTTCTCCCTGGGACGGTGAAACCAGCAGAGCCTTGAACAAAATATTTGCTAATGGACCACTAGAAATAATGAGAGTGCCACTTGTTATTTCTACTTGTGCTTCCTATATTTATGGGTATTAGTCGTGGGAGAAACAATGTCATATAGTCTTACTGATTTCAAACATCACCATATCCCTCAGGACATTATTCTAGCCTCACCAAGTGTGTTGCTGCTCACTGGCATGATAAGCAAGTCTTCAAAGTCTATCTTGTTAGTATGCTTTAAAGTGATTGGATTGGAAACATGATAAAACCAATGAATTTCATGAGCAAGGGTCCATCATTTCACTTCATTTGCTGTGAAATTAGTTCCTTGGTTAGAAGAAATGCTGTGTGGAATATTAAGGTAGAGACATTATGTAGTTCCATGAATGCTGGTTTGGTTAGAAGCATAGTGAGCAGAGAGGCAAATCCATGTCCTGAGAAAGTATCTATGTCTATGAGAACAAATATCTATCCCTTTCATGATGGAGATGTCCAGTATCATCAATCTGTTGCCATGGGCTAGGTGAGCCCTCAGGGAAATGTTGTCTTATCAGGGCTTTGTTGATTTCTGCTATTGGCAAGTTGGACCCTCATCATTGGCTGTAACTTGAGTGTGAAAGTCCATGTTACTGAGTTCATGCATAACCTCCATACCTTTCTCAATAGCTACTTTCATCATGGCGCCATTGTACAAAGATGGGAGTGGTTAGGAAAAAACACTGGCATCAGAAGAGAGGCTCGTGTTCTTTACCTGATTGCTAATGCTGCCTCTCTGCTAAGAATTCTCTTTGGCTAGTATTTGCATGCAGACAATGTGTGAATAAGAAGTGACTACTTTCTTGTTGCTGTACCATAGGTGTTGAGTATTTAGTTATTATTAAAGCACTATAACCTACTCTACCCTAACCATCGTATTTTAAAGCATTTTGATTAAAAATTAAGTAATCTAGAGAGATTTGGAATAACCTAGAGCTACCAGTTGTTCTAATCTCCTCAGTGATCACTTTTGTCACATTAATTGCACTGGATATAGGGAATATATATCCAATTACGATACATAAATAAAAAAACAATTACATATTGAATATGTATTTAGAATATGCTAAGGGGGTTATTTTAAAAAGAATATAAATACCATTTTAATTGTTTAAATACTCAATAGGGTGATTCGAGTTATCACACTTTCTTCTTCCATAATAGGGTTTGATCACACACCTTATTTTACTTCTGGGTGAACTGAGTTCAAAGAGCCCATCTCCTTTTGCAGACATTTGCATGATGTAGCTCTGACTACTGGAATCCTGAATGTTAATTTTCTAATAAAATTATGAGCATTTAAGTGAATAGTCTACTTGGCTGAGGATTGCCAAAGAATCTATCAACAGGCACTAATTATTTTTATTACTAAGGGTAAGTTAATTCAATAAGCATAAAAGATGTAACTGACAGTATGACTATAAAAACTTTATTCTTATATTTTAATATTAAATTAGGCATAGTCTTTTATTTTTGAAGATATCTTTAGTCTGAATTGTGACTTCTGAATCAGAGTGATGTGAACATCTGACTCTTAAAATGTCTCAAACCACCTTACATATCTGAAAATCTTCTTCATACTTTTAACAATGCCCTTAGAAACCTAAGGAATGTGTCTCTAGTTTGAAGAGTGTCACAGATATAAAACTCCTTCCGCGGATTTCTTTTGTGTACTTGTGTCTCTGTAGTAGCTAGTATATACATATATATATATATATACATATATATAATATATACTATATATTATATTATATATATAGTATATATTAGCTCATAAAACTCTTGGGTATTTTTTTCAAACTTGAGTTGTGATAGACCTGTAACCATTTCCCACAATGATGGTGAGTCTAAATAAAGGTGGTAAGATGGCAACCCTTTTGACCTCCTGCATGACCATGCTAAGTGTGTCTCCACATGGTCACACTTGTGTTGCACTGGTGTCAGCTTCTCAGTTGGCTTCTGGCAGGAAGAATACAACAGCAAAAATGAACAAATGCAGCCAGCAGAGCAGGGTTACTTTTTAGATGTTCCCCGCAAAGGGCTTGGTTACGCATCTTGCTTATGGCAGATCCAAACCGCATGGCTCCCCAGCTGCCACAGCAGCAGCCATTCTTCTCGGTATCTCTCTCTGCCCGTACATAGATCTACACGCATCCACAGCACCCGCAGTGTTGGTGCTCTGGGTTATAAGTTAATAAGAAAGCAGCAGATTGTGGACCGTGGACATTTATGGGCAGCCAGACAACTTCTCCACTTGAACCTGGAATGCCTAAAAATCACTCACACAATTTTATTTCCAGAGAGCAGGCCCCATTTCTTGGTTATTGTATCTCAAACATGTAGGAGAAAATCTGGCTTAGAGAAGGTACTAAGTACATATTTTTGATTAAAGGAAGTAGAATGCCTCCAGCCTCTATCAGAGACATAATTCTTGCTTCTCTCTCTATTTCTCCAGACAACGACATTGCGCATGGAGGTGATGGACTTCTGTTTTTATGCTAAGTGAGTGTTTGAGGCATGATTCAGAATGTGCTCAGCGTGACTAAATAAATGCATTTTGAGGTGAACATTTTTGGATCAAAATCTGATTTGATTCCCTTGATTCTTAGTCTTTTGAATTGTTTCCATCACAAAAAGTCATTGAATTTTATAAGTTAACGATATCTCGCATTAGTATAGAAAAGGATTTAGAATTCACTGAGACTGTCTTTACTGATGAGAAAGCAGACTCAACTTGAACAAGTCTGTGTTTTATTTTACCCAGAATCATTTCTGTGTGCTGCCCTTGACGTAGTTCAATTATTCATATTAAAAGAGTTGTGGTTAGTAGGGTATAATGTGCCAGCTCTACTCAGAAAGCATCTGCCAATATTTGCAAAAACACAATGTAAGACATTTGCAAAGGGAATCTGACACCTTCATCTGCTGGTTGAATGCTGCGCCATCTAAATTGTACTAAATTGCTGCAGTGAAGCGTTCTTATAGCGATTGTGAATGAAAGTCACAGGGTGAATTCGTTGAAAATTCCCAGTTCTTGGGGCACACTTCCTGAGACTCTGACTCAGTGTCTGGATGGGCCCCTGGAATGGTGTTGCTGACAAAAAGCCTGAACGGTTCTGATGCAGGTGGTGCCTAGATCCCAAATTGGGAGACACTAAAATAAATGAAATGAGGCTTAAATTTTACAGCCCCTACAAAAGCTCATGAGCATTCTTTGCAAGGAGAAACCTAGGGGAAAAAAATGACGGCATGAAGCTCAGCATAAGTGTTTTCCTGATTAAAAATGAATAATCCTGCTAACGCTGACTCTGATGCTGCTATATCTAAAGTGCTTCGTTAAAACATGTATTTTATAGACTCTCTACCACTTGCATAGATAATTTATGTAAACTAATTGCACTGGAACTGGATTTTCACTGCAGAATGCCAGCTGTGTCTGCTGCCCAACTCTGTTCAAAAGCTCCACATTTGTTGCTTTATTTCATGTAGCATTTAATTGGCTGCCCAAGAATCTATTGCTTTGAACACTCATCAGCTTTTAAATATTTGCCTTACATTGTAATTCATTCTGAATCTTTATTTTGATGCAAAAGAAAAAAAATAGAAGACATGACTGAAGAAGAGAGAACGCTTGATTTATTTAAGAACCACAAAAATAGGCTGCCAAAATCATGCTATTTACTTTAAATATATTTCCTTTAATTTCAAGAAAATCTCAATAGGAGATATGATTTCCATGACATAGAACCAGAGTTTGAGACTTAGGGAGATATAATAATAAAGCTGCATCTCATTGGAAGTAAAAATGGAAAACTAATACTACCTACTGAAAAATATGCATCTTTTATAAAACTGGAGTTGCCATATCTCCCCTCTCTTTCTGTCTTGATTATCCATCTATCTAATCACTTGTTGGATTTTACCATCTAGCTCCCTAATTCCCTACTTTTCTACTACTCACTATTTTGACATAATCTTTTCATTGAAAATAGGGTTGTTAACTAGTGCTCCCAAATTGAATATACTAGAAATTTTATCTTACAAAGTGTCATATATTTTTAGGGAGAAATTGTTACTGTGATTTGCTATCAGAATCTCTGCTGTTTCACTCGAGAAGCTCAGACCCAGGGAAATTAAGCAACTTCTTTATCCTGGCATATTAATTCACTGACAGAGGTTCAATATAATTAAGTCTCTTGACTCATATTGCATTCTTCCTCAGGAATTTTAAGTTAAACACTACTAATTAAATATTGAATAATCTCAAGTATAATACTTCTAGGTACCTAATAGGAGGAACATCTACTCACAGAGTCCATTTGTTTTAGTAGAAAGAGTGATTTAGTAGAAAGAGTGATTTCGCAAATCATGTACACTTGCAAATTCCAGAGCGAAAAAGGTGCTTTCTAGAGATTGATGCTAGTAAGTAGCACAGTGAGCTGAGTGAAAATGGCTCAGGTAGAAAGAATATCCTCTACAGATTCTGCTAAGTCATGTCTAACCAACCAATTGACACCTACCAGCTTTGAATAGATGCAACAACAGATTAACCATTTCTAGAATAGATAGTAAACCAGTCTTCAAATGTTCAAAGGTTAGTGCTCACTGATATGGAACAGAAATACTATTCATCATGGCACTACTCCTGTTAGCAGGCAATATGCTCTACATCTGATAGCAGTTCAATATTTGGAAGCACCCCAGATTAAGTGCACATTTTAATAATTCAAAAATAATTTTGTTACTTGATATTAGTGTCTTCATTTTATCTATTTCTAAAGTAAACTACTTAAGGGGTAAGTAACTTCTTCAAGAAATATAGAGAGAATTGTATAAAATGTTACCTAAATAAACACAATACATTTAATTTCAGTATGTATCACAATATAATGGAATGCTGTAGGAAATACATGCTCAGCATAGGAAAAGCATGTTAAAAATAGTCAATTTAGTGGTTCATGTAACAGCTAATAACCTAAATAAAGTGTGTAATTATTAATTAGCCTAAAATGATAAATGTGTCATGGCTTCTTCAAGAAAACATTTCTTAATCTCTGCTAAAATATCAACAACAAACAAAATCCAAATTTTTATAAATCACTTTGCATTTAGCAAATAACAACCATTATAGATTTTTTTAAATAATAAAAAAAACCTAAGTCCTTAACTCAAGATACTTGCAAAATCATTGCAATCACTCTTTCTAATCTTTTGAGACTTTCATTAAAATGATTGCATAATGCTATAATTTTAAACATCACCTGTGTTATTACTCACAGTTCTTCAGAGAAAAAGAGCCAGTAATATCATACATAGTACATACAGATTATACAATATATATTATCACTGGCAATGGTGTAATAGAAAACAATTATATCATATTATATTTACATGTTGCATATGGTATTTTATGTTTTATATGTATTTATATGTGTATCTATTTATATATGCATTTGTTTCTATATATTATTTCTTTATGTTATCTTTGTAATATACAAATACAAATATAATATTATGTAGAGCAATTAGTAGCTCAAGAATGTATTGCATCAAGCACTAATCAGCTTAAAATATTTGCCTCAAATAATAATTTATTATGAATTTTTGTTTTAATACTAAAGATATCATAAAAGATAACTAAAAATAGAGAATGTTTGAAATCCACCTAAGTTTTCATATACTACAGAAGTCTTCATCCACCCAACCATCCACAATCTTATCTGGGTGTCTAGTTTGCAGAGAGCAGACTGAGATAGCGCAGCCTCCAACATAGGTGATTCAAGCCAAGATTGATACTGATTATGCAGAACTGGATCACCTGATGCTGGAAACTAAGAAGTCCCATGATCTGCCTCTGAAAGCTGGAGACCCCAGAGTGTTTGCAGTGTCATTGGGAGACCAAAGGATCAGGAGATTTGATGGTTTAAACAGAGTTCAGATCAAAGGCCAAAGGAGGTAAAATGAACTGTCCCTACTCAAGCCAACTAAAGGAGCAAGAAACTCACAAAATCCTTCTTTCTCTGCCTTATTGTTCTATTCAGACCTTCAGTCATTGGATGACTCCCCTACACACTGGGGAGAGAAAAATTGCTTTACTGAACCCAATAATTCAAATACTAATCTCATCCCGAAGCACCCTTGCAAAAACACATGCAGAAATCATATTTAGTCCAATATCCAAGTCCATTCAAAGTGACTCATAAAATGAACCCCTCACTGTCATCTTACTCAGTGATTTAAAATAATATGATTTCACTCATATGTAGTATATAGAGACACCAAGAAAACTAAATCAAGTCAGATTAGACTTTTAGCCAATAAAATCAAATAAGTGATTGTAAGAAGGGAAGGGGGAGGCAATATGAATAAAAGGGATCAACTGTATGGTGAAGAAGAAAAATTGGAAGTTTGATTTGTGACCATAATGTATATATCAGATGTTGATTTACAATGATGCACATCTTAAGCCTATATTTAAGATGAAATGATTCCTAAATATAGTTAATTAAGTAAAAATAATAGTAAATTAAGCATGAAATTCAGACGTAGACTGTTTTTAAAAATCTGCTCTGTCACTTCTGGTCTAAACTTCGGCAAAGCATTCAACTCTACTGCATTTTTAAAATAGGAATAATCTTAGTGCCTACCTTTTAGGTCTCTCAGAATTCAATGAGATAACTTGTGAAAACCACTTAAGATATTACACAGACATTATCTACCAGGAATGTACAAACTAGTCTTTAATAATTATTATTCAACAGAAATTGCATAATCACATGTTTTGGGCACTTTTCTTTCTAAGTGGAAGGAAGTGTGAACAGGGTGACAAGGAAAGTTTCCTTATTATTCTGTGGGAAAATGCAATCTTTTCCTAATTAAAATTAGTGTTTATCATCACACATACACTTGAAGGACAAACCACAGAGTAATAGAGCAGAACGAGTAAGATGAGATAGGTCACTTATCTCCGGATGCTCTTCACCCAGATACGAAGACAACTTTGGATTAGAGGGTCCAGAGACCATCCTCCCACTTTGGGAAGCCCTACAGCGAAACCTTAAAAGGTCCTCTAACAGAATTTGTTATTCTAGTCTTGGAAATTCCATCACTTCCCCCATAATATATCTGGCATTTAATCCTCCTACTGTGGGAGTCAAAAATTCAATATACAAACAAATTTAATTTAACTTTATAAAGCAGAAATTCACACTTCTGCCTGAAACTCTTAGCAACAGTAAGATAAATGTTTTGTAAATGGAGAGCTCTGTCTTATCATTTCAACAAGTAGAATTAAAGTTGGTAGGCATTATCTATATATAATGTATTTCTTTCATTTACCACAGTCTCTCTGTTATTCAGAAAATATTTATAAAGTACTTACTATATGCTAAGAATTACAGTGCCCTATCCAAACCTCAATTCATCAGAAGCTGTAACTTGTCATTTCTTCATGTAATCTCTTCTACCGGTAAATCCCATAAATATTGACAATAGGTTTACAGCACTATTTGTTAAGTGTTAATGTATGCTGACTTGCAATTGTAAATCCTAAGAATCTGACTCAAATAATTGAGAAAAAAAATGGTTCTTTCGTACATAATGATCTAATTTATCAGTATTCTTTGATACTTGACTTCACACTTGAATTTGGATAGAAAATGTATCCAGTCTTTAAATAATTAAAATGATTCAGTTCATGTGGAATCAAAGCCATATTCAAATATTTGAACAAATCTTTTTCCTTTCTCAATTTACTTGTAATTTCACAGAAACATGTTTACAGATTTCATATCAGTTATTTCCCCACTGCACTTTTGTCTACTTGTCCTTCATTTAATTCTTCTAATTGTTACCAACTTTTTGTGCTACTTTCGGTCAGCTTAATTTACCCAATATTAAAATACAATACTCACCTCACAATAAAAGTTACATGTTGGTCTTTTCTGCCTTTTTTTGGTTTTAATGTTGTAAGTATATATTATTTTTTCTCTTCCATTTCTAAAGAAATTCTACTTAACAATTCAACAAATATTGGTGAACATCTGCCATCATTCCTGATGTGCTTTGTATCGGTGACACCAAGTACCAACATGTAGATGAGTGCAGCCCTAGGTTTGCAGCATCTTGGGATATACTGCCACAAAAAAGCAGATTTTCAATCACCATATTCACCACTGGTATGCAGTATGCCTGGGAAAGAGCAATAACATGATATGGTTCATTTAGACTTAATAAAATTATAACAGCAAGTGATAAAAAAATACAGTCAGGGTGAGTTTCTAGGGGAAAGCAGTCATCTCATGTGGCAGTCTTGTGTACACTTTGCCTTATTCCCTAGAGATTACAGTTTATTGTCTTTTTGGCTTTATTTTTCTCTCAGTAATTAACTTCACAATGAATAATGATTTACTTATATCACTGTATGACATGCTGGTTTTTTCTTGTAAGTCCTTCTCCACCAATTTCTGCTGTACTTTGGAGGGCATCTTCTCCAGTCCAAGCTCCAGGAAACTACTACAACTATCTTTGGAGGCATTCTTGGAGACTTCAAGTTTATGAATGAATTCAATTCTGTGGAAAGCGAATAGAGCTCTAGAGGGGAAATAGTCTATTGTGACAAAATTTGAGCCAGATTATCATATCTCATGAAAAAATAAAGCTATTTGCAGATTTTTTAATAGTCCATTACGTCATATTTATTTTTAAATTTAAATTGACTTTCTGTTATTGGCAACTAACTAGGAATTGATTGAAGCAGATGACTCAATGAAGACAATTATTTTCAAGGTAGCTTTTATATCTACATATATCCATACAATCATATTAGATAAAATATAGTTCTTTTGAGGCAACATTATTAGATAGAATCATTTTTGAAAGACAAAATTATTGAAACATCTAGGAAATTATTTAAAAGGAGAGGATATAGAATTATCTTTAAAAGTTTAAATAATCAAATATGACTGGTTTCCTGAAGAAAACAATTCAAAGAAGAAAACTTGTTAAACTGACTCCTTCAAATTAATAACAGCTATCTGGTTTCCAGAAGCTACTGTTGATAAGAAATTGATAAGACAAACAATAAGATATCAAAAGAATAAAGTCACAATGATGTACTTTATGAAAGACTTGTATCTTGCATGTATCAAAACTCAATAAGACAACAAAGAACACATTACAAATATACACAAAGAATGTGAATAAAATTTCAACAAAGTTATACAAATGACAAACATAAAAGATGTTCTATGTCATTAGTTAATGGGGAAATGCAAATTGAAAGCGTAAAGATATATGACAGGACACCTATTAAAATGCACAAGATTTAATGACTGATAAAACTGAGGATTTGGAGGGACAGGAATTCTTATACATGGATGGTGGGACATAAAATGGTACAATTACTTGAAAAAAGTGTTGTAAGAAATTAAATGTATATCTTCTACAAGATCCAGTCAATTTATTTCTGTTAATTCACCTCGGAGTAATCAGTGGACAGTTACACATGAAGTATTGTGTATAGATGTCCATAGCAGCTATGTATGTAATAGACAAAACCTGGAAATGAGCCAGTGTTTGTTAGTGGGTAAATTGGTAATCTCTATTCTGGAGACATAGAGACTATGACTGAGTCACAAAATAGAATGAACTATAATGACAAATGCTACCCCGTGGATTAATTTAAAAGCAATTAAACCGAGTGAAAAAGTTATATATAAAAATGAATATGTATTTTATTCCACTTACATATAATTCTAAAAAAATTAAACTAACCTCTAGTAACAGAAAGCAGAGCAGAGATAACCTAGGGACAGTATAGGGAATGAGGGATGTATTATCCTGATTGCGTTGATAGATTTATGTTTACATACATATATGAAAATGTATATTACAGGATTTAAACATGTGCATTGATTGTGTTTCAATATATATAAAGAAGTTACATATATATACACACATACATAACATTAGGACATTACTTTGAAATAGTCTTGCTTCTATCTTATCTTGAATGAATGATGATCTACAAATATAATACACCTGAAATAAGAAAGACATATGTAGGAAGCCATATTTAGGTAATGCATCAATTTTATATTACATAAAGATGTTAATCATTTATTTTATGAGTCATTCCCTAGTAACTGATATGATTTTTAAATTTGGCATCTCACAGGTCAAAGCATTTGGCATTCCATTCTCACAAAATGGGATACAATAAAATATCATTGTATAAGCTCTCACGCTGTCAAGAGTATTTGGAGAAGTAATGAGTTATCTAAATCATGTGGATTTAAATCTGTCTTTGGTGTTACTCCAATGCCATGGGTCCTGTTGAAATTTCATTTTTTAATGTGTCTTCATTTTTAATTTTTGAGCTAAGAGATTCACATTAATATAATTCCCTTTTACTTCTTTCCTATTTTTATAAGCATAGTTTTAGCTAAAAATACAATTTTAAGTCTGTAATTTTTAATGGTTTGTAGGTTTGAAACGTATTTTAAGTCTTTTAGATGAACCCCATTAATTGAATTTGCTCTAGAAATGAACACTTATTCTGAATTGCTGTCATTTAGTTATGTGTTTGTAATGTACACAATGCATACACTGACTACAGATAACATTTTTGGTTGTTTGTCCCCACCCCTCCCCGGCCCTCCCCAGCTTCTTGTGCTTTACAGGGTCTGCACGTCGGCCGCCTCAGCTGCCTGAGCCACAAGGGTGCACTGGCTTACCTCTTAAAAATAACCAGAATATGAGGGTGTGAACCAGAATATGAGGGTGTGTTGGATGAAAGTCAATGATACAAGAAAATACTTTATTTTTTTGAAAATGTATCTAAGCAACATTGCATTACAATATCATACATTTCAGCATAAGTGCACATCATCACAGACCAACCATACATGGTACAAAGTCACCACGAAGAGTCTGTATACTTTTCCATAAAATTGACCAATTTTGCCCAGTTTGCCCACCCACCTTTCCCTTCTGGTAATCACTACTTTGGCCTCATAATCTAAAAGCATTGTTTTATTTAGTCGTTTGATTTTTGTTTCTTCTATGTATTACTTATGAGTGAGATAAGATGGGACACCTTCCATGTGACTTATTTTGTTAAGCAAACACCCATCTATGTTGTTGAAAATGTCAGAGTGTCACCTTTGTTTACAGTTGAGCAGTGTTCAATTGTTTATAGACGGTATCTCCTTGACCATCGTGGTCCCAGTCTCTGTCTTGGAATTTTAAAAACGGAATAAATGTTCATTAAGTGGACTTAGTCATCTGCATGTATCAATACAGAAAGCAAACATTGATGTAATCCTTTCCCATGAGCATCATGATTTTTATTACTCTTGAAGAACTAACGTTGAATAAACAGGTACCATGGACAATAATGTAATGGGCACACTTCCCTTTTGCCTCTCATTTTATTGCCTAAAAGCAATAGAAAATATAAATTCTGTCTTCACCTGCTCTTTGCATTAGTTTTTTTGTGTCCTTAAAAATTTTTATTCCTTTTTTTCTGATGTTTATTCTTTAAAACTTTGTTTCAATATCAAGATAACTTATGTTCATGATCTTGAATTTTTATCCTCACTTATTCAAAAACTAAGAGCAAGTTGTCATCATAAAGAGATCACTTTGTCTTTTTTGTTCTGATTTAGTTTTGTTTACTTGTTGAAATTGATGCACCTTGTATTTTTCTAGGTCCCTGATTTTATTGTTGGCCCATTCTATTCATACCACCAACTTACAATGCCTCTTCGTTTTCACAGGATGAGATGCAAAACATAAACACATGACAGATGTTGCAAATGTGCCTAATTTGATTTGGAAAAGAAACTGGGTCATTTGTCTTAGTAAACTCAAAATATGGTTCCGGTTAAATTTGTTTTTTTCTGTAAATTTAAAAATTGAGACAAGTTCTGATGGCTTAACTTTTAAAAATCTCCCCCATGATTCTACTACTGCATAATTCGATAGGCTCTCTGCAGTTAACCACGCTGTTCATAGTATTGGTATAGATTTATATTAAGTATTAAGGTTTTTTGATATTTAACAACCTTAGAGACTAGCGAATTATCAGATTAATAAGGCAACTGATTTTCTTTCACAACTTTGACATTGTTCCAAAATCTTTTTAAAGTTCCAATTGCTTAAAATCCATTGTAGTCCAGTGTTTATTATTTTTCATAGCTCAGTACTTATTGATTTGAGTAGAATGTTAGAGAAGTGGCATGAAACAAAGTGTTTCTAAATCTCCCCAAAGACTTCTAATACCTTGAGAAACTGTTTAGAATTGAATCTCTCATCCAAATGCTGTTGCACCCTTCAGACATTTTTCTGAACTTAAAGATAATAACGAAGATCAGTAATGATGGCTAAGATTAAAGGACACAAAAGATTAGAAAATACAGGTGTCAGCGTGATCCCTGTAATCTGTCATTTATGCTATTGGATGCAGGCTAATGCCAGGGAGAGAAGACAACGCTTTTTGACCAAGATCTCTTCCCCAGAAGACAACAGAGGTATAAGACTTAATTCATGATAGGATATGAGTAGGGTATTAAGGTGTAGGAAGTCAGAAGTTTAAGAGGCCTGAGCCAGTGCTCCTTGCTAATGGGGAAATGAGATTCTCAGACTTGAAGGGGATCTGGGTAATGCACTTGTTTTACCCGCATAAGCTCTCCTGCCTCTGGGACTGACCTGCAATCTTATGTTGGGTCTTCCTTCACTACGTAGTTGGAGGACATAGCACTTTTTGTGGATGTAATTCTCAAATTGTTCACTAGCTTATGTACAATGGGAAAAAAAGTCTTAGAGCCTCAAGCATTTCCTCTACTAGAATATTTAGGACACCTATTTCATATTAAATGTAGAAGGAGAAAGTCCATTCAAAGACCTTTCAAGTCTTTATTAAATGAATGCAATATGACAGTAGTTTATTATGACTAGTTTGTGAGGAGCCAGTAGATGTAAGATTTTATAAGATAGGATTAGACGTCAGTCATGATTTAGTTTTATTCTAAAATCATTCCCCTCAAATTCTAGAAAACTATGGGGGGGGGAAAAAAAAGAAGTTGTGTTATTTATGGGACAATTTGAAGAGACAGACCTGGGTCCTAGTTAAGTGTTGCTGTGGTCTGGTGGATTCAGATTTAGCAATAGTAATCAGATCTTGAGAGGCTAGTGGTGCATCCTTTCATTCTTCCTCTTGATTAGCATGGGCTTAAGGGATAACACACTTAGGTCAATTGTCAGAGTCCATATTGTCACCTGGCTGAGATTTTCATTCGTGACATCAGTGATCTTTGGACTCTGTTAAGGCTTAGATGCACCATAGCGATGTGCATACATTTTGGATTTCTTTGGCTACTGCTGTCATTTAAGGCAGCATTTAAGGCTCTAAGTAGGGTCTTGAAGACCCACAATGTAGGGTCATGAAGCCTCAGAGCACAGGGGGAGAATCATTCACTGGCTGTGAAAGACTGTCTGTTGGTCCCACTATTTTACCCGGTCTAATCATAAAACTCACTCCATCTCCATCTCCATTCTCTAGTTATGATATCCCAGAAAGTGGTGGAAAAGTCAACTTGTCAGGTTTTCTCTCTTTTGTGTCTCTTTCAATTTCCTATCAGTGCGGTATTTTCAAATTAGCAGATTTATGCTTGGAAAGTCAAAGCATTTGAAACAAGAGAAAAGAATGAAAGGTGTTGATCTTTACTGGAATTTTAACCTGAAAGAAAGGAGTCAGAGAGCTAGAACATGAAGACAGGGAATGAGACAAAGAGGCCGTGGTGGAGACATTCAGGAGCCTTAGACTGGGAATTGTGGGTAAAGATATCCAGGCTGCTTTGTCAAGGTTTTCTGTAAAACCATCCCCATGATGGTTTATCTACTTCTGAAGAGAGTTCTTTTTATGTCTCCCTCGAGAATTGCGCCTCCAGACATAGAAGTGCAATGACTTGGGTTTAGATATAAACTGAATTCTTGGGCGCTTCCATGACTGAAGTCATCATGATGAAGAGTGCCTGGTAAAGTTTCTTTCCATGAGATCCATCAGCACTCGGCGTTGCTGTCATTTTCAAAAGCCAGTTATCCCGGCAGAGCTGTCTACAGTGATTGATTAGAGGCTTGGGTCTACTGTATAAAATATCCACAGCCATTGTTCCGCGAATTTTTTGCTAACTTTAATTTGGAAGGAATATTTATTTCAGTTTCCACGGATGACTGTGGATAAGGATGACAGAATTTTTGGATGCTAAGCAACCATTCCAAAATTCTTTGTTTACAGTATCCATGAAATGGGCACCCCTATAACTGAATAATTACTTGGTATGTCCCAAGTTGGAAATACACAATCTAAAAACAAAACCAAACAAAAATCAAACCAAATAAGCAAAAGCAAAACTAGTGTGGTAAGGCAGGTGTTTTCCAAGAAGGAAAAGTTCCTCACCCTCCAGACAGCAGATATTCATATCCACTGGAACAAGGCCACTCTCTACATTTCATCTACAATGGTCAAAGATAAGTCGAATAGGTCATTCCTGCTCAAGTTCTACCTGTATGGTTTTGTTAGGGATCTGAGATTTTCAGGTTAACGATATACCAGAAACATCCTCAACAATTTTGAGTACAGTTGCTGATATAATCAATTACAGCCTGTTTGTCTCAGAACTGTCTGACGAATGAGCTCCGTTAACCAGCATTCGCAGTGTAAGAGAGAGGAATCCCCTTGTTATGGACATGAGAAACAACAGATATATCAGTTTGCAAGTCATGAGTATTCTGAGAATAAAAACACAGCGAAACAATGAGATCATTGATAAATCTCCTTGGCTTTGTTATTTACATCCTAAAGTGCTTTGTAATTGCCACTGATTGGTGCTGATGGCAATACATGATATTCTAGAAACAAATAGGAATAGGTAGAGTTTATTTAACCACTTTTGTGCTTGAATATATTTTTCTTTAACGACAGATATGCAATCACTGAAATATTTATACAAATACATGCTACTTATATGCAGTGAAACTGAAAAATTGAACTCTTGATATGTCAGGTCACTTTTTCAGATATTTCAAAATAATTACGAGTTAATTAAAACTCAGAAAAGTAAAAAAGCTGGTTATTTTTATTATCCTTTTTTTTTTTAAAGCAAAGGAGCAAATCATTACATTATCTGGTGGAAATCCAAGATAGTTTTAGGCATAAATGACAAATTTATAGTTACATTTTTTTGAATTTGAATTTGTAAAGAGTAACATACAGAAAAATTGACAGAAAGACAGATATGAGCATAAACTATATTTTATATATAAAAATTACTAATTGGAAAAGCTCAGCAATACGCAATAGTGATTACTTAGAACATATCCTTTTCCCAGATAAGGAGATATTTTATTATCTGGGAAAACAACAAAGGGATCATTTCACAGAAAAAATTTTAACTTACTCTTTTATATGTGTAAAATTTTCTCCTTATGAATGCAATAAATTATTAACATTAAATCAATATAATATATATGCATGCATATATTCATAGATATGTATGAGTTTATATCATGTCTATGTGCTTACATTATATGGCATATACATTTAGTATATACTATATATATAATTATATACCCTTATCTATATATTATCTATCTATAATAATCAAAAAACATTTGTAAATTCTAAAACTTGAAAGAGTAAAGGTCAGTTAAAGCTAGAGTTAGACTAAAATTTTTAATTTCTTTTATATTTTGATACTGTTCAGGTTTTCAAAGACATTTAAAATTTAATAAAGTCAATATTAACCTAAGGTTTTAAATTTAAAGCTCCAGAAATAGTTTCTCTGATCATAGCAAACTCCTACTTTTGTAGCATTATAAAAATTGATGATGTTAAGCCCTTTAAGAAAATCAGCTTTATTAAAATTGTATTTAGTTAAAGACAATGTAATACATTTAGAATGTATAAGACATGAGTTTAACCCCCGATGTGTGAATTAGAATTGTGTGATATTAATTTTATATAATAAAATACAAAGCATATATATGTATATATGTAATATTCTGTATTTTGTATATATATAAAATATTATCTAAGAGTTTATAATTTACTCATTCTAATTTGTCTAAGGAGTCAAGTGTTTTTTTCAGGAATATCACATGAAGCTGCACAATTTTCTCATCTAATTTATAATGTATGAATTCATAAAATTAATTGTAAAGACTTTGAAATTCATATTTATAAGATACGTCCTTAGCACATGAAACAGACATCTCCTTATAAACAGTGAGAAAGTTGAAACCTAGATTGTGTTTCTCAGTTTTAGTTTTGTTGTTCTCTTTGGTTTGGTTTTTACACAGCTCATGTGTTTTAAGCAAACAAAATGCAGTAGGATTTTTTTTTTCTTTTCTGCAATTTTGTTTATCTTTGGTAGATATTCTTAGGGTATAAATGTAATTACAAAAACACTTTGATCAATAACTCTCCAAAATTTCCCAAGATAGGGGAAAGAGGGGGCGACTCAAAGAACAAAAAGTAACAGGAGAAGTAAGTGGGAATTGACTTCAGGCAAATATTAAATTATCATGAGAAAAACTTAATTATATTTTCCTCTGCAAGGAGGACAGATTAGATGCAAGAAGCTCGTTTTCACACACACTCACACAAATGCACACAAGATTTATTACCCCTGGTAAAAATAAGGTGATCCCTTTAGGTAACCCGTTTTTTATTTTATTTTATTGAAGTAGCATTATATGCATTTCAGGTGTGCATAATTATAAGTCAGCATCTATGGTAAGCTATGGCGGTCCTTGAAGACTAACACAGAGATTCACCCAAATCCAGTATTTGGTGGTGTTAACACCAGTACAAATAGTAGGGAGTCAGAGGGTTTTGTTCTTAATCACTACACTAGTGGTGAAAATAGGCAATACAAGAGTAACTCACCCCCAAGGACAACCAATGATGTATCTTTATCTCACACATAAAAGTCACTGTCGGTGGCAATAATCATAACAAAAAGGTGTGAGTGGTCCTGTCTCAGATTTCCGAAAAGGTACAGTGTCCCTTTGCTTGCCTCCCAGGGAAATAGCAATGCTGCTCCCTCCCCTTCTCACCCCATCCTCACTAAAGCATCCCAGTCTGCGTGCTGGGGAGTCTGAACTGGATCCAAATCATCTGGAGGAGAAAAAGCAACCCAAACTTATTAACTCTGTCAGAGAAGAGGGGAAATTTCCCCAGACCCCTCAAGGTTCTTGGGCTGGTTGAATAATTAAAATAACATCGGATAGATTAGCAGGAGAAAAACACTAATTATTTATGTACAGGGAATAAACTCTGTTTTCACTGAGGAAGGGGTGGGATAGGGGACTGGGGCTTCAAAGGCAGAAGAAGGGAACTAACATGCCAAAGAGACCAGATAATCAGTAGCTGATATTTTCCCTGCCGTATACAGTGCTTTCTAGGATAGAAAGGTCATTGCTGGAGATAACCCCAAACCTGGAAACACCTTCAATTCTCATTCATCTAGGTGTTTAGGAAAGTGATTGTTCTGAATCTCCTGACACTGCAGGACCTCAGCTGACTTCAACTAGAAATAATATGCATGACAAAATGCATGTCCTGGGGGAAACCAGCTCTGAGAACCCTCAGCTCAAGCATTTTTTAATAAACACATCGCAATATGAAAATAGCTCATAGTGGTTCATGAGTCAAATAATAAAGTAGGAAAGAACAGTCAAAGTTCAGCTTTATTCCGAGAACTGCTCTCTGTTAGAATTCTTGAAAGATCTAAGAAACTGGATTTGTTAGTTATGGGATAAGGTACTGGGGAATCAAGACAAGGCAAAGTTACTTAAAGGACTTTTTGACTAATTTGAACTTAGCGAAAACAATGGGAAATAGAGTTGAGGGGATCTTGTAAGGATTTTCCAAGACTTTTCAAAAATCCGTCTATGAGCATCTTCACAGAAACATGTCTTTTAATCAATTTTTGAGCTTTTCACTTCAAAGTATGCTCCTCAGATTTCCCAAATTCGGCTAATGGGAATCCAATATTTCCATTTTTCATAATAATCACATTAACATGATATTTAATCTTGTTGGTTCACTTGTCACCTAGACAAATGTTGCCACTTCTTCTTGAACAATTCAGGTACAATCTTATCATATCCACCTTTGTCTTGAAATGCACCTATCATTTTCTGTTTGGATTATTTCAAGAGCTTCCTACCTGGCTGACCTCAGAATTTAACTTCCAATAGTAACCAGAAAAGTTCTTGTAAAATACAGGTTAGCACATGGGATTTCTGTGTTCAAACTCCCCTAGTGGTCTGCCATTTCATTTAATTCAAAATTCTTACCTTTACCTCCAAGTTAATGCAGAATCTGGCTCCTGATCAATTCTCTAACTTTTTGCTTTTGATCATTAGGATTCAGCCTATGACTTCTTCCAATAACCTCAAAACATTTCTACCTTTGTTGATTGCTTTCTGAATTAACAGTTGAATATCTTGCATGAAAGAATAGTGAAAAGAAATTATATAATTAGCAAACAGTTACCCAGTATGGTAATAATGATTGAGAATATAATATACATGAGGCACTTACAATTAAATGTTAATTCACATTAAAGAAACACACAAACAATAAAACCAGCTATTACGACATCATTTTACAGAGGAGAAAACTGGTGTTCAGAGGACTTAAGTAATGTGCAAAGATTATCTAATAATTGAGGATTCAGGATTTCATAGTATCGCATTTGTTCCTAAACCAGGATGCAAGATGACTAAATCGTTTCCATTTGCTAAATATGAGCCAATTGCAGAAGCTCTATCTTTTGCCCCTGTCACATATTATGAAGGATTTTTAGAAAATTGCTTCGTCAGTCATTTCCATGCCTTAATCATGAGTTCCGAGCACCTGCCTTGTCATATTTTCTGGTTATGTCCATGTCTTTGTGCAACTTTCTGACACTAGAAAATTGTCTTTAATTATATTCCAATAACCATAGCATTAGGATTGGCAAATGAGTCTTTCAGCGCATTTTCCAACTTATACCTTTTAGCACTTTATGGAAGCAGAGATATTGTACAATTTGAACTGAATTTCTACTCAGATTATTCCTTTTTGGACTTTGCTTTATCTTCTTTAACTGTTAGCACATTTTTCCCAAAAGTCTTCTAAAATCATCTGGAGCGGGTGCTCTGACGGTGAACAGGAAGAAGACATGCATTTTCACATAATCCACCCCTCCAAGAGTCCCAGGTAATCCACTGATGCTTTGACCTTTCCTTCTTGCAGTAATTCCATTTTGAAGGAGCAGGTTATTTCAAGGTCATAAGAATATTCTTTGGTTTCTCTTACATTCCTGGTTCCCTAGCTTTACTTTGTGATGAAAGCATATTGTGCAGCTCCCAGGAGAGAGGCTCCTTCCCTGTCAAACATTCTGGATGGCAGAAAACCTCATTCAGAGGAAATTTTATGGATGAACTGATTTACTTACTCACTTGAAGTATATGGCAGGTGTTTCCACTCTAGCAGCTGCATGGCACTCGTCACAGGATCTTCGTGAAATGGGCATCCAAGCGACCTCGATACTCCTTTGACATAAGTGTTTGGCTTAGATCCTTACTCACTAAAAAGGAGCAGAGGGAAATTCAGGACAGACTAAACACCAGTCAGCATATTAACGTTTCGCTCTGAAGCAATTATCCACAAGTATTTTGGCTGAGAAAATTCATGATATTATTATGATATGTATTATTTTTGTTTAATAAAGAAGGGTCACATTTGCTCATATGACCGTGAAAGATTTTTCTAAAGAAAAGGTACAGGCAGGAGTGAAGCTGAACCGAGGCAGGCTAGCAGGAAGAGAGAAGAGAGAGAAGCAATAATTTAATTTAGTTGTTCATCTTGTTTGTGCCCCCCACCAGTCCTGGGTTTTGAACCTGGGTCCTTGGGATGTGCGTGGACTGTATCCAACCAGTAATTTCCATCAGGGCACACCCATCATCTAAATATTTGCATTTAAAACTTTACATTGACTCATGTTGCTAGAATTTTTCTATTTACATTGTTTTCAAAGGAAATAAGAATTTTCTTCCATAATATTCTTAATTTTTTCAAATTTTTAGTTACAAGAATTTGTCATAAATGTTAAAAAAAAAATCACAACAGCTATTCATCTGTAAAAATAAATGTAATCCCAAATAGTGAAGTTTAAAAACGTACACATGACGAAATATTTTGTAACATGTTATTTACAGGTAGTAAAAAAATATTTTTTTAAAGGAAAACTTTTTTGACATTGGCTTCTAAGCCAATACTGGTACTAAAATAACAGTTTATACTGAAGGCAAGAGATATTTAGCACAACTGATGATTACGAATTACAGTTAGAAGGGCAGCCAATGTTGACAAAAAAAATTTAGGTGGTGCCGGGTCTCTAATGAGAAAAGGCAAATATAAAGGAAAAAAAATATTCTCTCATTTGGAAAAGTTTACGTATACCAAGAGCAAAGTTCATCATAGATATAGTTTCTACAGATGCTGATTTGTTTGGTGTACACCTGACCTATATGATGTTGTGATGCAATGTCATTTTAATACAAATTATTTTAAAAATTAAAAATAAAATCTTCCTTAAAAAAGAGCAATTAAGTTGGTTATTTTGTCAGCTATAGCACTGATAGCTTCTTAATGCTTCACGTTGTTGCAGATTTAGGAAAGAGGAAAACATCTTCGACATTTTCTCCGCCTCTTGTTTGTTTTTACTAACTTTTCTTTTCTGTTTTTAAAGTAAAGGTGCAGGCAGTATGGAGGTGAGCAGACAGGCAGGAATAAAGAGGAGGAAGCACTTTCTTTTATTTAGTTGTTCCTCTTAGCCTTCCTTTCTTCCCCATCCTAACTCACCCCCAACCCATGACTTGAACCTAGGTCCTTGGGAAGTGTGTGGACTACAACTGGCCAGAGGTGGCCGACCCAGCAGCTCCTCCACCAGGGAACACCTGCTACTGGGTTTTCTTAAGGACTTGCAGTGGTCACTCTCAGTGACCTTCCCACCCCACCTCCAAGTTTTCAGTTATAGTGCTACTCATGGGAGCTTTCTACTCCTCACTACCTGTTTCACGAAAAAGATTATCACTTGTTTTGTTTTTAAAAAACTTTTATTCTTCTATTTATTAGTGCGGTGGAGAATTTTTCATGGTATTAACCATAAGGAATTTCTCACCTGTGATTTACTTTTTGAAGTCCTTTGTATATTTATACTAATGAGAAGCTTCTTTGTTTTATATAGTTAGATACTATTTCATCTACAGCTACATATTTCTCTAATCTTCTCCCTAGGTGACACCAGCTTTAATATTTCTTATAAGGCATTTTTCTTATGCTTATTTCTTTTAATATTGATAACCGACATCATATCTTTTTATATTCTATTTCATATTTGGTTTTAAAAGTTGACAGTAAGAAAGGGTATACCTTATCAAATACTGATGCATATTATTGATTATACACTACATACTAAATTATCTTTTCCTTCAAACTGTTGTGTCTTAAAATGATTAGTTCATTCCCCACCTGTTTATATTCACTTTTGCAAGATAATGTCAAATGTTATTTATTCAACTCTTAAATTTAATCATTTATTCACCAATCGTATTTTCCATTTCCAAGACTTTTTTACTCCTAATATATTGTGGCAATTATATTTTTAATAACCAACAGAGTCTTGTTTCACATCTCTTGTCTCACCATGTAGTATATGAGGTCTCTCTGAGATACTAATTAGATACTTTTATTTGTTTCAGTTTGTTATTAAACATTTTCTCTTTCAATCAGTTCTTTCTTGGTGTTTTTGATCACTCTTTTTTGGGGGAGAGGATGTAAATTTCTTTTATATTACAGGCTTTCCTCAAATTCTTTGAGATCCTGCTCTTCCCGTTGAAATTTAAATACAAAACAATGAAAGACTGACTTTGAGTCAATTACTCGGTTTAGGTTTCTTGATTTACGGGCTTTCTCTTGGGTGAAGATTTGTAGTAGTGTCCATACAATGGAGTTCACTTGCATAGAAAAGATTTGCATATTTTCTCTAAGCTTTATTTCTTTTTTTGAAAATTGTATTTGATTTTATACATAACATTGGTAGGTTTAAGATGTGCGTTGCCATAAAGCAATGTTGGTACATAATGCATTAGGTATACAAACGACAGTTTAATTTGATCTTTCACCATAGTACTGACCCTCTTTGAAAGAATTTTCCAAGTATTTACCAGGCAGATAGCTGACCTTGGCAGGATCTTTGTGCACCTTAAGATGTATAAAGGTATTTCTGACACTGAGAAGCTTGATGGCACCGTCATCCATACTTCCATCGCTGTGTCACCTGTCCTAACAGATAGCATTCATCTAGGTATATGTTTACCTCCTTCTCTAGATTTAGAGCTTCCTGAGAAACCAAAACCAGAACTAAGTCTATAGAAGCACCTGAAAGCAACGCAGTGAGGAAGTGCTCCTGAGCTGTAGGACGAAGAGTCCAGTCCTCTCTCGGTTTTACTGAGGTTTTACTCTTAGAAACTAGAAATCAGCTTCTGCCAGGCCTGGAAGTTTCCGTGGGTTCAACCCCAAGTGTAGATGGTCCTCACACTTCCTAGATTAACCCCGTCTCACCTGTGCTGCCTGTGGCCAACTTTTCACACCAGTAGTAAAGGGTGGGCATAAAGATTTCATCAAGTAATTTTGCCTTTAAATTGCTTTTTTAGAGTAAAATTATGACGTCATTGTGGCATCCAAGAAATTTAGTTATTGATGCAATCTAGCTTCTATTATAAACAAGACTGCAGATGATTCAGCAAAATTTTAAAAATAAGCCACCCAAGAATTGTATGATAATGTGTCTCTATGACTATCTAAATATATATTTTATATAAATATTAATTATTATTTACATTTTGATAGTCTAATGACATATATATGATGAAAGATAAATCAAATAAGTAAAATATTTTCTTAATATTTCTATTACATATGTATATACATGTAAGATGTTTAAAAATTCTCTTTTCTAGAGCTTAGGTCTTGAATAACAGCTCTATATCATGTTCCCTATAATGGCCACATCTTATAGGAAGATGTTTCTTGAGGCAAAGTGGTAGACTATTATATTTATGCAAACTTGAATCCATAATGTTATTGCATATTTTGTAATAGTACAGAAATACTCATATTTTCCCATTAAAGTTGGATTTGAGGTATGACATGCTTTACATAAAGTTCCCCCAAAAAATCACTAATAGATGTTTACACTGAGCACATAATATGCACACAGAGAGAGGAGAGATTCTAGAATTGAGTCATCCTTCACGTATATTTTGCTGTTTCTTTCAAACTTTTGCGCTACAGCATTATTAATGATTTAGAAAATTTTGCCATACATATGTGTTGAATCCATATTTATAATGCTTTTCAAATGCCTAGATAAATAGATTTGGCATGGGCTATTTAAAAATAATGTGTAACTGAGTTAAAATGGCACATTTTGAAGAAATAGTGTAAGGAAGTAAAAGAATGGGTCCAAGATGGCTTGTTATCCTGGTGAAAGAGCAACACTTTAAGAAAATAAAATACAGTCTGCATCCAAACATATACAATTGCTTTTTCTCCAGTATTTAAATTTTAAGGGAAAGGAATAATTAAAGTAAATGTGATTAAACATTTATGAAAATTTTTTCCTCTCTTTTGTTTGTTAAGTAGATTAACAATAGCAACAAAAAATTATGCAAATATAGTTTATTCTTCATTGAATTCTCTCCACTTTGAGGGAAACTCACACATCTTAATGGAGAGGGAACAGACTTAAGACGTGAGTTTGCTACTCTTACCCAAGGATTTCAAGATTTTCACATTGGAAATGTTATTTAATCTCAATATTGCTATTTTCATTGGAAAAGACTAAATATATTTTTATCTTGTAGAGCTGTGATTATTATATATGTGTATATATAATATATAAATACTTAGATTATATTGTATGTGTCTTATTTTATCAATCGCTTGATGCTGGGTTTGTAGAAGGAGCTTCATGAATTACTATCATTCCCCACGTTTGCTTGCAGATTAGTGTGTGGTGTCTAATGTGGCTGATACCACTCTTAGAGCCACTGTGCTGGCATACATTCAGCTCTAGATTCTGGATTTGCAGAGGAGTTTGTACTTGAATGTATGTCTTTTCTTTTTCTTTTTCTTACATTAGCATCTATGGAATCTTTTTGAAGAACCTTGTGAAAGTGTTAAGAAACCTCTGAAAACATCAAATCTGTTCCTAAGGAGCATGATCTGTGCTCAAAGAATCTGCTTGAATGAATGGCATCATTAAATCTCCAAGTATTCCTAAAACGAACGATATCAAAGAGACAAGGCAAAGAAGATTGACATTATTTTCTCTGCAGTCCGTGGGAGGAAACAGAATGGAACTGGGGCAGTAACACTATATTTTTTAACCTGTTCAGTTATTTTACTTGAGGACACTTGGGGAAACATATCTACCTAAGCAATAAAAATGCTCAAAATAAAATAGGTTCTATTGAAAAGATTTAACTGAGAACAGCATCCATTGAAAAGATCTGCTTTCAATGACATTACTTAGGAGGATTCCTTAAACAAAATCAAGGTATTGGTTTTATTAGGGCATATTTATTAGATGAAGAGTGGTCTGGGTTTGGGTTGCTTACATCCTTCAGTTCCAGGGCTTTCGTTTGAGGTAAACTTTAGATCTGCTCCGAAAAGGTAAAAACAGAGGAGAAATACTTTCTGCTCTTCTACACCATCCACTTTCTAAGAACCAAGGAGCGTTTCCCACGGCTGCCATTGCCCTACATTTAGCTTAACAGGAAGCACTTGGTTTTCATACTATAAGAGTAAAAACACTAAGGTCATGTATTTCTCTTCAGCAACATCTGTCCTTTGTTGGACACTATATTTTAAAGCCTTGTTGTGAATCATAGTATTTTAAATGCAATATATTCAATATTGGAACTAAATGTGAATGCATTTAGTGTAATAGAATATTTAGAACATATTTGTGGATACAAATACATGTTCGCATAAAAGATATATAAATGTTAGGATATTATATACATAATTGAAAAATATATGAAAGATTATTCTTGGTGAAATTCTATTCCCATAAGTAGAAAGAAAATAAGATTTTGTTTACCTTGTCCATTCATTCATCCATCTATCAGTTGATCTAAGTGAATGTTGATTGCCCACTATTGGACAATAATGTCATCATAATCATCATTGTGATTAAAAAACTGTAGTGGGAAAGATGTTGTAAAGTCAGGAAGACTTTTGCAAAGTCTTGAACACATATGTCCTCATTATTCTCTGGTTTGACGTATGTCTGCTGAGATAAACAATGGACAGTGTATGGAAAATTCTTTCCTTCCTATTTGTAATCCAAAATAACATTTTAGTGATATTTTTGTTTACATTTCAGTGCATTGCATAACAAGAAAGTACCAATCAAGAGAAATTAAAAAAAACAAATAAGACAATGCTTTATTTTAACATGAGTTCCATAGTTCCATAATTTGTTTAGTACAATATTGCATGATACACAGGTAGAGAGAAATACAGGAATAATTTTATCTGAAGTTTTACAATCATGAAAAATCTTTTCATGTCTTTTTTTTCTAATACAAATCCTTTTCATGTAGATGTCTTAACATTTGCATTTTATTGTAGTACATTATTAGTTATTTATATTGAAGCGGTATAGTCGGTGTCTCAAAGGGTATATCCATGATGTCAGAGAAACCATGACCCAGAAGCGTGATTGCGACAGGAAGGTAAACAGAAGGGGTATACTTATTGACTGTGTTTCTGTCTTTCTCTTCTTAATGCCTTAGTCATCTTCTAAAGGTGAAACCAGGGTACATCATTCCCAAGACTCCCTGGCTAAGTTCCACGGTAGCTGTCAAGCAGAAATATCACTTGGAACAAGCTGAGAACTTGACTTGTGAGCATTCTTTATAATAATTCTGACTTGCACTTCCAGCTATAGAAATTTCTAGGTTTCACATAAATATTCAATACCCATCTCCACCTCTGTCAGCTGTCAGCTTCAACTCATCTCAGACCTTTAAAAGTTTAATAACTCAGATTTGTATAGCACTTAAGTGTTTTCAAGTCAATTTCAGCAGTAAAATTTCATTTCATTCTCAAACAATCCCTCAGATGTCAAAATTAATATCCCAATTTTAGAGACAAAGGAACTGAAGCCTAAAGAGATTCAGTGTTTCTTCCTGGGTTCCCTGTATGACAATTGGCAGAAATATGATTACAACTCAACTTTCCTGATGTCTCTGTTTGTGAACTGAAGGCTATTTGTGTTTTGTTTTGCTTTTCTGTTTATCAAACAAGCTTTGATAGGGGAAACACATGATTTGTCTGGCCTTTCTTTTCCCTTGTAAATAAATGTCCAGCATCCTCCGAGGTTTATGAAGCCCTAGACAGTGATGCCTGCAGAAGCCTTGAGAGAAAAGATATGTTCTCCATCTTTCCACACAGAAGAAGTCCACTTATTAGCAATGTAAGTTGGACCAGGACTCTGGCCAGCAATCTCATTCTCAGGGATACTACTTGAGCTCTCTTCTGAAAGATGAGAGAAAGGCAGAGTCTTAATTCAAGACAATCCAATACCCATTTTATTTGACATGCTCCCATTTTTCACTCACGAGTGCATTCATTTGCTCCTTTACTTATCAGACTTATTTGTTGACCTGCACCTCTTGCTAAGTAGAAACGCTTCTGCCCATCCCAGCTAAGACAAAGGGATGGAGCGCCCTAGATTTCAGTTCCAGGAAAACGTTCCAACATGACAAGACCTTTTTTTTTTTTTGTCTAAATAAAACTAGGACCTAAGGGGGAAAACGTGTTTAAAAACTCAAAGGCAAGGAAAAAAAATATTATGTAACCTTAACAATATTTGGACTGCAGAGGACTCTGCTGCGAGAAATGGCTGAGTTCTTACTCCAATTTGTAAGACATTCTGGACTTATCCCTGCGGTCAAGTCTTTCTGGTGATGAATGAATCTGACTTTCTCCTGCTTCGGTAGCTAGGCTGTTTTTGTTAAATGATTCATTAAACTCAGTAAATCCAGAAAGAGGAATTAGTTAGAGGGGTACAGTATTTCACACATGCTTGTTAAGCTCTTTCTTTACATAATGAGCAGAGTCCCAAAACTTTGGACCACGCTGCCACTAGCAATAACATACTTTCCCGAGATCTGCCTGGTCTGTCTTTCTGCTTCTGAAACATATCTGCGGTAGACGGAGAAAAGTGGAGAGGGCCACGTTGTCACCGGTGTTACATGAACTCAAGTGACTTCGTTTTGCGCATCGACAATATTTCCTTACTCTATTTTGACAGCTTGATGGTTTTGCTTTACTCATAGACTTGTTTGCAGTACATGGCAAATGCTCAACTCTTCAAAAACAGGAATTTACAAGGAAACTTAATAGAGAATGATTTCTACTTATCGAGATGAAAATTGCATTCCCTGATCTTACATGTGCATTTGGCTATCTGAATTTCTGTTTGACATTCATCCAGACCCCTGAAATAATACCATCAACTTTAGCATAAAAGCTCGATTTTGAGAATTATGTTTTTCCATCATCATTAAGCATACTCAGAAAACACATTTAGAAAATGCTGAGGGTAAAATGCAGCAGCTAACAAGTCATGGTATTACAAAATGTAACTGAGTTTGGCTGTCTCTGGGTTGGTTGGAGTTTCATACATGGCTCTACTGCTAATTTGATCTAGGTTCTTAGCAAAGTTAAGTACAATGATAGCTCCGAGTTTTCCCATTGACCAAGAGGCAAATTGCTAACACAT
This sequence comes from Solenodon paradoxus, assembly GCA_004363575.1. Classification (NCBI taxonomy): domain Eukaryota; kingdom Metazoa; phylum Chordata; class Mammalia; order Eulipotyphla; family Solenodontidae; genus Solenodon; species Solenodon paradoxus. The sequence continues at coordinate 73,662 of RJWH01000433.1, forward strand.
CATCTGGTTATTACATTATATTAGGTCATTTATTTCATTTGATTCATGTACTGTAATCTGCCACATATGCATTGAAATTATGTCTTCAAATATGTTTTCTGTATTTGTAACAGTGGATTCACTCTATTCTCTGTTTAGATTCATATTATCCTCTGTGCAGTTAAAATATTTCAGAGAATAGAAAACATCTTCTTACATTAAAAGACGTAGCTGCACTATTGCCTCACCATTTTCTAACCATGTGAAATGTTGAACTTTGTATATTTGGTCTTAAGTAAAAGATGTCTCTCTATATCAATTTCCATGATCCACCCTCCGAATCGGTTCTTATGCAGGAACTTGAGCTAATATTAGCAAACTTGGTGTTTTTTTTCACAATATTGGTTTTCTTATATTTTAAACTTTCGCCTTAATGCCAATGCTCTATTTTTGGCTTTCTTTTATAAAATGCACTTGTGAAATATCTGATAAAGTAAAAGATAATCCTCAGTCAATTTTAGGCATTTTTCTCTAATGGAAGCAACCCAGAAGTGTTTGTTTCTTTTTACATTAATAATTGTAAGTCTTAGTCATTGACAGCATATTTTTCCAGTTACTGTCCCCCTCCCCTAACATCTTTTTTTTCCTCCCCTCCCCTCCTTTCTTTGCATCTCTCAGAAGGAGTTGGAAATTATCTCCACTGTTTTATTATGATTAAAGATATCACCATAATTTTTATGTATCATATTCCAGGCCTTTTTCATCTAGGTTGGCCCCAGCCCTCCAGGTGACTGTCTGATAACCACCAAGCAACTGGCCTCATGCCCAAAGCATCTCTCGTTATGGTCAGTACCAAGCACCTGTGCCCAGGGTCAATTTGCTCCTGTTCTCCAAGCATTGCTTATCTCAGTTGTAAACAAAAGCGTTTGGAAATAATTGATTGTATCCCCACAACTCTCAGACTCATGACTGCTTTGGAGGAGAAATATCATCAGTCTCTATGGCTGTGAGTCTGTCAAAGAAAATTCAAAGAACTTTACCTGATATGTACATCCCGCCACCCCAGGGGAAAGTGCTGCATTTCAAAGAAAGTTTAAATACAATAGTGGTTTATCTTAAAACTGAGAGTGTCATACAGAGATGTTGGTTTACAATGATGTACACTTAACACCTATATATCATGTTCCGATGCAGTGTTCCTTCAATGAAATTTAAATAATAATGGCAAACACTTTAAAAGAATCATAGCATTGAGTTCAGGTGCATAGATTTTAAGTGGGTATCCAACAACTCAAGAAAGATCAGAGCCAAGAAGGATGTGGTGTCTTTTTCAAAAAATATAATTTTATTGAAAGAACATCGCATCCTAATAAGACACAGATTCGTACATCATTGTGAACCAACCTTTGCATGTAGTACGCTAGGTTTACTAGCACCAGTCCAGGATGGAGCAAGAAGCAAACTGTTCAAGAATAAGAAGACATCAAATGGAAAGAGGCTAGAAGTTCAGCTTTCCACAGTTCAGCTCTGATTCAGTCAGGAATTCACGGGTCTCTGGGCAAAGGAGCAGCTTCATCCAGCACAGACTTTGGTAGACACTGGACAGTCCTCTCACCGACGGCTGTCTTAGATTCTCGCCATCTCCACGTTGAGGGAATGTGGACAATGTGAGGAGCAGGAAACCAATGTTCTCAAGAGCTTTCAGTTGTCCTATATCTAGTTTCCCATCTCCAACAGAGTCACCACAGAGACACTGCACCATTTTCAGGCATGCAGTCACTTGGAGTGCGTTCAGCATGCTTCTTAGGACAAAGACAACAGGAAGACATCATGCACAGACAAGCAGCAGGCAAGGTGACTGTGTGTGATGAACTTTTTATCCATTGCTCCACTGAAATCGCTCTCATGGAATGGCATCAGGAAGTGTCTTTGGAGGTATATAGCTAATACTCTTAGATTAATTATAACTGCACCAGTCCCACCCCGACCCCAACAGGTTGAGACTCTTCATCCCAATGTATGTGATGTGGCTTTAGGGAAGTGACCTGAATTAGGTAAGGTTATGTGAGTGGGGTCCTCACAAATGGGATTAGAGCCCTTTCATGGATGGGAGAGCAAGCTTGCTCTCATTCTCCACCAGGTGAGTGCACACCTGCACACTAGGCCATCAGCTACCTGGGAGAAGTTCTCTCCAGAATTTGATCATGCTGGCACTCTGATGTCTGGTCTATGACTACGAGAATCACATTTCTGTTATTCATAAGCCTCTCAGGGGCTTCAATGTCACATTTCCTTCTAATTTCTTTGCCTGTGAAAGTTTAAGAAAATATCATCAAGGCTAATAAACAATTCCATTCACATCTGGGAATCCACTGACGACCCTGTGAAGGGGAACTCCCACCAAAACTTAGCAATCGGGACAATTACTTGTAGTTTCCATTCCTTCTGAAAAATAGTAATGTAATAGTAATAATAACTTTTAATGATTAGACAAAGATACCTATTTCAAGTCAGTTAAGAAAGTCAAAAGAGAAGAGGCAATGCTAAAAGTACAATCTATTACGATAATGAATAACCACCACAGAGATCTCAGCGCACCTCTGTTGATCTCACAAAATGCCATCACAACAGTTACAACTCCGATCTCTGCAGAAGACATGGCCACTCTTGACGAGAGGTCACTGATTTCTCGTACAACTACATCGGCGTTGGCCAGATAGCGCAACAACTGAGTCAGGCACTCAGTCCAAAGAAAGGAAAAGAAGAACCTACAGAAAAATATTCATGCTGTTTGCTCAAAATATTCGCAAACGAGAAACAATCTGACCTTCAGCCAGAAGGTGTTTTAACCAATGGCAGTGCATTTCCACTGTGGAATACTGCTCAGAAAATTTTACAAAAGTAATGAATACACACAACAATGAAGATGAATCTCCAGGGAATTATCTCAGGGGGAAAAAAATCTAAAGATTTAACTTATATGAATTCCCTAAAATGACAGCATGATAGAAATGAAGGAGAGAACAGATTAGTGACCCAGGATTAGGGGCAGGATTGGGCTGCGGCCCTGGGAAGTGGATGCAGTTGACCAATGAGAGTCTCAGGGATTTTACAACGAGGAAGCTGTTGTATGTCATCTTGACTGTGTCGATGACAGTCTCCTGGTTGTGACAACACACGGTAGCGTTACCAGACAGCACCTTTGAGGGAAACTGGGGAAAGCATGCACAGGAGCTCTCTCTACTCTTTCTTCCATATGATATGAATCTAGTGATCGCAAAGAAAAACTTAATTTTAAAATGATTAAACAAGAAACGCAATGAAGCAATTTCTGTTCAAATATTCTGATTTAAAAATATTATTCACAATAATTTATTGACCAATTCAGTATTTTATAAACATTCTGTGTGTCATAGCTATATGGATCCAACCAACAATGTATAAAGACAGAAGCCATTGTTTTCTCCCCTCTTACACTACCCCTTCATTCCTCTCTGCAAAAAAAACCAAAAAAGAAACGAAAGTGACCTAATTGCTAACAAATTCCAAATGTAGTATATGAATATGCAAATCTGTGACCCGAAGCCTTTGGGGTACCCGGTCACTGCTCTAAGTGATGATGCACACTTAGTGGCCGAAATCTCTTGCTGAAACAACAACTCTTACAAGTCACAGGCACATTTTGGCTTCTCGACTGAGACTTGGGCATTTCTATGTCCTCGGCAGCAATGATTTTGGGATGAAGTTTTGACCATACACTCAGTTCTGGGCTCGCAGGGTTAGGTGTAGGTCATCAAAACACAGCGTGCTCAGTGGGTTTTCAGGACTTTGAAAGGAAGCTGTAAGTACTTCTGTGATGAAGGTGACCTCAAACTTTGGAATTTTTTCAAAACCTGTTTTTCTAATGCGCACAGTTGTGACGCAGCCCAAAGAGGGATCTCCTGCCGCCCTTGATTATCCCGGACCTACACAAGGGCATAATTCTCTGGAGATTCTGTGCTTGGAAACACAATCCTTGACTCCGCGGTGCAAAACCACCCAGTAAATTTTGCAAGAACAAGGCAGTCCTTCCTTGTTTAGAATTACCGAATATGCCACCGGGTCGCATCAACACATCAGTGTCTGCGTTCCCTCCTGCGTCCCCGGCGTCCTCTCTCCCAGCTCTGGGCTGCACCCTGATTTCTGAGCAAGACTTTCTAGCTCCAGGCGTTCATTAGAACAGCTGTGAGCTAAGTTTTAATGGCACGTATTTAGTTCCTAAGGAAGTTATTAAACCCATATTAATAAAGACTTCTTTCCACCTGTGTGTGATCACCGAGAGTCGTCACTGCCGACTGAGACTGAACCCACGTGCGAGTTCGCCAACGTTCGGTCACTACCAAATCGTATTTAATAGAGCAGAGCTAGACGCAAGTCGCCTGTCGTCACGGGACAAGTCTAGCTTATGCTCCCTATTCTCTACAGCTCTCTTGTCTGTTAGCCCTATGTGTGTCTTATACTAAATCTTTTTCCAGTCTCTGTAAAAAAGCATGCCTCTGGCTGTCAGGGAAGGGTTGGATCACCAGAATTTCCCATTGTATATGTGAGTACTCTGCATTTGTTCAGGAAAGTCTTACTAAAAAGCAAGACTGAGGATAAAGGTCACAGGTGTTTTTATGAAAACTCCCCCCCACACACTTACACACTCACACACATATACACGCCACACACACCACACCCAACACCTCACACCCACACCCACATACACACCACACACTCTCACACACACACTCACACACACACTCACACCAAACACACACTCACACACACCACACACACACTCTCACACACACCGTACACATCTCCATCACATTTCGATAGGCCTCCCAATAGAACACAGCCTTGGGAAACTTTATTTCAGTGGCATAAAACTGAGTGAGAGCTAAACGGAAGTAAAAAGTCATTTCACGCTTTGAATGCGAGTACTCGGGTGTACCGCACAAAACCCTGATTTGACTGTGTCTTCTCCTGTCAGAAACTGGGGAGCTTCTTGGGGGTACTATGAAGAATCTGTTCCTCTGCTTTTCCAAGATGGCATTTCCTTCAAATACCACCCCAATGCATTCAGAGGTGTGATTAACTTTTTTATTTTTCCTTTCTCCTCATTTTGATCTAGTTATCAAAAGCCTTGACAGCTAGTCCAGTGATGAGTTAAGCGACATCGAGCAGGAACGTTTGCTGCTTGGAGTCTTACTCTGCCAGGTGCGTGCTCTGGACGCTCAGAAAGATGCTCTTAGCCTCTGTGCTGAGGACATTCAGACCCGGTGCCTTAAGTGATGAGGCCAAAGGGAAGTCACACACTCAGTTTAAACCTCTTCAGTCTTAGACTGAGCTCAGAGGATAGGGACATCTTGATGGTGATTGCCTTGTGGGCACGATACACAGATCTTTCCTTATGCACCTTACACACTGACATGACTTAAGCTACCATAATGGCTTTGACTTTTAAAAGTTGTGGATGGGAATCTAGACTCCTGGGAGTTGACCCCTCAGTCGGATTTCTAACCTGTGAGCAGTTTCATGGTCGGCCCAGGTGTGACTCTCAGTTTGATTGGATTCCATCAATGGGCAGAGACAGCGATATTGGTTCTAAAGTGAACTATAGAACGTGTGGGTGGAAAATTCAGAGGTCAAGGAGCAAAGTAATCTTTGTTTGATTGGGATTGTCAGATCTGGATATCGAGACATCATAGAATCCCAAGGAGGACAACCTACAGAATATTAATTTCTCAGAGTTTCTGGGTGTCAGTCAGGGCTGTTGGGCAGCAGAAGGACATGTGAGCTCGAGAACTTATGTGGGACTAGGTCTGGGGCCCGCATACTGCACGTGAACCAGACTGAAGAAGACGCCCCTTCCATTGTCTCTGCTAACATGAGATGAAAGGAACATGCCTGGTTTTCTTAAAGCTTTGAAATAACTGCTCCTCGGTGATCACGACTTCAGCTTCCAGCTCAGATAAAAGTCAGTAGTTCTCAGAGTCAGATCTAAAGAGACCTGGGCACCTTGAGAGCCTTCGAAGCTGTCGTGGAAATCAAAATTATTTTCCAGCTGGTAATAGAATATTATTAGGCTCTTCCATTCTCTCTTCCTGATAATTATATAATTGTTGTCTAGAAATTACGTGACAGGCAATATTGCAACAAAACAGATGCTGGAGCAGATGGGAGAATTTAGCTGATATTGAAGGGATTTACCAAAATGTGAAATAATGACCCAATCTTCAATATGTGTATCTGGAAAATATGGCCTTTTTTTTTTTTTTTCTCCCAGGTTAACTCATTTTGGTTTATTACTGTTATTTTCAATTAATGGATGACAATATTTTTAAGCATCTCTTTATATCTCTGATAGAGTAAATATGATAAATATAACCCAGATAAAAAAATTGGAACCATTATAATTACCTATAAAGGAAAGGTACCAGCAGGAATGAAGGTGAGTAGGCAGGGAGGCAGGAAGAGAGAGGAGAAAGCACTTCGTTTTTAATTTTCATTTAGTTCTTCCTCCCCAGACCCTGAATGTGTCCCTGGGTCCTTGGGACGAGTGTGGACCTCACTTGACTGGGGGTGACCATCAGGGCCCACCTCTCATTTTTAACGGTTAAAGGGGTCCTGATACCCCAAAGCTGGAGAACTGCAAACACTCAGAAGACTACGTTTTCTGATAATTTTCCTTTGCTGATTTTGTTTTGTTTGGGGCACCATTGCTATGTTAGTCCTTCAACCTACTGAAGCCACTGAAACACTGAGCGGCAAAAAGGGTACTAATAAATGCTAAGAATAAATCTTTTTTACTATTTTTCCTGATCATTAACAAAAGACACTTTTGTGATGCAGTAAGAGTGAAATGGCCACTGAATTCGATGGCTGCTTTTCTTCCCAGAAAAAGGAAAAAAAGAAGCACTTTCTAAGCATGTGCGTATGTATATATATGATTTATATAGTATTTACATATTTATATTTATTATTTTGTGAATTATCTACTCCTTCCTTTCTCTGGAAATAAAAAAAACTTGCTGAGTTCCGTCACCTATATATTAGGAGTTTCCTGTTTATGACTCTTAGAAGACATGTGTCTGAACAAAAGCATCACTTACAAAGATCTTGTCCCGAGTTGTTGTTCAAAGTTCCAGAACGTAGCTCCAGGAAGCATATTTAGTCAAGATGGACATTGATCAGGTCACCGACTATCCAAACAGACTGTAAATCTGCCCTTATACATGCTGGTTGAAACCCATCCTGGGTTAGAAGGAATCATGATGAGAATCACAAGAATATTGTTTATTTTTTATTTCTACATGATAAATACACTTGTATTTAAAATATTCTAAGAGAAATTTTTTCTGCAAGAAATGAGTACTGATTTTGATTATGCATTTGAGAATGTATTTTATATATATACAGAGACAAAAAATATATATTAATAATATTAAAATATATATTAATAAATATATAATTAATAACTTATTAAACAGCAAAGGAAAATTATCAGAAAACATGGACACTGTTGCATGTCTCAAGTGTACAAGTTCTGGAAACAACATGCATTTTGTTTGCTGTCTATAAAATTTAACCAGTATTGCTTCCTGTGGCATGCTTAACTCATCATTTTACGTTTTGTTTTAGAACATAATGCGGCCCTAATTAACTTGATAAATTCTCTTTTCCGTTTGGTCAGTTACACAGTTTGAAAGGTTTTGCCCTCTTGAACTCTCATCTCTCCGCATATTACTTGAGCGCTAACTTGATTTCTTTAGTCATGACAACGTAATATGTAATTGTTTTAAACAAGAAACATGCCTCTATTGTGTCATAAACTTATTTAAGTGGCTAAATATCTCATTGTTTAAGTCATGGTAAATGACAAAATTATGAGAAGAAGAGAATCCCTATATTTGCATGATGTGAGTCTATGTCTCCTGAATCACTGTGAAATGTGTATATACTTTATAGCTGAAATATCTAGTCTGAATAATAACATTTTCTAAAAATCTATTTTCTGTGCAGTCGATTTACATCGGATTAGTTCCAAAATAAATTACATTAATTAGAAAACTATTAATATTGCTATCAATATTCACTATTAATTAGAAAATCATCCCTCGGGTATGTCTATATATGTTTGCAAAGATTACTTTTAAGTCTAAAAGAAACACACCAGCAGTCTTTGTGGACACCTTGCAGCAACAGATACGATAATTTAGAAAACACGTGAGGCATTTTAGATAGAAAGCATCTTTTATGTTGACATCTGGAACTAACGCAAAAGACCAGATTGTCAGTCAGACTCACAAGAATCAGATACCTTACTTAGCGTGACGCTTGCTGATAATTTCATACTCACAGCTAATCACCAGGGGCCCTGAGCCCCCGAAAGATGCAGAAGCACTACGTGGCTTCCGATTACTCCCATGCTAAGTCCGTGGCTCTGATTTAACGTCGAAATTTTTCAAGTGTTTTCAGATCTGAATCTCCAAGGAATATATGTAGTCGCTTTGCTTGACAGAAAGGAAACATTTTCTACCAGTCCACACCATGTTAGACTTACCGTTACACAGCTTACTTGATATTTTTCATGGAACCATCTCCCATAAGCCCATAATTTCCACGTTTCTTTAACTACTACAGCATCCAGGGTAGATCAGGTAGAGCTTCTAAAGGTATTTCATCAGTAAGTTCTCTCCCATGAGTAAAAACCATCGTGTCACTGGGGGTCTGTTAGCATGTTTGCGTGGAGATTTGGTGGACTTACCTTACTTCTTTCTTTTCCAAGATTGGTACTTTGGTTAAATGAGAGAAAGTATTTCAAACTATTATTAACCACCTTATTTCTATTCTTTCTTAAATTACTTACATTTTGACCAACTAATACTTAATTACATCTGATAGTGTTAATGTGAATGTTAAAAAGTTTTAACCCAGATGTTGCCGAGTTTTTCAGCTATGGCACACCTTTTGATCTGAGTAATAACAATTTTTGACTCAGAAAATTCCCTCATTTAAAATAATTGATCAACAGGAGGAAATTTTAGAAGTTAAGAAATGGAAATCCTAGAGACAATTTTCCAAAGTTTTACATATGCTTAGAAGAAATGTTTATTTTACATGCAATTTACAAACTGTTGTATTTGCTCCATTAACATAAATCTTCAATTTGGTAAATCTTATTTGCATCATTAAGTATCTTGACCTTGATTTCCATTATTTACTTATTTCTGTTGAGTTGCAACATTTCTAGAGTCTGCGTTTTTCCACTGAATTCTTTCTTATTTTATAAGAAAGATGAAATTTATTTGCGCCAGACATTAAAAAGAAAGTTTGCACCAGAAATTAAAAAGTTAGGCCAAAAGTAGCACAGAAGATCATTATGTAAGAATATAACTTTTCATGAATGTATTGAGCTGACATTTAGCTTTAAACAACCCTATACTCGAGTTTGTATTGCTTCAGATAACTTTAATATGATTTCTCATAAAGTATTGAGTGTTATTTTTATAGAAGAATTTTATAGAAGAATATTATCATTGTTTATAGTTGAGTAAGGATTGTATGGAAGTATATAAATGTTGAATTGCCTTAACTGACATGACTGATGACAAAATTTACCAATAAAGTCCTCAGAAATATTTTCCATTCTACTTTTTTTCCCCTAGGAGGATGGACTCTATCTCTTAGAAAATGCATCATGGAAGACAACTCACATAAAAGCCACTTAATCAACACTTTAATATGCATAATTTGAAATATTTATAAATAGATTAGGGCTGTGACAAACAGACATGAACAAACCATTGACAAGAATTAAAAGAAAAAAAATGGACAGAAGGTAAAGGAGATAAAGCTTTGTATTTACAAATAAATGTTTTATGTCGAAGTCTGTCACACCAACCATATCAAAAGTGGCTGCCAGTAAGGCCTGAGAGGGAAAATGAATTTTTTCTAAAAGACTGCTTATTAAGATTTTGAGTAAAGCATTATGTGAAGACATAAAGAACAATCGTCAAAATAGATGACTGAGATTATTTTGACTACAATGTATCACTCACAGGTGCCGATCATTTATTACTATTTATGGAGGAATGTAATTTTTAGAGTGCAAAATAAAGATGGAATGTTTTATTTATTCAGCGTGTATCATTTTTCAGATTAATAAAATAAAATTCATGGTTTGTGGTTCAACCAGATGAAGAAAAAGCACACTCAAACAATTTTCCCATTCTCACAACCACTCTTTAACACCCACAATACTTTAAGCATCCAGAGGGGATTGGATAAGCGAGATAAGATGTGAGAAATTCATCTGCCCATTTTTTATTTTATTACTCGAACACAGGCAAACCAGAGGCACCCAGGTAAGGGATGTGGTTGTGTGTAAGTCTTTAGAATTTTCCATTGTGACAGCATTTCATCACGGTTCCTTGAAGAATGCCTGATTTATGCCCATATACATTGAAGGTGATTCATGACTTTTCACTGCAGAGTCTGACCTCAGTTTGCTAGTGTTCCTTTCTTCCTGTTCTTTGTGTATATTCTTTAAGGGATAGCTTGGTTAAGTGGCCAGTTCTATCAACCCGAAGAGCATCATCATCTATTAGCCGTTACTACCACGTGTCCCTGTAAGGTCCTGAGCATTCCAAGCTGGCTGCCAGCTCTAAATGCCACCCTAGTTTGGTCATTATCCCTCCCTTGCCTCTGACAGTGTTATGCTGCTCTCTGACCTCTGCTCTGCTGACCGGTTAATTCTATTGATCAACAAAGAGATCACTTTTGATCGTGTTCTACTTTCAACCATAATCCATAGAAAATGATAATCTGTTGAGTCAATCAACAATATCACTTGCCTCCTTTAAGCTTATTTCTGAAACATTAGACGTTTCAGAGGAATTAAGATGTGTACAATGAGAGATAAATCCATTTCATATCTCAGAGCAATTGCTTCTGTCTCAAGCCCTGGTGTGGAGAGGGTCCTGAGTCTGAAATACACCGTCATGAAATGTGAGCACTTACTCTGTCTAGAGTCTTGAGCCTGTTTTCTGTCAGTTCTCCAATCACAGGTGATGAGTATCTTAAAATGTCGTCATGGAGATCCTTACTTTGTAGAGTTTGCTTTAAAGTGATGGAAAAATGACCTGAAACTCTCATCTACTTATAATTTCATCAATGGCACTCATCAGTGACCACCACCCAGCTCCACTATCTCATAATGATGAGCTCACTCCTCCCTCTTTAATGTCAAATATATTGCGCAAGCCAGTACCTCCCCTGCCCCACAAACCCTAATTCTCCACAACAAGGATATTCTGCAAGAGAGTCTTAGGGGAAATGCCAGTAAGTCAATGTTCACTCAGCTGCCAAGTCCACCTAGGACAGCCCTATGTCCTCCACTGAGGAGGTGGAGGAAGCCCCTGGCAGCAGAGCCTTCAGAAAATTCCCTGCAACGTGGCGTCCAGTGCCTCAGCTCCATTGCTAGCACGTCCCACTCTTTACTCAGTTCTATAGATTCTGTTAAAAAAAAAATCACAAAAAACCCCTTCAGTCTGTTGTACTCAAGTCCTTTGATCCATAGCTAGAGAGCCCTATGATTTTCTTTATTAGTTTTCAGCAGTTAAATATATTCCTTCCGATTGAATTTCCTCCACTCTTCATACCACCTTTGCACTAACAAAGCCTTGCTCACCAGGTCAGTGCTGGTCCGTTTTTCTCAGGTCTATGTGCTTCCATGCCCAGCAAACTCCCAGGTGTTTGACTAACAACTTGCACCTGCAACCCTCTCTGAGGGATAATTTGGGGACAGCAGTGCCCCGCATCCCCTATGGAGGGTCGGGAATGCTTGGGGTTCGGGGGCCTCCCTGCTCCCGTGGACGCTGTCTGTAGCCATGAGGACTTGATCTGCAGTGCAAACAGCCTGCTCCTTTGTCTGAAGCACAACACAGCCCAGCAGAACCGTCAGAGCTGGGCACAGTGTCGGGCAGATCGCGGGTCTCCACTCCCCTCTTTCCCCATCCCCTTGCGAGCACCTCTCAGGAACTCGTCCTTCCTAAACCCCTTGGACCTGAATGCTCGGCTCCCGTCTGCCCCGGGGGAACTCAAAATAAGAAAAATATCTGTGCCACGTGGCTGTGACTCTGCAAGAGCTGTGCAGACAGAAAGCAGTGAGTCCATAAAAGAAATGGCTGGGACGATAAAAAGGACAGAATCCAGTATTAAAATCTTAGTAAGGAATTTCCCTTCAAGAGACATTGAGCAGGTAGTAGTCACTAAAGGACTCAACTATGTGTCAAGGGTTGGTAGGAGGGAGCCTCTTTTTCATAGCAACCAAGTGACCCTTGGACGTGGTACCCGGTTCAAGGAGCGGATGCAGACGAGGGAGCCCTCATAACAGAATTCAGATCTTTCTGGTTAATGGGCTGCTGTTTCAGCAAACACCACCAACAAAACCCCGCAATGAGCCTGCAGTCCTTTCCGGACGTAATCTCCTAGGCACAGAGGTTATACATCCATTTGGGGAACAGAGTAGCAGGCAATCCCTTAACAAAGTCTCTGAATATGTAATTAACAATCAAAAAGGAAGAAATTCTCCCTTTAACATTCATAGATGCTTTTGAAATTTCCATTGTCAGTGTACTAATTTAGGAGACTTTTGTCCCTTAGAAGGTGTGGGTGTGCATAAGTCTACTGAAATGTTCTATAATAGTTGGTAGCAGGATTTTATAACAAACCCAAATGTGTGTTCTGAAAAGGGAATGGAAAAGAATGCTAAAATATTTGGAGGGAGGAGGGAGGAGGGAGTGTGGGAGCAGGGCAGGACAATAGCCTGTGGATTGATACAAATAAAATGAATAACGAAGACCATCCATCCACACTGCCGGTGGGGGCAGGGCCATGAAATGAGGGCACCAGAAGAAATCATTAGTGCATAGGACCTGTTCTGTCCTGTCCTCCTGATACATTTTAAAGTAATAAACTTGTCAGATGTTATCCTTTGTCAGCAAAAGCCTGGAGAGTCTACATAGCATCTCCTATCATAACACAAAATAGAAATAATAAGCCCAGAATATTCATAAGCAATTACAATCGGAATATTTTTCAGATTGGCGAGCAAACAAGAAGTGGAGAGATTTCTTATTTTCAACAATATCCGCAGATAGGAAGGTGACTTGGAGTCTGTTGTGGATGGTGAGTTTATTTGAGTCTAAATTTTCAGTAAATGGATGTGGAGCAAAATGAAAATCTCTGCTGGTAGATCTTGTCAGATTCAAGTAATAATAGTGCTTTTTTGCATGTTTCCCCAGGCATTGATTTTTTTCCAGGAAGATAACTTTTAAGGCACCCCAGGATTATGTTAATATGTTTAATTAACATGATTCATCACTAAGTCCCTAGTTAGTATGAGAACTTGGCATACTTCTCCCCTGTTATTACAAAGTTCCTGATATTGTAGGGCTGTGACCTAGTTAACACTTGGCTCAGTCTTGGGGAATCATGCCATTTTACTTCCCTTGCCCTGACTTTCCTTACTTCTGACTTTGCTGATGTGCTGGCTATAGTCTCCTGGGATTTCTCACTGACCCGTCGACCACCACTCCAGGTATTGGCTGTCTCACGAGTGAGTTGTGGACTCAGAACCCGGTGGCTCACCCACAGAATAATTACTAGGGGAGGACTATACATTTCTTTTCACTTACAGTGACATATTTTTTTCATCCAGTTTTCTTGAAGTCTTGTTTTTCTCCCTAATATCTCCTAGCCTTTTCCTTCACTTCTAACAAAGGATTCTTCCACCCTCCTGTGGAAACATTCCAATCCCTAGGAGTGTCTCTTTTTGTATTTTCTAGAATAGATCAACAGCTATTCCTTCTACTCTAATGCTACGTTAAAAAGTGATATCAATGACCCCGTCTCATGAGTAAGCTGTGGCGTCACTATAGAAGTAAATAAAACCAAGCTTGATGGTTGGAAAAAGGGGAGGCTCTATGTAAAACCAGGCATGGGCCTTTCCAAGTGGACTCTACTTAGTGGACAGTCTGCTGAGGACAGCTGGCTATGCACCTACAACTTCACTGTGGTTTGAGGAGAGGTTGCATCTTTTAAGTTTAGCATATTTATAGCATTTGTAGATGTGGGTATGTGATTTAAGGGACTATTTTTATGAGACATAAGAAATGGGATATTAGTCACTTACCCTTTGTATGTCCTTGCAATGTCCTGCGTAAGTAATCTCATCATGCTTTGAACAAAGTAGGTACATCACTGGATGCGTCCAAAAAAGCAATCATAGTAAAGTTGCCATCTGTCTTCTGTACCTGAAATTCAATTGGCAGATTCGGACATTGGTTTCTCTATTGTCATATATAATGTTTTTCCATTAAGTCTCATTATCCTTGAGCAGATGACACTGCTGACCATTTTCTTTTTAAAAATTTTTCTTTATTAGATTTTTAAAAATCACTCCACCCTGGTTCTTCTATGTTACACATCATTTCTGGTTCTTTCTCCCCCATTATCTAGTCTTCTATTTTACTTTACATTTTGATAGTCCTCAGGATTCTCTGTTCATGACTCTTTTTCAGATGTGTTTTCTTTCCTTTGAAAATGACTTTTCAACTGGTTTGTGCAGGAAGAGAAAAGTGGTGACAGGTGACTAGGTGTGGCTGGATTTCACTTTGAAATGCAAAACATGAAGCAAGATCCAGGCGCACTCTTGCCCACCCAGGATCAGCACTATTCTCCTTCTCCACATGCAGTGTTTGTGTTTATGAAACATGCCAGCAAAAAGGCAGGAACAGAGCCAATTTGTTTGCTTCCAAAAGTAAACCTAAGGGACATCTCACCAGTTGCATGCTGAGAAGTCCTGGTGACTCTCAAGCATTGTTTCTGGTAGTTGAAATTCCTGTGCAGAGTCAGGACAGTGGGTGGAGTCTGCTGACAGGTGTAGGTCAGTGTTTGGCCAGGGATTTTTGTGTAGGACAATTCTTAGTGCATGTCTGGAAGGTTTATAGCACCACCTCCTCCATACACCCCTTGTACTACCAGGGGTCTCAGTAGATCAGTCCAAATACCATTCAGAACGGAGAACTGATCACCAATCAAGGCCTATCTCTGAAAGTGGTAGATGCACTCTGACCTAATGTCTTAGTCTCAGAGTACAGGAGATTAAACTTATGATAGGAAATTAGTGTTTCCTATTAAATGAGAAAATATATATATAAAGGTGAATGGATGTCCACTATAGGTTTTATCAGTTTCTATACTCTTTTCCTTGGTGGTGTCATCTTAAAGTTTTTGGTGACCAGTGGTAGGCTAAGTTCTTCTAAACCAAGTCAATTCAGCAAGATTCGTCTGCTGAGAGCCAAGACACTTTGTATAATGGAAGCTTATCAGATGCTGTGATCTCTGTAGAGTCTAGTCTTGAGCTTATAACTCATTTTTCTTTCCAAGTCTGTTTTCCACTTTAATTCTTTTTCCATTTACTCTCCCAGAGCTTCAGCACCCTCCCATTTTGATTAAACTCTGATCTTATTGATTATGGATTCTAAATATTGTTCTAGGTCATTCTTTCCACTTATTTATTCTTACAATATCTTCAATTAGCCACAAAAGTAAGTGCATTATTGAAAAATGATTTCTCAACTCACCCAGTATTCTGTTCATTCACCGCAAGACTCCTAAGGTATTTTTTCAAAACTCAGGTTTTATTATTTCAATGTATTTAGTGATTCCTGATTCTTCATAGGCATTGACAAAATACAGCCTGCTGATTAAATTCATCCCATCATTGTGTTTATGACTGAAGTGTTGGTGGGGCACAGTCCCTGAATTTCACGTACATATTGTCTATGGCTGCTTTCTGACTATAAGAACAGAGTGGAGTGATTGCTTTTCACAATGAAATTGTGTAGACACTTACCTTACAGAACAAAATCCCAACTCATTAGCATGCTGTTCAATATCCTGCAACATTTTGTTTTAATTATGATGTCATCTGCTATACATATTTTGAGAACCAACTCACTCTACTCTTTATATCGGATTCTCTGAGTTCACTGAATAAAACATGTTATTTCACAAGCTCTTACATAGTCCATCTATCTGCTTTCCTTGACCCAAAGGGCAATCTTCTAGCCTTGCTCTGTTAAAATTCTACTTTATTCCAAATAACCCATCTCAAATATGATATTCTTCAGACAGTCTGTGATCCCAGGTCTATAGAATAATAATTTCATTCTTGCTTCACTTTTTCAACCTAGATTTTATATTATGTTTGGAATATACCTTATATTTACAATTTTTTCATTTCTTAAAGTTGTGGAATTTAAGACAGAGACTATGTCTTAGTAATATTATTATTGCCAGCCTCCAAAATATTATCCTTCAGATGGTAGTTTTAAAAAAAATGTTGTTGAATAAGTAACATCTTATTTTTAATCCCTAATTGGGAGTATTATCTCTTATACAATGATGACTTAACGTAGCCAAGCTCTGCTCACACACATCTCACTCTACACTGGACATTAATATGGAGGCACACATGGTTCCTGATATTAAAAAATGAACGCAATTTTAATATTGTTAAGTTAGCTTTTATTTAGTATGATGATTCAAGTTTGAGTAAGAGAAGGGGAAGATGTCAATGGTCCTGAAGAGGTACTCTCAGATGGTAGTCACTTTCTTAAGAAACTGGGACTCTATATTCAATTGAGATGCACTTAAGAGTTCTGTAGAAGTTTCCTAAGCAATGTGAATGTCTTTTATGGTAATTCAATAAAATGGCAGCAAACACTCATGATTTGTAATAGTGACAATAATAATAATACTCTCCAATTATAGTAAAAACCATTTCTGAAAGATACAATTGCTACGATTGCTAAACTATGAGACGCTAATCCCAGCATCTTTGGCAGCCTTGGCCTGCCCCCAGGATACCCCTTCACATCCAAGGATGCGTGTGCTTCCCCATTACTCGCTTCTCTGAGTCCTTCCTGATGCAGGATCAGCAGCTTTGAAACTTGCCCTCTGCCATCTGGGGTAGATGTTAACTATTGCTCCAGATACCATGAAATTTGTATTTTTGTGAGTCTCTAGTGTCGACTCTGCTTGAGATGAAGGAGCTGCTGTTTAACTTGCCCTTAAGTTTAGGTCACTTCTCTTCTGTTTATGCTGTGGGCTCAGTCAACAAAAATGACTTTGTGATGTATTTTGTATTCCACGTTGATGACTCATCTCTTCTTTCATTTGAAGACTGGAGAGCTACCCAATTCCCAATCCTAGCTGTTCTGAACATGTTTGTTTTATTCACCATTGGAGAGTATCAGGCCTCCTTTACCATCCTTGTTTAGCGTAGTGTTCAGACATCTGTAGAACATGCCTGTATCTTTAGGATGTCAATTTAAAAATTTTTCACATCTATGAATTGCCCTATCATTGAACTTTCATTCTTAATATCAATCAAATCGCCACTGAAATGGTTAAGACAGTTGAAAACTGCAGACATATTTATGTTGCATACCCTCTAATTTTAATGTACTACATGATCACTTCCCCTGAATGTGTAGCAATTCCAGTGGGATCACAGTAAATCCTAGTTTAGATTAAACCATTTGCTTTCTGTAAACCTAAGTCTAGATTTGTCAAAAAATATGTCAAGTGTCTTCCAAGCAGGGAGAGACATATAAAAGTGGGTAATACCCAGCTTTTTTGCTTAGAATATTTTTATCCTAATAGAAAAGGTAGTTAAGGAAATGATTATATGTATTACAAAGTGCCTATAATTAAATGCCAAGTTTGTGAAAATAGAGTGTGAGTGCTTACAAAAGTGTAAGAGAGAGAGAGAGAGAGAGAGAGAGAGAGAGAGAGAGAGAGAGAGAGAGAGAGAGAGAGAATTTATTTATTTCCAGGTATTTTGCCATCCTTTCTAGAAGTCATTGAAATGTCCTGGGATTGGCGGATTGGCATTTTTCTGCAGGAGACTGGTAGAGTAGTTCGATTGCTTTCTTGAAGCATTTTAAGAATTCCCTGTTGACAATGGCTTACTCATGACCTGCAAAATCTACAAAGATTTAGAAATATCTGTCTATGCTATGAGAATACTATACTTCAGAGTGAACATGGGTTCCTGCTCAGACCAAATCCTTTGACAGTGAAATTAAAAGTAGATTCTCTAGAAACACTTCTTGTAATATTTATTTGCTGTTGTCTCATTTTTCCAACATTCAGCAAATTTATTGAGCACATACCAGGAACCAGATTCTGGAAACTAGGCTAGCAATAAAAAAATTCAAAATTTCCCCGTCTTCATACAGCTGATAGAAATCATACACTTAGGACCTGGTTGCAGTCATAGAGAAATGAAATTTTGCTTGTCATCACAATTTTCAAACATTTCAGGAGCAGTATCAAAATAAAATCACTGATCTCTGACATGGTAATTCTGCTGCTATTGCTAAAATAAGGATCAAAATGTTAAAAGCACAGTTTTGGAAGGTATCTTGGTTACAAATATATCTTAGAATTATTCAACTGTAAATTAGCAGTTTGCTTTAAAAAAGTTTCTTAATGAATGAAAATAAATACAGACTAATCAAGTGAGTTCAAATGATTATTTTTAAAAACCCCAAATTTGCTCAGTATAATGAAAATTAAGGAATACATTTAAAGATTTGCATCTACCTGAAAAGAACTGAGGATGAAAGTTTTGCGTCTAGTTATGTAATAATATAGATGCTAGGTAGGCAGTTTAATTCATGCAATAACCAATGAGCATATTGCATAGCAAAATGTATATTTTACGGTCTGTGGAAGCTGAATTAAACAGCACTGTGGATATCAGTCCCTATTGGAATAAGCAGTTTCTATTCTGGACCTTTCAGGAAATGGCTCTCCTCTGGAAAAAACATAAAAGATTTATGGCAGTTATTTAACACATAAAATAAAGATTCTACATTAGGCACAAAGTTGGAAAGAAAAATAGGACAGATAATTAAGCTAGTTCTATTTTTCGCTTTACTTTTGCAAATGTTGCTAAACAAATCACTTAATCTCTTGGCATCCCAGTGGGAAAGCTTCTGATAGAAGAAAAAGAAGAATAAGGGATTTTCAGGGGGTAGACTTGAGGCACAGTTTGCTACATTAGAAGACTAGAGTAACTCCCAGGAAAAAGTAGGAGATCTTCTCCTGGAAGAAAGTCTTACCTTCACTGGGTCTTTTGGAAGCAAAGACTGGATAAAGGTTAGGGCGTGTTAGCAGGATTTTTAATAATCCTAAACCTGAAAGGGCAATCAGGTCCAATTTAATAGAGAAAGGAGGTAATGTGGAAAAGAAACCAATGGGGAAATAGGAGATCCATCATTTTAAGACCAATGATTATGATTGGACGGTCACCCCTGTGCGTGCTGTGGTCTCAGAAATGTCCATCATCTAACAAAAATATTTCATCCCCAAGCATCACCACATCTGAAATCTACCATGAAACATTTACTGTTTTGGTTTCTAGAGAATTTCATTCTTTAAATGTTATGTAAACAGTATAAATATACCGGGATCAACAAGCTCCTGCGGTAGAGCAGTCAAGAGGAAACCCAGGGAAGAATCTGTGGATGTTTTTTTCAAGTCTTTCATCAGGCTAATTGGGTCACTGTCCCTCCTTTGTGCTACCTGAGCGGACATTTTACAACAGGAGCGCCTTGTGTTTCCTTGAGACAGAAGACTTTGTAGCAAACACTTTCTCTTCAGCTTTGCAGTGGCCTATAGTTTAGGTTTCAGGGTTTCACCACACTGTCCCCAACTCTTGATGTGACCACCGTAAGATCACCAAAGTAAAGGGTCAAGAAACTGAGATTCATCTGATTATGCCTGCTTGGAATGTGTGGTTTTCATTTTACCATTTCTGTTGAATAGTCTTGCCATTTCTGGAGAGCAAAAAGTCTGGCAGTTAAAAGGGCAGATAATGAATTGGCTACCCTTAGAATGTGTCCGAAGACAGATGCACGTTTTGTGAGGCCCCAAGTTTACGCAATGCAAGGCAATCGTCTCTTCAAAATGCATTCAACGTTACAAAAACTCAATTAGGTACATGCCTGGAAGATGCCCATGCACTTGGAAGGCCCTGAAGCTTCATCTTCATTAGCTTCACAGTAAATCTACCATTCTGTGTAGTATCCTTGCTCCTCAGTCCTTCGCAAGCACGGAGGGGTGGGGAAATCAGCAACAGGCTCGCCTTGCAGATGAAGGAAGGTGGAGCATGGACTGATGCCACGGGCAGGCGGAGGGTTTCACAGACGGGGCTGAGCACTTGTCGGTGAAATATCATCTAAAGTGCAGGAGAGGGCCAGGGAACAACAAATCTCAACTCTTTACTTTTTAATGTGACACTCCCCACTGTCTCTGCACTGTGTCTTTTATCTTTAAAGGTCCAGTCAGCCCGACATACACAGCACAGGTGAGATCTGCCTTTTCATCGTTAAAGAAGGTGAAGATGGCAGACTTGGTGCCTGCAGGCGTGGTGAGACTAAGTATTTTAAATGGATCCTCGTCTAAGATGACAGCATTCACCCCGCAATTATGCAAGTTATAAACACTGTTATGGGTTTAATTGCATCCTCCCAAAGAGATGTGTGGACGTCTGACTGCCCAGGATACCAGAATGTGACCTCGTGCGGAAAAGGTCGCTGCAGGTGTAGTTAGTTAAGATGAGGTCACACTTAGCGATAGCAGGCCCTTAATCTAACAGCATCGGTATCCTGGTAAGCAGAGGAGAGACACACTCATCCCAGTACACGAAGACATCCCGTGAGGACAAACCCAGAGACGCAGTGCCAGGGGCAAGGTCAGGACGCCAGCAGTGTCCACAGAACAGCAGGAGTTGGGGAGGGACAGAATGGCTCCTGGCTGCAGGGACTTCAGAGGCGCAAGGCTCAGCTAACACCTTGATTTCAGACTTCCAGCTGCCAGAATGGGGAATGAACACATGTCCGTAGTTTCCAGGCATGTAGTTTGCAATATTTTATTAGACTAGCTCGAGGAAATTAATATGACATCTGAAACTCATTATGAGGATTAGGTGCTAGGTATACACAAAACATAAGATGGGATACTCCCTGTCCGCATAGTTAATCTATTGAGGATGCATCTGTTTGTCTATCTAGTTATTATCTATCTATCTATCCTCTATCTACCTACCTCTATGTAACAAATACAATAAAAGGAGGAATCAGTTCTTCAGATTTTAGTTTCTTCCTCTCTAATACATGGAGAAAATATATAATATTCAGGCATCTCTCTGATTTTAAATCAAATAATGTATATATAAAACCTTCCTGCGAACAGGAAATCATAAAAGTAATGGTTGGCAGGTGCTTCAGTAGATTTGAAATACAGGATTAAACCAGGTACTTTGGGTTGTGTAAAATAGAAAGACAATTGATTAAGGACAATCATTTATAGTCTATTAACAAAGAATCATTTAAACGTGACACACAGTACAATTATATACATAGAACAACGGAAGAGTATTTCAGAGCATGGGAAAGAAATGTTGGGCAGAAGAAAGTATGTTCATTAAAAGGCATATAACTTTGAATTCTCCACTGACAACTGAATTATCTCTATCCCTCTTAGGGGATAGATCTTAGGCAGGTCAGTATGGTGAACTGTAGTGTATTTTTCTCAAATCTTTGATAACGACCTTGGAGAGTTAGAAGTCAAGATTAACTCTGAGAATATATGTAACTATGCTGCTTCATCAGAGTAGATAACCAAACTGGTGTCATTCCTCATTCCAAGTGGAACAATGGTCTTCCCCACTTGCTACAGGACTTCAGGCGTGTGTGTGAGTGCGCATAACACTCAGACTCACACACACAGTGTCTGCATCCTTATCCTGGGAGCCTGCCACTATGCTAGATTACATCTCCAGAGGGAAATAAGGTTATAATTAGTTGGCCTCACAAAAGGGAGATAATCCTGGGTTATCCAAGTATCTTACATATGAAAGAGGGAAGCAGAATAGTCAATGCTGGGTGATTCAATGTGAAAAAATGTTGACCTTCTGTTGCTGGTATTGAAGATAGAAAAAGGCAGTCAAAGACCAAGAAAGGAGGGAAGCTGGAAAAGCAAGTTTCTCCCCATCAGAAAGACAACAGAAAATAAGACAAAATGCATACCTGAATGGTACATCCATATTGAATGGTGCCCTTGGATTGCTCAGTAAATCACTGAAAATTCTCCCAAGCAGACAACTTGACAATAGTTCGTTTTATTTCTAAGGAAAACTAGGCAGAAAGAGTCCTAATGGGGTAAGATTAAGATTTAAAGTCATGCTATTTTTGTTGTTAATTTATCTGTCTGCCTGTTTATTTGTTGGCATAATGTTTTCTTTCAATGATAGAAGAGAATTGAATGTGTTTTCTATTGTCAAGTTAATGCATCGACAGAAATGGTGACCTTGAACGAACCCAACAGAGAGAGTATCCCCACTAAATAACTGTATCAATATTAGCAAGCCTTTTATCTATATTACTAAAATTATGTAGGGAGTCTCATGATTCTGGGATAGGAAAAATAATTATAAGCTTGATTTTATATATTTACTTACATTTTTCCTTGTTTATTCACATTGGATAATCAAAAAACCAAATTTCAAATCTGCCAATTTTGAAGTACAAATCAAATATGAATAAAAATGAATACTCAGAAATCTCTATAGCTTTGACAGTTGTTTTACTTGTAGAATGCATGCATATAAAATAAATATCTGATGTTATTAGAAATGTTCCAGTAATATTTGGTAGAGGCTGTTATAAATGTAGGTAAATGAATGTTAACCAATGATAAACAGTGTAATTAAATAAATATTAAGCTATCTACCTGGCAGAGTATTTAAAAAATTAATCTGTTCAGCCTGAACATAGGAACCTTGATCTATTTTCTGATACCTGATAATACTCGAGTTGATATTTGAGTTTGTTTGATTGCATGAAGCTTAAATTGGAAGGGGTTTTCTTGTACTGAAATCAATGAATAAGCATCTTCAGTCATGCGATTTGATTAACACTCTTGAAAAGAGGTCCCACTTGGTTATTTAATTACAATACAATTTATTGTGAAAGATAAATAACCAATTTTAATGCATTGACTTTCAGTTTAAGCAAACTACAATGTTTAATTAGAAGCATGGCTACTACAGCACCAGCATATCTTTTTTTTTTTATCTCATCTGTCCATTAAGCTGCTAATAAAATGACACTTAATTTAAGAAGGGAATAATTAAAGATTGATGTGAAAATTAGCGAGTTGCATACTCATCTAACCTTTTGTTCATTCATCATCCTGGGTCTTACCAGAAAGTGTTGGACATCTCATTTGCCTCCAAGTTCATCAACAGGAATTCTATTAAATTACATGTCTTTGCAAAGGAAAATCTATAAAGAGATACCAAATCTACTGAATACAACACTGAAAACGACTCAGGAAATAATGTTTATACATGAAAGCTGCTCTAAAATAGTTCAATACCCAATAATTAAGCCGGAGAAGTAGTTCAGTTGGGATAATTGCATTTTTCTAAATGTTTCTTAAAAATAATTATTCTCATTTGTTAAACATCAGGTGAGGTTGATATTAGTCCACTTTGTGGATGAGAAGATTTACTCTAGAAGTCTTTGGTAATTTAGTCAATTAACTAAATATAGATGAGGTGGGCTTTAAAATGTCTCTCCTTGTCACTTCCTACATACTTTTCATTGCATTATCCTTCCCAGATTAGGCGCAGATGGGCTCCCATTGACGTTCAGTGTAATACACCTCACCAGAGCATTTGCCTACTCTAATTAGCGTTGAGTCCTAAGGACTTTTTCCAGGTATGACAGTGTGACAATAACTGGAGCTAACTTCTTATCACGAGCTATGAGAAAAACGATAAATCACATGAAACTGTATAATTTACATATTGAATTCCAGGCAGCACACGACTGAAATTTCTTTGATAAAGGAACATCAGTGAAGTGAGCCTTTCCTTCATTCAGGATTTCTTCAAGGGCACTCTTTCTGGATCAGGGTCAGGGAGCAGAATCTATAGTAAAAGGCATTTACTTCACTGAGTTGAGATGACGGAGGACAGAACTCCCAGTGTGTGAAGAGGCTGAAAGATGCAGAACAGAGATTTGGAGACAAGAAAATCATTCATGAAGTAGCTTCAGAATCTACCAAGAGATCCCTGGATTCTTTGCTAAATATTGAGACCATGTGCATAATGTGCTAACCCTAGGGGTTGGACACAGACCAAGGAGCCCTGGGCTAGAGTTCTAGAACTCACGCAGACATGGAAATTGTTCAAGTTTCCACCAATCAGAACAAAAAATCTGCAAAGATTCCTCAGGACCTTTGGTAAGGCCCACCATGGTCCTTAGTAGTGAGGACAATATTTTGTCTAAAATGATTAAAAAAATCAATAGAAACAGACAAAATATGAGATGATAGATAAATAGAAAATGACATTCCAAAGCTATTAAATCATATGAAATTATGCAAAAATTCTTAGAAGAGGGAAAGGGTAAGGATATAATAAAAAAGACCTAAAAATTCTAGAGGTGAGAAATATATCTAAAATTAAAAATCTCCTGAGTGGAATTGATAGGAGTTTAGGCATTACTGAAAAAAATAAGTGACTATGAAAAATATTCCTTTTGAAAATTCTCAAAATAAAGGATACAGAAAAAAAATGTATGTGTGCAGTTCACATAAGGAAAGAAGAAAGGGGAACAGAAATATTTTTGAAGAGAGTGTGGCTAACTATGTTCTAAATATGGTAAATATATGAAGACTTTATATAAACCAACCAATGAGAGATTCTAGACAGACCAAAACTATATAAACATAACCATAATGTCCCATTGCTGACATTCAATATAAGGGAGAGATATTGAAAATAGACAGGGAAAAGAAAAAGACACGTTTAGTACTGACTTCAGGCTAGGCAAGTCACAAAGAAATTTCAGCAAGGAGATGATTGAGATATTGAAATTAGCACAGATTTTAAAGCAGCCATGTAACTAGCTCAGTGAGGTGAAAGCAAATTGTTCTATAAAGAATGAAGAGGAAACTGGCAGAGAAAATGAAAACAGAAGAAAATATGATAATGTCAATTTTAGGACTAAAATATTGGCACTCAAACTAACAATGAATGAACATGGTAACAGAATGGAGATAAAAGAGGCAAGAGAAAAAAATCAATAAAAATCAATCACAAAACATAAAATTGTCAGAGTTTACAGCTAGCATAAGTGTTTATTTAGAAATACTCAATATCTTCAAATTATGTTTTTATATTAACTACAAGCTTGAAATTAAAATGTTGATTAAGTCAATGTGAAGTATCACCTGAAATATAAAATACTTAGGAATAAATTTGACAAAATAGGGGTGAAAGACTGAGAAGAAAAGTGATCTAAATTTGGAGCATAACAGAATTCAGATCTAGCTTTCATTTTTCCTTTCCTTTCTTTTTCCTTCCCCTTGCCTCCCCTTCCCTTCTCTTCCTTTCCCTTCCCTTCCTCCCCTTTTTGCATTAACTTGGGTTCTGAGCGGGTCCCATAAAACGTATTTGCCATGTGCCCTACTCTTCGCACTCACTACGGTTCCCCGACATCACATTCCTGATACACGCAATACAGTCGCGCCAGACACCCACAGGTTTACTCCCTAATGTCATTTTATGTAATATTATAAGTGATTTCTTCTTCTTTCTACACTCTACCAAAGAAATCTCTCATACCTCTTTCTGCCATCTTATATAGATATTTTTTTTCTTCATAACACTTACCTTCTGTCACCTCATTGCAGTATAGTTTCATGAAGGCAATGACTTAATCTGTCTCTATCACTTGCACTATAGACTTAACACATATGTTCATTAAAACATTATTTGGTTTTATCAAAAAAGAAGGGAACAGATGATCAGCACTAACAAACGACTAATTCCAATACTCAGTTATAAAGGCAAATTGAAGAGAAGTTCTGAGAGCACATTCACTGCTGAAATGGAAAGGTCTAAAATCAGCTGGGAGAGTCTAAAAGTGACAGGTTCAATTACAGTCACCTGAAGCTTGTGCCATCGTTTCTAGGGTCCTTCATGCCATCGCACCCTGGAATAAGGGCTACAGACATTACTGTCTCTCAAACTTTGGATCATGCAGAGTCAGCATGTCTTCATATTTTCTATCATAGGAAAAAGACACATTAAAATCAATGCACAGAGAAGCGGCTAGCTGTAAATTCTCCAAGCCATGCAAACATTTTGTAAAGAGAAAACACCTTTATTTCCTAGTTGGTCTCTTAAACCAGAGGTAGCTGCATTCATAACCTAATTCAGTAGTGGCTGAAGACATCTCCCTGCATGTATAAATTCCTAACTCTGTTCACTAATCAGTTATATACCGAATACAATCATTAACATGAAGCTTGGCATTTACCTTGATGATTGGTGGCACAGAATGCTTGGAGTATAGAATCAAGGCAGATTATTAATCTCAAAATGTAATTGAGATAAACTCTCTGTTCCAAAAATCTGCTCACAGAAGAAAATGTACCCCTGGAATACATTTATATTACCATTTTAGGTGGAAGGACATTGGACTGGGGTATGTGTGTGCATTTGCACATGAGTGTGTCTCTGTGTGTGTGTTTATAGTTTATATACTCTTTATAAGCCTCAAATTCTTTTTGTTTGTTTGGTTCTTTATTTTTCAATTAAGGCAGTAAATTAATCAAACTGCAGTTTTAAAAGAAGAGTAGCAGTAGGCAAGACGACTACATTCTGTCGGAGTGTGACTGAGTTGCAGAACGTGGAGTATGACTGAGTTGCAGAGCACTTCGCCTCATCTGAAATTAATTTACTACCTTGACATATTGCAAATGAACCTTGTTTCAAATCAATGTCTCATTCTTGGTAACTCTCATCTCCCTACTGAAAATATTCAGTTCTTTACATTGAGTATGCCTGCGAGATATTATAAATGCATGGATAGTATATAAGCCTAAAAACATATATGAACTCTATAACCCATATGTTAATGATAATTATCTTGATTATTTGCTTACTTTTAAAATTTTTATCTCTTCCTTTATACTTGATTTTATTACAATTATAAGCGTTTTGCTTTTTCCTCTGTAAATTTAATTTTGGTACTTTTAATATATAAAATTGAAAAACAATAGCAATATTTCCTTATTTTAAAGATAGAAGAGGATGGGTTTTGTCAGCCTGGGGGCAGGGGCAGTGGGGACAAATAAGGTATATATTCTCAAACACCACTTGATCTTCAAAATGGTGACAAAGGAAATTTGTATTTGATCAGTCTCTGGTTAAACCCTATTTCTTTTTAATTCCACTATATTTGCTTAGACAAACATTAACATATTAAGTATACTTAGTGTTTAAAAGTTTAAAGTCCTTTCCCCCCCACACTTTTTGTGAGTTATAAAAACAATTGCACCTTTAACTTTTTCAAGTCCTGTTGCATCTTCACCTCCGTTAACACTTGTGTTTAACGCTGTTGACGCCGTTAACTCTGCAATCATGAGTCCACAAGAACTGAATTCTTTCTTACAGAGATGGGTCATGCAAGAGTAATTATCCCCCAAAATGTCATAGTTTGGAGTGCTCCTTTTATATCACAAAAGCAGAGTTTTCTGTATACAACAACGTAGCTTTTCTGATAAGGAAACAAGTTGAAGCCTACTTACCAAAAAGTGACTTTCACAGCAGTTCATTCTCCACACTGTGTTCACGTAAACAAGTTTCCCTCTCTTTGCAACGTTACAGTGGCTTGAGCGATCAGCCAGCAAGACCGAAATGACAGATTGATTGATGACGATCAAGGCAGAATAGAATCTCACTTGCTCTTGGTGACTACATGATCGTTTCTTTACTAAGATCAGCCAAATTTAGTTGCGTCAGGAAAGCCAGCAAGCAGGGTTTGAGGCAAGCTCAAAGAAAGGAGAGATGGATGAAGAATGTGGAGTGTTTGCTCTGTCACCCTCGGGACACTGACTAGTGTTGTACCGTGTGCATATAAATACCCGCACATGCACACATAATAAATACCTGGATATATGCATGAGTGTGACTGCGCGTGTGTGCATCCGAATTCAGTCACCATGACACAGAGCAAGGAGCAGATTCCCTGCCCCAGGTGGGTGAAACACAAAAGGAACTTCTGGAAGGCATGACCCCAAGGAGCAGTGACATCTATCATTTAGCAAGTGAGCTTGAGAAAGGGACATGGAGAGAATAGCCTGTCAGTCCTGGAAGCCTGGAGAAAATTACCCAAAAGAGAAGAATATTCACTCTCATTTAAATTTTGTTCATGTTCCAAATGAATTCCCTTGGCAAATAAATTTTAATAAAACATGCTATGTTTTATGTGAATCAGCTCCCTCCTAAGGCTAGGCCTTTATTTAGCTACTTAGTATGTAAGTAAAGTATCTTTGATTTTTTTCAGAAAAACACTATCAGTCTTGACCCAGTTAAAAAATCACATTTCTTGTGATGCCAAGAATATACAGATATTGAAATAGGAATTTTAATATGTTTTATTCTTATAATTTCCCTAGAATGAAAAAAATTTCATTTTTATGCTTATCTAGAAACTTTTCTTTTTTCTTTTAAAGGAAAGGTGCAGGCAGGAATGAAGCTGAATAGGCAGACAGGCAGGGAAACATTTTATTCTTTGATTTTTTTTATTTAGTTGTTCACACTGGTTGCTTCCCCCCAGGGCTCAGGACTTGAACCCAAGGGTGTGTGGCCTGTGCTCATTCAGAGTGATTGACCTAACCTGTACTCTGCCAGGGCATGGTTCGCTAGAAACTCTAAAAAATAAATTTTAAATGCATAACTAATTAAAAAACATTTTCACAAAGTGATATTGAAACCTTTATTTGGTAGTCAGCTATTGATCTTATAGCTCCATTCAAAAATAATTTTATTTAATAATTGATAGTTGCCTATTTATGAGCAGAAAAGAGCTCTTTTTCTTGAATTACAAAGTATATAGATAAAATTTGGTTCCTATGCGAAATAACATTTTAAAATAAAAAGGTTGTCTTGTCAATATAATTTCTGTGTTAAATTAATAAAATATATTGGAATTATATACAAATAAAGAACTTAAACTACAACCTATATCTTAATCCTAAACACACACACATACACACACACAAAGGAAATATAAGCAATTTTCAATCCCTCCAAATAGAGATTAACACATTAACACACTGACTAACAAATCCTATAGTAAGAAAGGTCAGTAACCAGGTAACTATATACATTTAACTCTTTAATAATAAAAAATGTATTATTTTGTATACATTGTTTGAAACTATATATTCGTCTAATATTTTGAGTATTTTATAGACTATTAAGTATTATGATATATTAAAGAACATGTGCATATTTTGAATTATTTTATATTGTTAGCATATTTCAAACAGTTATAGTTTTAAACATATTGATGTCATCAATATATTAATATGATGTTATCAGTATGTATTAAACCAACAAAAACATAAGAGATATAATGTTTATTATTAAAAATTTGCATTCCTTTCAAATTAGTTTTATAGGAAAGATTCCCTTATGGGAAAAAGAAGACTCCTTCCCTGGAGAAAGAAGTAGAGTAACAGAAACAAGAATAATCTGGTAATTGGTATAAAATGTTGGCAATTTTACCATATTCTCTAAAATCAATAAACATTACTTAGCAAAAGAGTATACCTTAAAAATCAATCTCTAGAAAACTATTTCAATAAAGGCAGGGTTACTTAAAACATCGAATGTATTTTTTTCTCTGGGGGAAAGCTTAGAGATGTTAAATAGCTTTAGATTTTATTTGAAAAATATTTTAGGTGCTCCCTGCTGGCTGAGGCCACTGAGATGCCAGCGAGTAGACCACATACATCTCAAGGACCTGGGTTCAAGACCCGTGGCCAGGGTGAAAAAACCAAAAATCAACTAAATTAATAAAGATGCTTCTTCCTCGTTTTTTCCTTCCTTCCTCAATTTTTTAAATTCCTTCCTTCCTTCCTCTCTTAAATATTTTTTAATCGTTGTATCTGGGAAGAAAGGAGAAGAAAACTGAGTTTTCATGTTACATGACTTAATTTATACATTTATCTTCTTATTCAAAGAAGATGAGAGAATCCTGCAAGGAGTGGGCCCCTGTTTTCATTTCATCGATTCCTACGCTTTTTCTGTAAAGTTAATAAAACACAGTTATAAACATTTAAAAGGAAGGAAAAGACAGCTTCCAAAAACAGTGGATGACATACTCTCAGCAGTTCTATTTTTATAATACGTCTTTATCCTTATTTCAAGCGTGTATTGTTTTCCAAGAAAGATTACTCAAGCAATTTAAACAAAGACTGGGGCAGGGGCCAGAAGTCACCGAGCCGACTGGGAGGCCAAGCAGGGCAGGTCGCTCCTTCGGGGAAAGAAACTTGGTCATGACAGCGTCTTCCTGAGTGGAGGGATTTTCCAGGGGACCGCATTACTAAGCCAGTAACTTCTTTCTCACTGCTCTTCAATTAATGCAAATTTCGCCACTGGAAGTAGCCACCTGTAGAAAAGTTTTGTGAGGACGACTCACAAACACATCTGCAAAGAGTGTGGAGCTCAGAAAGGCCCACTTTCCTGAGATTGTAACCTGTGAGCTAGCAAGTAGCTTGTCATTTTCAATTGTGTGTATAATTATGCCCCAAGACATATAGAAAATTGCTGCCATCTTGCTATTCATATTTTCACTGTTGCATCTACCTCTGTCTGAAAGACTTAAAAATCTGAAATGTGTATGGTTGAGGAAAAAGATCTCTGTTCTTTGGAAATATTCCAACAATGTCAGGAAAATAAATGTTAGACCATAAATATAATTCTTTGATTTTATGTTCATTAACTTGCCCAAAGTTTTTGTATTACACTTTTCTTGTCTTAGAGTATATTCGGTCATTTTGAAAAGATCTTGGTTATGGGCAGGCATCTTCACAGAGGACAAACCTGTGAGCGCAGGCATCATTAAAACAACAGCGGTATTTGGAACAAGAAAGGAGAGAGAGAGAGAGAGAGAGAGAGAGAGAGAGAGAGAGAGAGAGAGAGAGAGAGAGAGAGACACATAGAGAGAGAGAGACGCACATTTTCCAAACGACTTGTCTCAGGGAAACGTCTACTGGGAACACTGAGTGAGATAAATTAGATACTTTGGACTATCATGCAGATATTCCATGCTCATAAACTCTTAAAAATGATCTATTAGTTGTCTTGCTAGGGTGTGTTCAATTATTTTTAAACCTAATTAGATATGCTAGAAGGCATTTAGAGGAAACACTCTATTCCCATCAGCATTTTGTTTTATAGACTCCTGATAACAATGTTTCCATCTAATGATACAGAGCAGGAAAAGACACTGCACTTTGGATTTTGTTCTTTTCGATTTGGAAAGTTGGTCTATTTTAACTTATGTGTTTATTATTATCCTCAGATACTGAAACATGCCGGCCTATGTGACTGCCAGAACTTTAAAATCATGGCATTTTCTTACTATTCTTCCTGAGTCTCAAGAAATGAGTATGTGGCCTTTGGGATGTGTATATTTGCATCAAACAATTCAAAAGCCAATGCTATTTTGTAACCGTTGAATATGATATGGGATATAAAATATCACACAGCTCACCACTACCTTTCTAGGATTTGGAGGCCTTCTCTTCTGAACCCATGTGACCAGCTATGTAGCCTTGTTTAAGATCCAGGGTCCCTTTGGTAAAAAAGATAAAATTTCAAATGGTCATTTCAGGTGGGTGTTTATTAACTTCTAACTCTTGGAGCAAAAAGTAGATGAAGTGAAATCAATAAAAAGTCCTGTACGTCTTAGGATGGCTGCTGGCATCACCTGGAATCTGGGCTCTGTCTGGCAGACCAGTATCGGGAGAAGTTTGGAAGGCCACCAAATTTTTCTTCTAAAACTGTAAGCCATGCAGTAGAAGACGTCAATGCCTTTTTTGCAAAGCAGCATTCGATTTCTTGTGAGAATTTGATGCCACCAGAGAAGCAATCTTAATTAAGGATATAAATAATAATGTCCCCCAGGAGGGCTGGGGAAATAATTGCCAGTGTTAGAATTCTAATGCTTTTCTTTTTTCTTTTTTCTCCCAAACTGTTCCTTTCATGTTGTAAGGCATATTGTCAATGAAAGAAACAATCCATGATGCCCGAATCTGGTGTTTTTCCAAATAAAACCAAATGTTTACTTCCCAGAATTAGCCACATCTATGTCTCCATTAAAACTGGAGACTTTTCTAGCTTCTTTAGACTTCAGTTTTAATCAAGATTAAAACTCACCCCTGACAACTGTTTTTCTCCTCCTCCTCCTCCTCCTCCTCCTCCTCCTGCTGCTCCTGCTCCTGCTCCTCCTGCTCCTGCTGCTCCTCCTCCTCCTCTTCTTCCTTTTCTTCTTTCTAACACTGAATTAGACTGGGCAATCTTAAAAAGGGGCTTTGGCTGTGCTATTGGTTTTTGTCTTGTAATGCCTCAGCTGCTGGCTTCGGTCAGTGTCCTGATGCAAACAGACACAAATCGAGGCTGGCTGGCACCAGGAGGTCCCAACCTGATTTTGACAGAGGACCTTCGGGCAGTCACACGGGGCAGCATGTGGCTCAGTTCCCGCATCTGATTGGTATATTGAGACAATCTCGACTCCTAGTCAAAAGCTTTGTGGCTCAAACTGCAGCTAGTTGATATCAAGCAACTCGCTGTTGTCTAGTGCTGCCCTAGCAAAGTACCAAAGCCTGCGTGGTTTCAACCACAGAATCACCCTGGTCATACTTCTGGATCAAGGAAATTCGACTTTGAGGTGTCAGCAGGATAGGTTTCTTCTGAGACCTCTGTCCTTGACTAGTCGACCATTGTCTTCTTTCTGTGTCTGCTCATGGTCTTCCCTCTTGGTGTCATGTCCTAATCTCTCACCTTGACTCATCTTTCTCCTCTCTCTTCTTGACTATTGCTTCTCTTTCTTTATTTTTTCTCTTTAATCCCTCCCTCCTCATTCTCTCATCTGTCTATCTAATATCTATTCATCCATCCATGCATCCATCCTGATATCCAAGCATCCATATATTCATGCATCTATCCATCCATGCATCTGCCCATTCATCCATCCATACTTATCACTTTTCTCCTACTTATCCTCTTTCTTCTCCTTTCCCTCTTATTAACTAACTCAACTAGGTAAAGTCTTAATGGAAGTAATAGAAAGACATGGTTATTAGAACTAAAATAGGTTATAAATTAATTGCCTGACAGTTGTATAAAATGGTGAAGTATCTATAATACACAATGATATCAACAAATAGTATAACAAAATATTAATTTGTAATTACACTTTGAAAGTTTTTCCTCTGAGTAATTACAAAATGAGTAATGACTCTATTGATAAAGAATAATTAGCAATGCAATTAATACTTGACATGAAATGTTTCCTAGACCTGATGTTGAGCTTTAAAATTAATCTTGTACCCAAAGCTAGGGTATATAAGTACTCTTTGACAAATAAATAGCATGCAAACTTATAGTTTTTTAAATAAATGTCTATATAAATGTGTGCATGTGCATATTTGTGTATTACTTATTATTGTATTTTCTTTTAATGGACTTGGGTAAATATCTAAAAGATGCATTCAGATGTGTAAAAATAGATAATTGGGCAGGATCACTTCTATGATCTGTCTCTTGTCAGAATACAATGGAAAACACTCAGTTGAAAGACTGAGAGGCAGCCTGTCAACGCTGGTTTGCAAAGAGAAACGATTGAGATAATTAATCTGGATGAGAGAAACCACTTCCACAACCTTGAATTTGATGATTTATGAGGGAGGGGTGATGGCAGAGGAAAATGTAGCGATGGTTTGGCTAAGTAGGATGAAAGGGAGGAAAACAAATCAAAACATTCTTGAAGAAAGAAAATAGGTAATATTTCAATAGCATATGTAGTAAGAATTGAAAGGAGAAGTCATGAAATTTTGGAAATAATAAGTATTGACTTTGTTGTCTTTAGTTGGTAAAATATATTTTTAAAGAAAATATTTAACCATCTTATTTCCCTCTGTATAGACATGAAAAACAATTTGCAATTTATATCAAGAAATGTAATTGTATCTTACTGCTGAAACTTCTTTTAAGAATGAAGAAGCTGTGTTTAATGAAAGGTATTTGATTATTTAAAATTCTTGATGGATAACATTTTAAAATTTCCAAGTGGCGTATACATACCAAAACCCATGATATGTAATTTGTCATATATTTAAAAAAAGATTTTTATGTAGTCAAAACTCCATTCTTGAAAAAGAAAACTTTGTTTTGAAACAAATTTGCAGAAGAGTTGTAAAGACAGTACAGAGTTAGTTCTCCTGTAGACAGCCCTCAGTTTCCTCTAATGCTATTTTAAATAACTATCATACAAGTATCACGATGAAGAATTTAAGACTGTTACCATATAATTAATTCAACCATAGATGTTTTTATATTCCTTCAAGCTTTCTACTATGCCCCTCCCACAAGAAGAAGCAATGCTTATCTTAGTCTTCCACCATATATGTTGGTTTCTCTGTCTTTCCTTGTTTCATGGTCTTGATATTTTCAGAGTGTTAATCTGGCATTTCGTACACTGTCCATGAATAGGGATTTGTTTTCTTGTGGTTAGGTTGGATTAAAAAAAATTAGAAGACCACAGAACTGAGTGTTCTTATAATGTTCTATAAGGACATCTAAGATGTCAATTTTCTTTTTATGATATGTCAATCACAATCACTTGCTTAGGTGCTGTCTGCTTACAGTAAAAGTACTGTTTCTCCTTTTCCACTTTCCATTTAAAGTCAGTTACTAAGCCCAGAATATTCTGCAGTAAGGGAAATTAAGAGCTACCTCTTGAGTAGAGGTATATCAAGGCATTTATAGCTCTAAGTCCTATAATAATTAATGAGCATTTAGAGGAGGCACATTGAAGATAAGAAAATATGCTCTTATTTCTCAAAGTTGTATCTGTTAACTTAAGGTCTCCCCTCCTAAATCACAGAACTTGCCTGCAACAATTAATGCTTCAGTGTTCTTGTGGTAACTTTCTATTTGCCTTGTTCCTTATACATTTATCATTTAGAAATATGCTGTTGGGATGAGTCACCCCTTATCTCCCATTTATTTATTAATCTGCTTTTTATTAATATCATTGCCAATTCGTGAACATTTATTTTACTCTTTAGGTTATAACTCTACATTACCTTTATTTAATTTGTTGCTCAAATTATTCTAGCTTTGACTGTTGGGAATTCATGTAGTTTTGACCCTGGGAAAAAATTGGTTTTGACTTAATAAGTTATGATAAAAAAAAAAAGAAGTTGCTATAGAGGATGAAATAGACAGAGTAAATGTATACATATAAATAAATTCACCCTCCCAATGATGAACCAAGTTTGCAGTATTTAATTGACTCTAAGTCTCAAAATGTGGTGCTGATTTTAACAACTGATTTTGTCTTAACAGCATGAAAGTCTGTCTTCTTCTCCAGTGAAGTTTTTATTTTCAAAAGAAGAGCAAACTAAAATATTTTGGCTCATCTGAGTTTATCTGATGAAATATCTAAAGGAAGATGCCAACCATAACTAAGAGATAACCAAAGCCATAGACCCCTATGATATTTGGAATGTCCATGATTCCTACATGAACTTTTAGGTGGTAATTGTGTCAGCAACAAAAGTTATTAAGAAAAATCAGTAAAAAACCAGATGTACCTACTGGGATACATCTACTGAAAGACTTCATATATGAGGCAATAGCGAGTTTTGTATTTTTTGTTTTGATTTTTTTAATTCATTTGCTGGACCCAGTTTTTGAAAGCACGCAGTCTGAATAATTTACTCTTTATTTTTTGATTCATTTACTAGTAAATTCAATAAGCACGATGCTTATATTAAGTCAAAATAGTTGAGTCAGTCCATCAGCGATTTAACACATAGACTATATGTGACCCTCTTTTAAGAAAAACTAGAGAACCTAGCAGGAACATATTTTCAGGTTAACATTCGAGGAAAACTGCGAGGTTAACTATAGCTACTAACCATCAGAGAACTTTTTATTTTATTATAGACACTCTAGTTTTTTTTCATTTTTGAGCACTACTCAGTTATCAGTTTTTAATCTAATCTTAGAAATATTGTTAGGCACCGAAGATATGAATTTAATTAGCTGCTTACATTGTGAATTGAAAAATACTATTTCTAAGCCTACAAAATGGATATATAAGGTTTTGGTTCTCTTAACTGCAGCACATGTAATATTCAAAAATTATAATGCCAAGTCTAATTTTTGGATTACTTGTATGTACTTGCAGAAGGATAGAATCATATTTTTTAAGCGCAAATAAAAATGGAAAATATTATTTTATACTATAGGTAGAGATGGCTTCTCTGAATCTGACAATATGATACATTGAAGAACTCTCGAGAACTGTATCCCACTTAGCCTTTACTTTTGTTCTACGTCCAGTGTCGATAATATTTTAAATTTTAGTGGAAGCATATTTTGAAGTTTTACATATACATTAAGATTATGAAAAAGTAACAAACTGGTCTTGCTTTATTATTAGTTCATAAGGCCTGACACTGACCATGCCATACTTGCCCCTTTTGTCAGTACTTTTTAAAGGTCTGAGATAATGTAAATGTCGAAAGAATGAGCGAATGAAGGGGTGAAATGATAAAACAGTAATGATCATTGCATTGCCCTCTTTCAATAATTTCTGACTTTATTTTCATGGTAAATGAAAATTTTACTGACATTTCATGAATTGCATTGATACAAGGCTATAATATAATGTGAACTGAACTTTATTCTTATAGTTATTTTATTTCATAAAAATTTTTCCCACAAACCTTTGAATATATATGACTACCTTCTAGCAATGTAATGCTTTCATTCATTTTTGGTCAGTGCAAATCACCACATTCCTCTTCTCTAAAATAGAAAAGGAGAACATTATATATGACTTTTAGAGTAGGTTTAGATGAGATTTATAGGGCAATAAATAATTATAGCTAATAAATCATGTATAGTCAATAAGCAACTACTCACCACACGATATTTAGACCAAACATTTGATACTGCTAAAGTGTGTGATTTTTTATGCTCTTTTGGTAATTTGAATTTTATAACTTATTTCTAAAATTAGATAATCCTATTTTTCTCTTGATAGGAGAAACCAAAAGGAAAACAGGGAATACATGCAGTCATATTTTTCCTTTTCCTTGTAAGTCAATTTGTCCAAAATTGCAATTTCACAAATTGCAAAGATGAAGCAAATTTTTTTTTACTCTGAGGCTAATACATCAAAACAACTCCATTTGAATTATCTGTTTGCAACTTTGAAAAAGTTGATACATTTACTGATTTGTTTATACCAGCAATGGAATAAGCAAATTGCTTTATAAAAGGAGAACTTAGCTGTGAATTCCACTAACATTGTCAGATTTCAAAATTAGGCAGCCATTTCTATTCCCTTAAGAGGTTTTATGTATCTATGGACTTGAAAAGAACTCAGTTCAAACTCCACCTTAACCAATTACAATTACCTGCTTCATGACTTCGGCAATTTGCTCTTTGTTTCTCTGTTATCTTTTTTCTGCCAATGCAAATAGCAATGACAATATGTGGCCTACTAGGAAAATAGTGTGCTATGAAGAATGCACCCAATGAAGAGGTTCTGTTATGACTGACACTGTGCAAAAGATGAAATGCAATGATCTGAGGTGAAACTTATTACTTATAATACAAAATTTTAGCAGCTGTAATTCATGAACAATTAGTACGCATAGTCAATTGAGGTTTGTCAGGCCTCCTAGATCTGGAATTTTCTTCCCCTTCCAGATTTGGAAAGATTTTAAGCGTTATTGTCTGTGTTAAGAATTTTCTTGAAGAAACATTGCATCATAACCTACAGGTTCATATTGTACATATTTGCAAGCCAACACCTGTAAGTTCACCGACGGTCCAATCTATCCTTCACCATGTAATTGACTCCATAATGACCTTTCTGATCTTTTTTTCTCTCCTCTCCTTCTGTGAATTCTGAGATGCACAGATTGATTTTCTTATACTCTATAAGCCTAGTATGTCTTCTTCACTCCTTTTTATTCTTTGTGTCCCCTGCTAGGATAATTTCAAATGACTTATGTTTGAGTTCACTGGTTCTTTTCTATGTTTGATCAAGTCTGTTACTGAAATTCTCCCCTGAATTATGAAGTGTAATTGTTGTATTCTTTCGCTCTGCAATTCTTTTTCATTTTTTTTCTAATGGTTTCTGTGTCTCTTTAATGTGATTTTTTTCGCGTATAGTTTTTATTTATTCATGAAGCATCTTTACTTTTATTTAGTTGTTCACACTGGTTGTTTTCCCCCAGATCCAGGACTAGAAACCAGGGGACATATCTCCAGCTCCTTTGGAGGTGATGGACTCAACCTCTACTCCACCAGAGCTTGCCTCATGTATAGTTTTACTGACTTCACTTAACTCTGTTCTCTTGTAGCTCACTGAGCTTCTGGAATACATGAATTTAATTTTGTATTGATCAGTCAAATTATATACCTCCATTTCTCTAGTCAGTTACTAGAGTTGTATTTTGTTCCTTTTGGGAGTGTGATGCTGCCCCGATTCTTTGTTTTTTGTAGTTTGAGTCCATGTCTGCATCTTTAAAAAAAAAAAAAAACCTTCTCTTCTAGTCCTGGCCTGTTCAGCAAAAATTTTTCAATCAGCCTGTCTAGAGATCCAGGATCCTCATAAACATCTTTGTGAATGTGCACACACACTTCCTAGTTCTTCCTTTGTGGAAATTTCAAGTAAGGGTCTTCTCCCAGTTTTGCCAAAGCCATGCTGGCCACTGCAAGCCTCCCTCAGTCTTTTTCTAGAAGAGTACATGAAACACTGGGAGGAGAGTCAGCTCCATTCTTGCTTTTCCTCCTGAAGACCAGGGCTCAGGACCCTGCACCCTCTCTCAGTCCTGCAGAACCCTGCTGGCAGCCAAAAGCTGCTCCTCTCCTTTTCCCCTGAGGGCCACTGCAAGGCCAGGAGCTGCTGCCAGCTTCGCTCTCCCTCTCTCCTGAAGGATGGGTGCAGCCCTGAGCAGCTGTTCCAGTCCTGCAGGGCTGTGAGAGCCCTATACTCTGGCTGGGTCTTTAGCTGTTGGCCCCGCCTGCTGTCCCCATATTCCAGTCATAGGCCTCCATGCGTTGAGAGAGGACAGAAACCCAAACCCACATTTGGGGACGGAAACCCAAAAGCTATGGGATGTTGGGTGAGTAGGTACTTCACTCACTCTGTCCCGTGAAGGAAAAATCATGGGCTGAGTGGCTCTCTAGGAGCAGAGCTGTGGGAGGGAGCGCCAGGAGGGACCCACACAGATAAAATGAAGTTGCTCTCAGCCGTTTCAAAGCCCCTTTCCTCAGTTTTGTGTTTCCCTGGTGAGCTGCAAATTCTTAGCTGGATTCTGGAGTTCTCATCAAGACATGCTGGCCCAGATCCTGTTTTGTCAGTGCTTCTGTGAGATGAGAAGGCCATGGCTTTCCCAGTCACTGTCATGCTGGAGTTACTGCTGGGATTTGTTTAAAAAACCTTAGGGCACTAGAGGACTTCTGACCAAGGCAGGCTGCTGTCCAATAAAGCGCTCTATTCACATTTTACCAAGATTTTTTATTTTCCTAAATGAGTTAAGGTTTAGGGACCGTATTTTAAAGGTGACTGAAAGGTATACTTTTTCTGACATGAGAACCTCCAGGTCTGAGGTCACAACTCCAGTTGTCAGGATGGGTTAGATTATCCTGCATCAAATGGAAGTGGTTGAAGGCATCAAACATGTGTTTGTGAACTCAGGAAAGTCCCTGCGACTTTCAAGGCAGCTCTTCTCAGGCTTCCTAGGCTGACAGAGGCAGTGGCAGCCGGAGACTCAGCTTTCTTGGTAGAAATGTCGGGAGGAAGCCCTAGCAAATACACACTTTGCCCTGAAAGAAACATTTCTCACCACCCCCTGGTCCGCGCTAGTCACTGCCTCCTTGAGAGCAGAAGGCGATTATAATCCTCCCTTCATTCCGAGAGGCTTACAACTGGTTGTGGAAGGTCTGGGGTCTCTCCCACAGCAGGAGAAAGAATGTGAAAAAGTTGAGACTTTCAACAAGAAGTCTTTCCCAATGCTTTGTATTAATTAAATGGTATCAGAGAAACAAAACAGAAGGGCTAGGCTGCAAATTTTCGTCTCCTTCTATGAACAGCAGAAATAGGACAGATTTGTACTGTGCTTTTGCTGCAAAATAAGTTTTAAAAATGGGCTAAAGGTGGTTGTGAAGTTCAGAATTGTGTTTTAGAAATTTCAAGTGTCGATTTTTGCAAATGCAAGGAAATTGGAAACATACCTGAGATCAAGAACAGCATCAGAAGGCAAAAGTAAGTGATTTTTACAGGCATAGCCAACACAAGAATTCCACCAATAATTACATTGGAACATTGTAGCAATCATACCGAGCCTTTCAAAAGAGATGTATCATAAAGAAATACTGTACGCTAAGACTGAAAAGTTTTGGTGACCTATAATAAAAGGAACCACATCATAAAATAACAAATGAGCTCAGGAGACTGCTCTCCTACTTTCCCTATAGATGAGGTCATTATTTTATTCTATTTAATTGGTAGCAAGAGTGCATATTTTGTCCTATTTTTTTCACATTCACTGACAATTTATATTCAATAATTAAAAATCAATTTAATACATTTAATGCATGTATTCAATAAAT
This sequence comes from Solenodon paradoxus, assembly GCA_004363575.1. Classification (NCBI taxonomy): domain Eukaryota; kingdom Metazoa; phylum Chordata; class Mammalia; order Eulipotyphla; family Solenodontidae; genus Solenodon; species Solenodon paradoxus. The sequence continues at coordinate 114,541 of RJWH01000433.1, forward strand.
TAAATGCTTGATATGTCAGTGCATCTTTTATAAGTGTACGTTCTCACAACTTTTGACAGGTGTGAAAAATCTCCACCTTAATGAAGATGAAGCACATTTCTTACCCACACACACTTTGTGTTTTATTTTTATGTTTGATCCATGATCTGTTTTGGATCATTCCTTTCCCACGATGTGCAAAAATAGAGGAAAATATTTTAAGAAAAAACCAGAGCATAGGAAACCAGAAGAAAACAAAAAGTAAGTTTACATGAACATGTGAAGTACAAAACAAATTCCTTCTCAAGCAAGAACACACTGATACATAAAGTCAGCAAGTAAAAATATTTAGTAGAATGTTCAGGCAGTGCAAAGTAACTGGGCTAATGAGCTTTCGACTAGGTTATGCTGTGTGAACATATTCTACAATATCAGGAACTTAAATAACGCGGTTAAGACGCACTCATAGTCCAAGGCTGACGTGTGTCATCAATGGGACACTGCCCGGTGCTCTTACTGAGACATTCGGACTGACAGTTTCCACCATTTTACAAGGCTGCCGTCTCCAAAGGAGATGCCAGTCTTTATCACTGCAGGGGACAGAAGCATGTGGCAAAATATGCTTAAGCTCTTCAGTGCTTCTACCTGAAAGTGGCACAATGCATTTTCCATCTATATTCAGTCAGACTCATGACTGTTCCTGCCTTCAAAGTTGAGCAGAAACAGACTCTTATTTCTTTTTACTGTGTTTGCTTTTTCTTTTACTTCTCCACCACCCCTAGCTGGATTGGGGTGGCATTAAGATCTAGCTTTAGATAGGTTTAAGGTGTATGATGTAATGAATTGAAATATGCATATGTTGTGAAATAATAAGATTAGTTAATCCATTCATCACCTGACATGGCTACAATTCTTTTTATTTTGCTGGTGAGAATTTTTATGTGTCAATTATTTAACAGCTTTCAAGTATGCACTACAGTATTGTTGACTAGTTACCAAGTTACTCTTTACATTTCCAGAATGTATTCATCTGAAAGTCTAGTCGTGACTGCCCCAAGGGAGAAATGAAAGTCCACAGAACACATACATCTTCCACAGAAAATGACAACGAGCACTAAATCGAGTTCAGATACTAATGGATGAAAATAATTGTGTGAAGCACTGGCAGCCACTGGTGTCTTGAATCCACTTATGAAAGACACACTGTAGGAAAAATGAAGTTATTAAACCAAAACTATGGCAAAATGATTTGTCTCTTTAGGCGATCCAAGTAACTTGCTGTCCTTTATTTGCTGGGAAATCTTTCTTTCTTTACTCTTTATTTGAATTGTTAATTCACATTCCTTATATTAAGGAAAGAATAAAAAAATGAAAATCATGGATATGGATCTGGTATTTTGCAAAAGAAAAGCACAATTGCTCTTAAATGTTTGATTTCATTGAATTGACTGGTCATTCAGAAAACCTGTCAATAGTTTTATTTGCTTTTGCTTTATTTGTTTCAAATTAAGCAATGTATCACATAATAGGTGATGCATCTAAAATCCAAATATGAACAAATAAGAAAAAGTCTGGTTAATAATGCAAAAATTTGATAGTTGGCATCTAAGTAATCTGTTGAAGATCCTCAGATGTAGAATATAGCTTTGCAAATAGTCAAATGCATTTCATTTTCTTAATAAATAAAATATATTACAGCTGCATAAATAACTGAAAGTCTCTGCTCTGTAAATCTTGGCAGTGTCAGACTTAGGACGGAATATATTTTTGGGAAAGAGCTTTGGACATTTTACCTTCTTATAAAGTAGAGTAAATGTTTTTGTCCCCTTCAATATTAAATATGATATATTCTCCTTGTAAAGAAAAAGATCCCTTGCCTGTTCCCTTTTTATGATTTAAATAATGAATTCTAAGAAAACGAGTAAGCGTTAGCCAAAATCCTTTTGACAGCATTCATATAAAGCTCAAAGGTATCTGCATTATTTACATGAAATGAAATATTTCAAAATTGAAAAGTTATTTCTGCCACAAACTACTCATAATGTTTGGTAGTCATTTTACTTCTTTCAAAGGGAGGGCAGGAAAATTCCCTCAAGGAAGTGCCTGTTTTCTAAGTAAAAAGTGCCATCTGCCTCCTCATATGTGGCATTTTCAAGGTCAGGGGCCTGCCTGCATCCTGGGTGCCCAGCGAAAGTGACTGCAAGCCCAGGACAATGCTGAGGCCACGTGTCACTGGCCCAGGCACCCGTGTGGCCTGTGTGCTGTACGGGTCTCCAGGGAGAAGGAGGAGCACCCGCACCAGCCATCACCAGCTCCTGTAATCCCCAGGCGGGGTCCCGACCGCATGCTCTGCATTTCTGAATCGCCGCTTCCTCTTCTTTGATATGGATTATGCAAACCTGCCTTTCTACGTTTACTAAATTTGAACAAAACGAACTTAATTGGGGAAATTATACTTATTTTCTAACTCCTAAAAACATAGAGCTATTACTTATATTTTATATTTCTTCCCACTTGATTAACAAAGAGACTCAGATTGATTATTAACAGGTACTAATGAACTAGGCATACATTTAGACCAATTCGTAGGTGATAGCATAATGCACTTTTGACAAGAAATAATGATTTTCAGAACAGTAATTGTTAATCATACAGACCAACTACTAGAAAGGACTAGTATATCCTGACATTTGCTTTTATGTGCAAGCAGGTATCTATCTATCGAGACAGAATGTACAGATAGATACATATCTACATACACATAGATACATACATATGTATCTACATACATAAGACACTCTAACTTGCTTTAAAGCTTAAAGTAACTTGTGCTAGTGGTTAAATCCCTTAAGACAGAACAAGTAGGTTGCATATAAAATGACTGCATGCAGACTGAATTCTCTGTACTACGTAAAGTGATCCAAAAATATTAGAGTAAAACAATTGAATAGACTGTTGTATGACGTTCTTTATAACACAAGTCAAGGGCTGCGCTCCCAGAATTCACTGACTCCCAGCTTGTTCTAACCACACAGCCTTGAGTGAACCCGCTACAGTTTCACATCCCAAACTTTTGTCATCTAGAACAAGGACATATTAATATAAGGAAGACTATCTAATGACTAGGGTGGTACTAAGAAAGGAAAGAGATTAAATATTTAATGCATTGTGCAACTCATCAAAAGATTTCAAAAAATTTGTACTGCTCTTAATAAGTAGCAATGATAATGATGCCATGGAGAGACTATCACATCGTATGGAGATGAAGACAAGCTTGTAGAATCGTTTTCGACTAAAAGTGTCAAGAAAACTCAAAATCACCACTCTTTTTGATATATTTTCACTTCTCAACATTATTCTTTTGTATTCCAGATGGATCCTATAAAGCAGCACTAGCTAAATTCTTCCCTCTCTCCTCCCTCCCTCTCTCCTTTCCTTTCTTTCTTCCTTCCCTTCCCTTCCATTCCTCCCTCCTCTCTCTTTCCTTGTGTCTAGAGCTGTCAATAGTAATTGCAGATATGAACTATCTAGGAGTGTGTGTGTGTGTGTGTGTGTGTGTGTGTGTGTGTGTGTGTGTTTTCAGGAACAATTCTTTATGTTACAAAATGATACATTTTCTCAAAATTTATCAATAAAATATTTTATCCTTAATATTGGAATTTCATTAATGGAAGCCATCCTTGTTAAGCCTTTAAGCTGGATTCTTAAATACACATTATACTCTTACATCATATCATTTATTAATTAAGGGTGAGTTTTATAAGGGTAATTTTAGTCATTTCCTACAGGAATCAACATAAACTATAAAAACGAATGTACTTTTGTTGCATACTATAATTAGTTCCATTTTGAAATTGATAGAATATTTTTAATGTTTCCATTTAATGATGGCTCACTCAATTTATATAAAGAACTAAAATGTAGCTTTAAAAATCCATGAATAAGGAAACAACAAGAGCAAGCATTAACACAGATAAATGGAAACACTATGAATCCACGTGATAATTCAGTTGTAAGCTTCTAGTTCAAAGAGGCAACTTAATCCTTTTCTAAAGTTACCATTGTCATAAGATAAAAAGACAACAGGTAAAGAATCCTTGAATCTTAAGGATGGATATCATACAAGGAGAAATTCTTGGTATTCTTTACTAACCTAAATTTTCTCTTTTTTATTGTAATTTTCAGTTCTATCTATACCTATAATTTTAAAAGTGCAAATTGATTGATATTAGATGATTAGTTGCTACAGAAAAATATCACCGCTAACAAGAGCTTTGTTATTTTTTAAATGCAGCTTTAGGTAAAATAAGTATAAACTGATAAAAAGTTAATTAGGATTAGTGAAAAAAAAACTTGTGCTTTAAAATTTAGCATGGGGTTTAAGACAGTCTTTTATGCCTGACTTACATAGCAGCTTTGTCAGTATGCTAACAGAAGTATACATTAAAATTATTCGTGGGATTATCTGTTCCATAAATTAACAGGAATAAATGCCATTAATGAAATTCAAATAGACCATCTAATTTCTTGAAAATGTCTAAATTTTTTCTCAATTATTGATTTTTCATTTCAAGTAAGATAATGAATGTTATCGTCATGTGACAGTTATATTCATGAGCCTATTTGTGTTAAACCCTTATTTGATAAAGTCCTATGTTGTTTGATCAGCATTTCAAATGTTGCAGATGTATAAAATGATTGCAATTCACAAAGGACACCCTGGAGTCTATGCTAATCCCTCTGCTTGTTTTGCAGAATTCCTGTGGTCAAGAGTCTATCCCTTCATCTTTGGTTTGATGCTCGTCTAGCTTTTACTGACTTTGGGAGAATGGGGGCTGTTTTCTTTCAGACTCAAGTGTGATGACAGACAGTTTCTAAAGAAAGATGAAGGTGGACTTTGAAAACATCTGGCTTGCTGGCTGAAGCAGTGACTCAGAGACGCGGGCCATCTCTACGATAAACTGCACATTATATTGTCCTGATAAAAACCAGGAGCCCAAGAGACTCTCCCTTGTCTGCATATTTGAATAACTGGAGACACGAGTTCCAGCCAACAACTTAATTATGGACTTAAAAAAGTTGTCACTCATCTTTTTCTCTTTCCTGTATGTATTCTCTTCTAATGTCACAAGTCACAGTAAATTGCTCATTAAACTTTAAGCAACTCTCTGGCGTGGTGGCTACCATGTATAAAGGCAGTGCTCTCCAAAGTGCAATTAGAGAGACTATTATGACACAGAACAATGGAGACAATTATTTCTGAAGTTTATTAATGCTAATTAGCATATGGCATCTAAGGCAGCTGCTGATACTTCATTGCTAAATATTGAGGGACTAATTAGTGTTTGATGTTAATTAGCTTCTTTTGCATGTGCTGTGCCCTTAGATGCATACACGCGGTCACCACTTGGCTATTAAAAGTCTGGCCTTGCACTCTGCAGAACATGATGTGGCATTTCAGTGTTCTTTCAGTGTATACGGCATTCTTCTCAAAACTATATGCCTGAATAGATTCCACGGAAGCTTTAACAATGAGCTAGTTATTCCAATCTTCACTTAAAAGATACTAATGCCTCATAGTGAAGAACATCCTTTAATTTACCTCATAATTTTTCATTATAAAAATGCCTTTGATAAAGGAATGACTTTGAATGCTAGAGATCATTGGCATAAAAAGTATTTCAGCCTTCATTTATTTAAAAGTCAAACTGATTTTACTTATGCCTGCCAATTTTTATTTCATCTTTTATTTATGATTAAAATTCATTATTAAACAAATATATGAAATATGCACACTTTTCCTATTAACCAACTAAGTAACTTTTGGGTAGCTGTCTGGTTCTTTTACTACTTTAAGGGAAGCAAATAAATTTTCTTTCTTTTAGTATCTGAGATAAGAATCCTCCCATAAAACTCACCTTTTGAAGATAGTGAACATGAAGTAAAGCGAGTGATTTAGAAAGCCTTTCCGTACTGCTCGTCCAAAGTTTCTCAGACACTGTTTGCTTGGAAATTTTCCGTAGGGCTGCGGGCGTCAAAGGGTGACTAAGGGGGACTGAGTGGAACAATTTGTGAAAAAATTTCCTGCGAGGATCAGTTTTACTAGTTCACATGTTGAATAATCTTTTTCAGGCAGAGATTTCTTTGCAATTAGTAAATCTGAAATCCAATTTGCCACTGAGAGTCTGTGACTAGTAACTGTTAGGCTGGCCCAGAGGGACAAAGCGGCAGCCACACCTGGGAAAAGGTGCCTGACGTCAGACTGAGGGACTGAAGGCCACACCTGGAATCACAGGACCGATCCCCAATCACCACGTAGGAAGCCCGCGAAATTCTTCTGCTTAAAGAGCGCGCTTCCCTTTGTTCGGCGTGACTTCCCCGCCCGGTTCTGCGGACCGAGAACCTCGCCCGGGGGCGCAAACCCCGATAAAGCCCTGGCTATTCGGCTTTTTGTTTAATTGGCTTTCTTTCCTCGTGGAGCCCAGAAAACTTTTCAAAAACTTCAGTGGGCACTGCACAGCCACTTGTCAAAGCATATTCAACATAGAATTGACCAGAAAACAAGCAAAATTAAAAAAAAAGACAAAAAAGGAAGAATAGCGAATTAAAAAATAACAAATTAATTTAACATGTTGGCATACCCATTCCAGTTTTTCTAAGTTGATTTCTCATTACGAATCTGAGCTTTGGAAAATCAGGAATAAATTCACTAAAGAAATTTTCTTTTTATTCTCTCTCCATTCCTCCACCTCTTTCTAGTTCTGCATCATCTTCATAGTTTTTGCATTCCTTCCCAGTGAGCGAAAAAAGATTTCAATAAAGTTAGATTTCAGGAGGCGAAAAATGAAAGACATGAACTTTTAAAAAATTGGTTGTTTAAAATTTCTGAATATTGAAAGACAAAAATGCATACATGTAAGTGAAATAATATAGCAAATCAAATACAGAACTCAGATTCCGAAGCTCACAATAAGCCATCACCCCCTTGCATCTCAAATGCCAGAAACCATCAGGCAAAACTAATGGCCCAGAGAGGAGAGTAAGAAACCCCTCCCTCGGAGAAAAAGAATTCTTATCAAGTCCTTGTATTTCTCACACAGAGAATGCAAATGGTCCAGGAGACCAGCACCTAAAGCTATGACTTGCAAATGTGCTCCCCTGTCTGTTATCTTCACTCTAGCTTGTCAGAAGTAACCAGAGGTCTGCTGCTAACACACTTTTGTTATCCATGGATAAAGCTATCCTAGGTGCCCCCCAAGATAATAAAACAAAGTCCACTTTGCAGAGATGTTGAGACTCTGATACCAGGTGACTCCGTTCCTCTGAAAAATAATGTCATTTGCTGATTTTACTTTTGCCTGTATAATGAGAATAATTCTCATTTTACACATTATACATAACAGATGCCACATAACAGAGTATTGAGGTATGTTTTTTGACCCTCCAGCTTAAGGAACTCTGTCCTTAACAGCTCTGTGTCTCAGCCTTTCATTCCATAAAATTATGCTAATACTGTTGCTTGTGTCTCTTCACCAGAGACACTCTGCAAAACCAAGTCTGGGAGGCAAGAATTAAAATGCAAATTCTTTATGTGGATTTTGCAATATCAAAAATTTACCCATATATCTGGCAATGTCTCTTCCTTTATTGAGTCATTTCTCTCAGCAATCCAGTAAGTCAATCACCCCAAAGTTGGACTTTGTAAAAGAGGCAAATCATAGCCTCATATCTAAGTTCTATGGTTGCTTACAATTTCTCGTACTCACACTTAGATTCATTCATCTTAAATTAGCTGTCACTCTGCAAAAGAAAATTTCCTCATGCCTTTCCGAGTTCCTCTCGCTAATGAGTAATCAAATACACCTTAGGCAGATTGATAGGAGAAAAAACCAGAAAGACACTTACTAATTAATGCCTGCTATCTCCTATAGGCCTCCTAGAGTAACTCACACCTGGCATTGTTTCCACCCTAAAATACTTGAGGAAGGTACAGAAAAGGGGTGAAAACTGAGAAAGCAGGAAAGGCAAAATTAAAGAGATGGGCCAAACTGAAAGCGACAACTAATTAACAAAGAAAAGATGGGTCAGAAAGGAAGAAACGAATCACAAAATAGCTCCCCAATACCTGGCCTCTATAAAGACGGGGGTCTTTTCCCAGTCTGTCTCTTCTTTCCACGCTTGAGAATGTCTTTTCTTTTTCTTTTTCTTGAATAAAACCTTTCTTACTAAGGCTTTGAGTGGTGCTAAAATTCCTTTTGGAGACTGAACTCAAGAGAGTAACGTTGGGCAAGGAAGGCCCAGAAGAGAAGAAAACGGGCCAGGACCAGGACGTGGCTGCCCCTCTGGGGACTGGGCTTTCATGGTACTCAGCCACGACGGGGACCAGGCTGGGCGACCTATTAAAATGAAGGCCTCCCTCCCTGATCCTCTGCCAGCATTCAGTGCTTCTGGAACAGGGTCCCATCTATCACCTTCATAGAATCAGGGGTCCTGGGCTGAGGGTTGTGTCAGCTCCTGAGGGGTTTCATGCAGATTAAGGTTCTGCTTCCTTAAAGAGAATCTATCTTTCTGGTTTGATAAGGGAAAGAAAGTTCTCCTTTACAGAAGTAAATGATATTTCTTTCTTGCCAAAAAGACATATTTTGGAGGGGTGGCAGATTTTTGTTTCTTTTTATATCGTTTAGGATTGAGGAATAACAAAATTTATCTTAAAATATTCTACCTGTGAACAAAGGATAGAAAACAAACTGCAGTATGTAGACTCATGAAGCAGGGAGCGACACTAAACCTAACGCCACACCCTCCAACCCGCCCCAGGACAGGCGCCAGTGATGCTCTCTCTCCAGGTTGCAGGCCTCTGAGTTCAGGGCAGAACCTTCCTCCCACAGTTGGCCTGGAGAGCATCTGGTTTCTGTGACCCGTGCACAAGATCTTTCCTGGAGGCCTAGATTCTGTTCTAATCCAAGTTTCAGAATCACTGGTTAATCAACACTGAGGTCATCTGTATAATCACTGCAGCGTCCACCCCATTTTAGAGGAGCCTTTCCCTGCTGACTGACTGCTCTCAGGGTTCGTAAGTGAATTCACGCCTCAGGCCGCTGGGCCTCAGTAACTTCTTTGCGATTGGAAAGCACTGTGCTCAGGACTTGAGGGAGTTGGGCCTGTGGCTATATTCGCTGTCATTCACGTTATAGACAAAATATTGCCCCCACCACAGCCCCTCTCTTCTTCAAGAAGAAACTTGAACAGCTGGATGTCAACACAAACTGAGAGAATTATGGGAAGAAACTGTAGGGAAGCTGTCTCACCCCATCTGAGACAGATGCTACAGGACAGGTCTTTCAGAGGACTTTCCAAGGTTCCTGCAGCCTTCACATTTAAATCACCCTCTTTAATCTGGCTTCCCTGGATCTCCTGGCCTATTCAGAAGCAGGACCAGAGACAACCTCCTGCAAGATGGGTGCAAACCACTGAAGCCTTTGTTCTGCATAACCTCGCACAGGACTGTAAATGTGGACAATCCACACACACAACTAGTGTTGCTAAGCTTTTCTTCTTGTACCTCTTACCCATATCCCAGCCTTATTACCTGGAGAAATGCCTGTTAAGATCTGTTGTTGTCTCCTTTTTGATTAGGTTGCTTGTTATTTTGTCGATGAGTTTTGAGTTGTTCTCTATTTTGCATATAAAATCCTTGTCCAGTGTATGGCATGTAAGTATCTTATCCCGCAAAGCATCTACCTGTCAGTTTTAATGGTAGTGTTCTTCAGTGTGATTTGTAATTTAATGTAATAATCCCATTGGTTTCTTTTGGCTTTTGTTTCCATTAGCACTGCAATCAAGGTATCTCTAAAGTTGGAATTATGGAGCCTATGTTTTCTCGTATTTTATGGCTTCGGGTCTTAAGTATCTAAGTATTTAATCCATATGTAATTAATTTTGGTATTTGTGTTAAAGAGTGATATAGTTTCTTTCTTTTCTTCTGTTCCTATGGCTGTCCAGTGTTCCAAACATCATTTACTGAAGAAGAGTTCTTTTCCCTATTGTATGCTCTTGACTCCTTTTCAGAAACTTAGCTGTTCATATATGTCTGCTTTTAATTCTGAGCTCTTAATTTTCTACCTCATTAGTGTGTTTACTATTATTCTAATACCTAATACTGTATTCTTTTGATTGCTCTCCACTGTAATATAATCTGAAATCAAGGAACATAACTTCTATCAATTTATTTCTTTTTTCTAAGCATAGTTTTGGCTATATAGGCCTTCTATGGATCTATTCAAATTCGAGTATTGTTTCTCTTATTCACATTAACAATCTTGAAATTGTGTTAAACAGCAATGTTGGAAATATCTGTAGGTTACTTTGCCTTTGAACACTTTTTACTAATATTTCAACAATGTATAAAGTAGGTCCTTCTATTAAACAACTTCATAAAGAATAAAACTTAACAAAAGAAAGATTCCTCATCAGTTTGTATGTAAGAAGCTACTGCGCTGCCCAATGTGAGTTTAGTGATAATGGTTATGGCTTTGCTGTCTCCAGTGCACAGTTTTGATACTTAGTGTTAAGTAAGGATGCCTTTAAGAAAAACCCCAATTTTAAATTCAAAGTTCTAGTTTGCTTGGATGTAGGATCTGGGGTCCGGAGAGGAAGAACCAAGAAGAATTCTTAGATGTTTTAAATGGGACTGACGAGGGTCAGATGGGCACCCTGGTCTTTCATGGGAAGGGGCTGTGGGCGACCACTCCCCAGTGTCTGTAGTAGGAGTCACACAGTCACAGGGAAGAGCAGGCGTGTGGGGCGGATATTTTCCTGGAAGTTCTCCAGGACTGTGAAACTCCCCCCGTCATTCTGGTGGTCCTCAATGGGATTTATTATTCCAGGAATTTAGGGCTCTTTGCTTTGTTGGGGACCCCTAAAGGTTGATGAGGGGTAATCAAGGAGATAATCCATGAATCTTCCCAGAGGGTTAAGAAAGTGAACTCTGGTCTCTAGTGCCCAGGAGCTGGCCTGGCCTGGCCTGTGGGTGTGACTGAGCATTTCAATGCCTCCTTTGACCTCTGCTGCCTTGAAAGTTCCATCTAAAAAACCTGGGTTATGCTGTATTCAAGCCCTACATTTTTCCTGTTTAGCTTTGTTTATCTGTCTTTACTTCGTTGGATAAAAAGTAGGTGAATTATCTTGTGTTAGGTTGATATTTCTTAGGCCACATGGTCACATTCAGTTAAACAGCAAATCCCTAAAATCTGTTCTAACTTTTGTGCAGTGCTGTGATCTTTCCGATGACCTCCAAAGGTTATAACAATTAGAACACAGAACAACTTTGCAACTAAAATTCGAAAGCTCTAGTTAAAGCATTATACTTTCAACTAGATCAATGGTCCCCATTACAATGTTTTGTTTTTCTTGCTTCTTTGAATTCTGGTGGATTGCAAATCAGATATTACTAAAACATATCTAATTATTTTCTTTCATTAAAATGTCTAATTCAGAGGATAAACAAAACAAAACACATATTTTTTTTTCAGAGAAGAATGTGGCCTCTGTCTGAATAAGAGTATATTTATTATCTTAATGAGACAACATGTCCAAGTTTGTGTGAACAGGAACAATGGAAAACTGTGACTTTTAGGATGTGACAGCCATTATTCAGAGAAGTTGCAGCCTTTCCTTTGGAACAGCCAAAACGACATTTAGCTTACGTCTATTCCATCGCTATTGAAGATTTTATTTTATGTCCTTTCACCACATAGATGTATTTTTATAGCTATATAGGAAGGGCAGATAAAATCTGCTTATGAAGAGGAAATCTTGCTACCTGCATGAGGCCTTCCAAGGCCATTTAAACAACAACCAAGAGAGAGATGGTTTAACCTGGCAGGGCAGTCACAGGGAATTCATTCTAAACTGGTCCAGGTTTTTAACCACTACATAATATATAATTGTTCTTCTTGCAACTCCTGAAGGCAAATCAGTTATAGAAAAATTGCGAATGCAACGAGTAGCATGGCAAACCAAGGCGAAGAGATTCACTGACATACGTTTTCAAAAGACAATTAGGTGATACACCTATTCCTATACAAAATAGCAACATGTCAAGATGATTCAGCTTCAGAAGGAAATTATTTTTAATGATGTCTGCCTGAACTCTCAGCACTGTTTGAAGCATTGGATGATTAATCAAAGATAATTTCCTTGGTTATTTATACAAATTTTGGTGACTTTTAGGAAGCTGCTAATAACGAAAACTTCCGACTACTGTATCACTAGCTGAAAGCAGCAGGAGTGGCGTCCTGTCTGTCTGTGGTCTTCATCATTGTCAGAGTCTCTAGGGGTCTAGGTGGGGTGTGCCCATCGTAAATGCTGGGGGCATAAATCGACCGACCAACCACTTACGAGGTTTTAATTATTTTAATAAAGTGAAATCTTTATCTACAATAGAGAAACATACTCAAGCACATGTTGGTGGTGTTCATATATACTTACATAAATACATATGTTCATACTGATATATGACTTACATATGGCCTATAGAATACAGATTTTTGTAAAGTTGTCTTTCAGGGAGTTGGTTTACTAACTATACATTTTTTAAAAATGTTTTTTGTATTTGATGTATTTTAATACAGAATGTGTAAATTTAGTGGTGTGCTTAATGATATCGACATACAATAAAATTTAAACTTGGACGAATATGCAATATTGTACTATTAATGGTTTTTATATTTACATATTGTGCTATTAATGATTTTATATATGGATCTCAGACATAGCATTTAAAATTCTGTTTAATAGGCTGTAAGGTTTAAAATTTGCTTCTCACGGAGTCTGTGAGCATGAGAGAAAGAAGAGAACATGTACAAGTATGTGACTGTGTGTGTGTTTGCAAGAATGCAGCAGAAGACGAAATCATTGGCTGAAATCATTACAAAGATGGGATGCACATAATGGGGGAAGCATTAATAAATAGCTAATATTTGGAAATATAAAAAAAGTTTACAAATTCTCTGGGATATCGTAACTAAAATAGGAGCCAATTTTTTTCTTTCAAATTATACCAGAATGATTGGGAAGTTTTCTTGGTTAAACTCACTAACCAACCTCTGCTGTTTTTGAGTTCTTTACTGGAAAATCACACAGAAAAACCTGAATTTCCCACACCATGTCATTCTGAACAAGTTGACTATAGATTCTATTTCAGTATTCTGCCAAAGATATTTAAAGAGCCTCTGATTAAAACAAATCAGAAGAGAAAAACCATGAATTTCTGTTTCAGACCAATCTGTTTATTGGTGTCTGCTCTTCACACAGCATGACACATCCATTTCTTTTTGTCTTACCATTCTGTACTTTGGTGATATATATAAAGTACATAGCCACAGTCACCATGAAAATATATGCTATTTCTCTTTCTCCCCCTAAAATTCCCTCCTGTTATTTTGTTCTCAATTTCCTCCCCCTGCCTACTACCTCTTACACTTCACAAAACCTGGTCTGATTACTATAGTTTTGTCTTCCCAGATTGTCACTTAATGGATATTACAGACTATGCAGCTGCTGTATCTGATTCCTTCCACTTGGCATAGTCCTTTGAAAACTACATCTGTTTGCACCCCCTAGTGACCTAGTAGATAAGATCATGGACACAGTCCACATACAACCCAAGGACCCAGGTTTAGGAGTCAGGTTCAAGACCCAGGCCTGGGAGAAAGAACCAAGATGAACAACTAAACAAAATAAATGTTTAAAAAAATGCATCTATATTTTTCTATTTGTCAGCAGTTCATATCTATTGAATACTGAACAGTATTTCATTTTATGAATGTACCACAATATTTTGTTTCCATTCACGAATCAACAGCATATGCATCCTTTTGGCTTTGGTTGTGATCAACAAGGGTGTTATAAATATTCACACACAGGTCTTGGTGCAGCTCTGTTAATGCTTCTCTTGGGTGAATACGTAGCTGCAGGGCAGCAGGCTCAACTGGCACCTTCTGTTCACCTGTGAAAGAAACTGACAAATCATTTCCACCCTGGTTGTACCATTTCACTTCCCCAAAACAATGATAATGAAAATTTGAGTTACTAGCATTTGGTGTTGTCAGATTTTACCAAAGTTAGTCTTTCTAATATGTGTGTGATGGTACCATGGTTTTATCTTTTGTTTCCTTAGTGACCAATAATGTCGAACTGTTTTTTCATGCATTTATTTGCTACTCATATCTCTTCTTTGGTAAATATCTTTTCAAACACTTTTTGTTGGAATTGTTACTTTTGTGACTGAGTTGCAACAATTCATTGTTTATTCCGAAAACGTCTTGATTCAGATACACATCTTGCAAATATTTTCTCCCAGTCTGTGACTTTCATTGTCAATGGAATGATAGGAATTTAAATGTTGATGATGTACCATTTACTAATAGCTTCTTTCATGTTGTGGAGTCTCTGTGTGCTACCTTGGGAATCTTTGCCTGGCTCTCCATTTAAAACAACCCTCCTTACCTTTGCTTGAAATTAGCATTATATTCAAGGTGAATTAAATATTGATGCTTTAAAAAGATATAAGCTGGCATATGTGTGTTTGCTTTCATAGGAATAAAGGAGTCATATATGTAGGAGCAGCATTTTCTTTTATGCTGACAATTCTCACTATTAAGAAAAAATTATATTTTTTAATAAAATTTGAAAGCAACATTAGAATAACATGAAATAATAAAGTCATGATATATTTAACTCAAATATATTATCATTTTTGTTTAAAATTTTAGGTATATGTACAAGATATGAGTGAGATTCTTTTGCTCTTAAATATCAAAAATTGTCTATATTCAAAAATTGTTTCTTGAAACCTATACCATCTTTCGATAGAATATTATATTTAAAGGTTTATTCCAATACAAAAATGAACATTAAAAGGAGAGTTTTGACTTTGATTTGTCAAATCTGAGCATCAGTCATCTCTAATTTTAGGAAAACATTTTATCTCTCATTTGTCAGGAATTCACTATAAATTGCTATTATTTTTGTTTCAAACATCTAATATATATAAATATACCTCTGTCTCTCTCTCTATATATGTGTATACACACATATACTCAATGTCCTAAGTTAAATAAAATTTAGACACATGGGCCACAAGAAAAATAATATTATGACTCATGTCTGTCTACACAAACACATGCATATGTTGAGTATAGTTTCCATTTTTCTGCTTCATCTTGACTCTCATATCTCTAAGTGTAAAGAGTATTATAAACAACGTACTCCTGGAAAAATATTTCTCTTTCAAAGACATTAATATGGGTATGCGTCAATCTAAGATGTAATTGCACTGGTTCTTGGTTTTATTGCAGATTCATCCCTCACTTTAAAGGTTCTCTGGGTGGGGCTTTGCTTTTTTTCATCAGGGCAGAGATTCTGAGCACCAGTGTCCCTCAAAGTTCCTCCCCCAGCTCCTCAGGAAAATGGTGGGGTGCGGAGACTCTGTCTTCAGGGGAGCCCTTGGGATTCTAGTATCTGTCAGCCTCCACCTGGCTGCTACAAATGTTCAAAGGCAGACTATCAAGCCTTCCTCCATCGTCTGAGCTTCTCCTTCCACGCTCCCATTCCCGCAACAAAGAAAGTAGCTGTGGTCTCTTCTCCCCTAGCGAAAACCTCATATTTTCTGGTTTACTTGTATTGATCTTTTTTATCCTCAACTCTGTGATAGGTAGTAAAAAAGTGTGTGATGTCGTAATGTATCTATTGTTCTGTTGAGCAATGCTAACCATTAGCAAGGGTTTTACAGAAGACAGACAGCCTCCAAGTTTAAAAGAAAGCATCCATCCTGACTTTCAGTGCAGTCATATATCATGGAGAACTACGCTGTGGTCTTAGGTGGGTCTCTAGAGATTCCTGTATGTCCACGGAAGGCAGACGACTCTGTGTTGATTTCTTTCTGAAACTGAAATCTGCCAGATGCAGGCTTAGGGGCGTGCAGCACCCTCCGTCCTGTATTGAGAAGGAGAACTGTAATTAAACACACACTGCGGAATTGCAAGACAGGTCCTCATTTGCCTATTGTCGTTCTTCAGAGTCTCCGCATTGGACGAATTAGACAGCACGTAGAGTCGCTGTCATTTTATGCAAGTGTCAGTTCTTTGTGGTCTGGGCCATCTCCTTTGCCCTGCAGCGCGTTCCCTAAATGGGACAATGATGGGGTACACAGTGTGGAGACTTGGAGAAAGCTGTAGGTGTGCACTGGAGTTCTGCCAGGAATCTGCATTTGAAGATAAAGGGGCTCACATTCTCCTCTTTCCCTTCCCGTCTGTGCGCCCATAAACTATGGAAGTTAATGAATTAAAGAACCGAAGTGTGAGCATCTAAGTTCACATCTGACCTGTTCTCTAAGCACCTATTTTCTTTCCATAAACAGTCAGTACACTGAAAATCATTAGACAGAGCCCACATCTTGCACTTCCTTAGAAGAGATTTCTTTTTCCTGCTATGGTTTTTATGAAATCTTAAATGGACCCTCTTTGACAGTTTGTCTGCTGATATATTTCTACATGATTGTTTAAAGCCTAGTTACTGCCATTAGTGTCTTCTTTGTGTACTTTGCATTTGTGGGTAACTCTGTTTGCTTCACAGAATCTGATATTTTGAAATTTTCAGCAAGCAAATGTCAACACATTTATATTTTAATTCTTTTTCAGTTCTGGAAAAGTCAGCTTATTCAAATATTACCTTCATTAAAAGGATACTTTTCACAGTTATTCAGTCTTTACTTGACCTTATGGCTCTACAGTTACAGCTTTCATTGCCATCCTTAAAACAGTTATAATTATTAAGGAGTTTTCTAAATTTCAGGATAGAAGAATATAACTGCAGGATATTTTTCAAAGAAGAATCTCAATTGCTGGCATCAAAATGGAAGCAGCTATTTTTGCCTCTGCAAAATCCCTCTCACATTAGGTCTGCATGAGTAAATTGCTTAAATACAATGCTAGCAAGGGTACTTGATGGTGCTTAACACTAATTCCACAACAATAAAAACAAAATCGCTGTGACAGAGTAAGAAGAAGACTGGTTGATTACTCATATTACAGTCAGTGTCGAATGTGAGTCTCAACTCTGAACATTAACTCAAAGGGAAGATGCTGCTTCTGTCTTGTGGGCCTTTATCTTACAGCACTGAGGTGAAGCCAGGTAGATGAAAATGACTGGCTGTCTTATTAGAGACGAGCCAGAGATGTATCCCTCATGTTCTACTGAACACACATAGTTCTGCAGTATTTCCACTCGAAAATCAGAGCACAGGCGAGGAGGACGTGAATGCTGATGAACTTCTACAGTTCTCAACACCAATTGGTGTGAAGTCCAGGAGGCCACAGGCCTTTCAAGCAGACCTGGTCTTTCTCACAAGAATCCACGTGAAAACAGCACACTTATTAAGCATGAACTATAACAAACTTTATTTCCTTCTCTCATTGAAGCATCGCAAGATTGCTCCATCAAGTAAATGATGTAAACTATCGCTCAAGCTAGAGATTTTCCTATGTTTTCTAAAATACTAACCAGAAAACAATAGCTAGCTATGAAAATATTAGCTAACAATATAATTTGCTGCTAATATTAAGCAACCAGCTATGCATATAATACTTTACATAAATTTCTAATAATATATTTATTGTTGATGATTCTTGTTTTAAAATTAGGTTAGGATGAACAATTCAGAGGTCCTCAAGTGAAAGACGTAAAACTTAAATTTTCATGTATCATCATTCAATTTGAAACATAAGAATAAACGAGAGTACAAAAGAGAAAATTTACCACTTCCTCCTTTGTACCATTAAGAAAAGTATTTATTGCTCTGTAAGTTAATTTTCATCAGTAGACTTGCTCCTGAGAGAGAGTTATAGGCAAAGGGGCTTTTTTTTCTGTAAGTATTATGGTATTCATCACTTCCTGAAGAAGAACCTGAGTATGTGCTTTTGAATCAATGCATATCCACTACACTGTGTAATAATAGTTTATAATAATGCATGGCTTTAGGAAGGGTAGAAAAAAGAAAATGAAAAGGGAATTATGCTATGCAAAAAGCTACTAAAATGCATTAGAAAAAAAGTTGAAAGACTGCTTACATTTAGTGGAAGGTTTAAGAGAAGATTTTATGAAACAAATGAAAGAAGAAAGACTGGAAGAAGTGTATGAACTAGGAATAAGGCAAAAGAGAGGAGGATTTAATGTGTCCTTTAGGCATAAAAAAATTAGAAGCATAAACATCTACCATCCAGCCAGTAATTTTTAAATAGGGTAGAATTTAAGCTTTTTCTAGAAAACGAACATGAATTCAAGGTGGGAAATCCAACTGGAATTAATCCATGAAAGTCCTGAAATGAAATATTTGTTTTCAAATATTTATTGAGTGCCTTGCATTCTTTGAAGCACTGGGGATACAACAGCTTTACTCAAAAATATCCCCTCTGCAGGAGGTTTATATGCTAGAGATGAGGAGCAAGGAGGAAGAAAAACAGAAAGAAAATAGGTAGAAGTATACACGTCTGCTTTTCAGAATAAAATGCTATACTACCAATGAAAAATGATGAAGTTTGAGTCTAGTAGAGAAAAGCTGGTAATTTATAGCAAGTCCATGGGTTAGGAAAGGTCTTTCGGTACATGCTGTATTTGAGCAGCGATCCAGAGGAAAGGAGGGAGCGAGCTGTGTAAACCCACAAGAGGAGAACCTTCAAAGTCATCACTGATGATTTGAATGACCTTGAGGTGGGAGCTTCCCCTCTGGTCAAGATGCAACAAAAGCAGACAAGTCTGGGCAGAAGAACAAATGAGGAAAGAAAGCAAGAGAAAGGGGAGTCATGGAGAACACTGGAAGAAGTTGACCTTTTCCTTCATATGAGTGAGAAAGTACTGACGAGATCACTTTTACGTGTTTAAGAAATCCCTCTGGCTGATGTGTATGGAATAAAGTTTGCAGAGATTGATAAGAGAAAAGTCAGGAGACACTAAGGAGGCAATTGAAAGTATCAAGCTGAACATATCCCTTGTGTAGAGATGGTGCCAAATGGTTAAGTTCTGTATATATTACAATAGCACTTCATATGGATATGGATATGGGTTGAATTAGATAGAAGGGATTCTACACGACTCCAAAATTCTTTCACCTGAGTAGTTAGGTGGACCTGCCCTGGACTGAAATGGAGAAAATGAAAAACAACACGGAATCAACTGGCACAGAATCTGGCACAGCAGATGGAGGTTTAGAACGTTTGAAATATCTTATATATATACATATCCAAGAGGCAATGTTGAGCAGAACTAGATATAAATTTGTAGTTCAGGTAAACTCAAGTTGGAGTTATAATGGAGTCATACACTTGACAACCTTCATCATATTGAAACTGAAGAACAGATAAGCTCCCCCAAAATATGAGTGTGTAGAAATTAAAGAAGATGAGGAGGGATTTGTTATTTAACATTAAAGCTTGTGGAGATGAGGAAGGATGTCAAAGCATGTGTAGGGGAAAAAAAGGACAAAAACAATAGAATTTGGAAACATCAGATCACATAGAAGGAAAGTGAGGAAAGCATTTCTAGAATAGATGATTGATTGATGGTTCAAATTCTGCTAGAGAAGCAATGAAAAGTAGTCCTTGTACTGGTCACTGTACGGGTCTCTGGGACTTTGTGAACAACTCCTATGAAATGATGGGGATGGAAACTCAATTGAAAGGAGCAAGGGGCGTATAAAGAGAGTCAGCAAACTCTTAAATAATATGGA
Organism: Solenodon paradoxus; assembly: GCA_004363575.1. Classification (NCBI taxonomy): domain Eukaryota; kingdom Metazoa; phylum Chordata; class Mammalia; order Eulipotyphla; family Solenodontidae; genus Solenodon; species Solenodon paradoxus. Next base: position 134,303 of record RJWH01000433.1, read on the forward strand.
TGATTTAAACAGGAGCAGAATAATGCCCAGACAACTGGAGAGAATTGTGAATTCAAGTGAGGGAGTTTTAAAGATATAAGTGGAGAGGGGACTATTAATTCTTTAGGGTCAGGTGAGGGGACAACTCTTAAGACCCAAGAAGGAATATAGTGCAGAGGAGTTAAAGGTTATCATTATACTGGAGTTAGGAGGAGATGCAAAGATGTACTTGGAAGAGTATGTGTGTTGGTGGAAGTGTGGTTGGGTTATTCTGATAGTCTTTATCTTCTGTTTGATATTGAAAGTCAAGAATACTGAGAGCAGGTTTTGAATTATTGAATAGAGACAAGATACGAAATGCTCATACCTAAAAATAGAGAGTTAATGTGCTAGAGAAATACAGTAGCATTACTAGGTTGTATTGAAAACCTCATACAAAAAGTTAAAGCTTGTGGATTTAATGTGAGTTTGAACTTGACTATGCGCTTTTCTCCAGATATAGTCAACTGTATAGTTTTAGTGACAGAGGAGGAGAAAAGTTGTTTTAACTAAGTTTTTGTTTTGCTGGTCAATAGGATGCTAAAACTGGCAAGCAAAAAAAAAAAAAGTGTCGGCCCAACAGTGATTTAATAGATGCACCATGGGTCTATCCTGCATTCGAAAGAAAGAGTGCTCACAAGATTGAAGAAATGTGAGCAGGTTGTAAGATGAATGAATTGCAGGTTTTATTTGAATTGAAGGTGATGAAGTGAAGGTAGGAGGCCATCATCTAGGAAAATTGAAGGTGGTGGTCACAGGATGAGCTCATTAAACTGTGACTATGGAGTACCTGTGGTTTTTAGAAATGACTGGGGTTCTAAAGCACACCATTGGGAGTAATAGTGGAATAGAGAGTATGACAAGTCAACCATCCAACAGACTGTAGTACTGGAGTACTGACTGTTAGATATCAAAACAACTAAAAGTTAAGCAGTGCCTGAGAAAAGAAAATGGAACCAGAACATAGAATCTTCAAGAAGAATGTTGAAGTTTGGGTAGAAGACTTCACCAAAGAGAAGCATGTGTTACAAAACTTATAAAGTAAAAACTAGATGTTTCACAGGAAGAGAGAGAGAACACAATTTGAAAGAAGAAAAGAAGGATGAGGAATTCACATACCACACTCCCCAAGCAAGTGTCCCTGGGCTTGAAAATACATCCTTCTTAAGAGAGTTGCAGGTTGGGGAGGTGGTGACATAGAATCCTTATAAGAAAGGCCAGGGTCAGAGGAAAAGGAGAAAAATTTCTGTTGATGAACCATGAGTTTCAGAGGGCACAATGGAAGGTTTCAGAAACTGGCCAAGATGAGAAACTGGCTCATAGGCAATGAGATGTGGCAGCTGGAGGAATGACTGGAAGTGTTGGACTTGCTTTGGTCACTGAGAAGAGCGAGAAAGCTCCAAGTGGGACGAATTCTGGGGTCCAAAGTGGCTGCGCTAGTGAGCTGAGTGCTTAAATGTTGGATTTGGGGGGAAGACAGTGAGACACTAGATTCTTTTAAATCAGAAAGTAGATCTATCACTTCACATCTTTCATTTATAATAGACTCTAATCACGAACAATTTAAATATAAAATGGCAGGTCATTTGTCTTATTTCCCATCACCTTCATTCTTCCCATAGCAACATGCATGATTTCATTCAAAGAACTTCAGATTTCTTTTGAGGAGAAACAGTAAAAGAATTAAATGGCAATTTAAATAACCTATTTATAGGATTTAAACTTTATTTGGGGGGAGGGACACAACACGGTGACTCTCGTGGAGGTGAAAGACTGTCGTCTAAGGCTTCCTCACTTAAGAGCTCCAGCAGAGAGGGGCTGAAGCAACAATGGAAAGTAAGGTAGAGTTTGCTATACTTTAGGGGGCGGGGGGCCCCTGTGGATTCAATAATTTGAATAATTTTGAGAACTCCAAGGGCATAGCTTCTGTCTCTAGTTGTTTACTGCCTGCTCCCCAGGGTGATCATGTGCCGTGAACCCGGAAGGTATGAGCTGCATAACAGAGACAACTGCATCGTGGATTTATTCTGCTGCTCAGGAAGAGAACTGACCAGACTCTAGCTATGGTCTTAAAATCCAGGTCAAGATAGCATTAAAACAGCAGCAGCAGTGAAAATATTATACTCGGTAAAAGCAATCGCCAATCAAGGCATTTAAGACCTTTTCATCTTTTTACATTTTTTTCACTCCCAGCCCCAAAGATATTAGGATACACACAGAATATAAGAATAACTATGCACACAGTAAATATGCAGCCAAATAATACAAAACACTGGCTACCGGTTATAAGAATAATTATTTGCAGAAGTATCAACACAGAATATTGGTTCCACCCATGCTATGATATCTACAGAGTGATATGAAGAGAGTTTGGCAAAGCAAACATCTCTCACTGGATTTAGAACGAAACTTACCCGAAGAAATCTTTGCAAATGAAAATGCTCGTAGCTATTAAATTTTGGTGGAAATAGCATTAATTGATACTTCTGCATTCACGGTAAACATTTGAGAGTTAGATGATAGTAAAAGGCTTCACAGCAAGTGGAAAACAAAGGAGCTTTATAAGCCTATTAATCAAGAAGTATTTGAATACATACAAAATGTCGGAATGGGCCCAGGTTTCAAACCCGGGTCCTTGGGTTTTACATAATCTGTCCTTGAGACACCTCAGCTCCTGGGACATGAGGAGATACCTGTGCCTTCACCTTTAACCTCTAAAATGGGTATAATTAAAATGGAGTTTTGACACTAAAATTCACAATATTGTGTGTTTTTGTGTATTTTATTACTCTACAGTTCCCATTAGGTAAAAACTCATGAAGCAATGGTCTTTGCTCAAATTTTTCTGGGACTTCTTTTCCCTCCTTTTAAGTGACCTGATACATTGTTGTTAGTACCGAAAATGCCCTGCTCTCTTCCAAGATTTCAGATTTACCCTCAAGTTTTCCAAGAATAAAGTGAAATATTTTAAAAAAGATTATTTCTTCCAAAATTCTCATGCATCCCATTTCTGGCGCGGAAACCTGACAAGAGGGATTTACTTGGAGCATGTTTCCACGCCAATCAGATGCTGTCTACCGTCAGAAGTCACTTTCCTACTTAGCGAGTGTCAAAACCTGACATGTCTTTAGCTGATGGCGGAAAGTTCGTACGTGCCTGGTGGCCAATTATAATACATCAAAAATCATGCTTACAGGCTGCAACGCTCACATCCTATTTCATTTCAAATGCAATGTCTAACAGGTGTTCTTCACAGTGACACTCGAGGTCTGATTTTTACAAGGTTCCTTCGACCGGAGCATCTGGCAATACATTATTCCTAATTTCAGTTTCTCAGAGGCGCATTTGGAAAGTACCTGAGCGACTGTCTTTAGATGAATATGGCCCTTGTGTCAAAATAGAAGTTCAGGCTGCAGAAAATTACAAAAATTGTGAAGCTCTTTATGTAAAATTCTGAGCCCTCTGTTTTGTTTTGTTGTGTTTTTTTTTTTTTTTTTTGGGGGGGGGGCAGGCAAATAAAGAAAGCAATCTTGCTGTAATTCATCTGTGTAGGAAATCCCCTTGCTTTGCAGTCAAGTGTTCTTTGACTGGTAAATCATTCTATGATCAGTTTGGCAAATTGATTCTCTCTCTTCGTGGGTGCGGACTTGACGGAGCTGTTTCGCCATAACGGCTGTTGCAGTTTTCTTTTCAGGTGAACGCCCTTCACCGCCGCACCCGCCCACCCCCATCAGATAAACAAGTTCAAAGCAAGAAACAAAAAGCATATGTGTGAGAAGTCAGATGCTCCTGCAATTGAGTAAATATAACATCTTTACCGCAATACTATTAAATTTGAGACTTCTCATTTGCAACAGAAAAATCAAGCTTTCTGAATGCCTGACTCCCTCCGGGGAAATTTGAAAATAAAATGCTTGCAAATAACTCAGTTCAGGTTTATAGTATTTCCTTAGACCACTCCAGGGCCTGCAGGACATCACCACAAGCGCGATGCCAGTTAATTGTATTCAAATCAGTTACAACACACGGAGGCAGCCGTTTAGGAAACCAATATGTTCAAGTGTTTCAGAATGTTATGGTGTCATTTGGTCGTTAACAGCTGCAGCTAAAATATTCTGAAGATCGAGAGCCGCGTATAATCATGAAGATTCTCATTGATTAAAATCTCTTTCTTTCATCCTTCCTTTCCTTTACAACTGTTTTCTAATTACGTGTTCAGACATTTCCTGTATGTGACTGTCTCAAGCTGCAATGGATTGATTATTCTGATTTTATCATCAATACCATTTAGTCTCCTTTTGAGATCATTAGAATTCCTGACCAAAAGGAATTTATCTTGAGACATCCTTCCAGGATTTAAGTGTGGGCAGAAAAAGCTTCCAATCACATTATTTAAGCAACCTCTATCTGTTCTATATGAAAGAGCAATTCAAATATTTTTTTTTTCTGTTCGTCTTTTTCTTTTTTTTTAATGTTAGCTTTGTCACCATGCACATAGCTATTTTCCAATCATAGAAAAAAACTCTGTTTGGAAGCTGCATTTAATACACTGGTGCTCTAATTTTGCTAAAGAAATCAGATACGGCACACCTGTACTGCTTAACATTTCTATCCCTTTGCAGCTTTTATAAGCCAGTGCTACAGATTTGTTCTCTTTATTAATTTTATCCTCCCCATTTGAAGAAAGGCTATATCATGGGAGCTATCATTATAAATGAAGCATTATAAAATGTTATTGTATTTTATTATTGCATAACTGTTATGCCAATAAACATATTGGAAGAAAAATATTGGCATTTAACATGTAACAAATTCCTAGCATAATGTTATTTGAAACCTTCATTTAATGCATCACTAAACCTTGTTTCATAGACACAATAGATTTGAATGTGAACTGGCTTGACTTTACTTATAATAACAAAGATGCACTAATAAAAGAGAGATGTTCGATTTACTGTTTGGACTCCTAGCTGTCATTGAAATGGAAATAGTAGATGTGTGCATAAAAACAGAGGAGGAGAAAGCATAGCAGGGTTAGAGAAAAATAATCATGTTAAAATTCATCCCATTTTGGTAATTTAAATAGATAATGGAATGTTCTCTTTTCTCTTCCGGCAATTCACTAAGATGAGAAAAATAGCATTCAGATGATTCAGAGGCAAGACTTAATTATCTGATATTTTCCATTGCTTTGAAATAACTGATTTCAGCTCACTTTGATTATTGCACTTTTGTGGTGAAAAGAATGTGGAGCACCTGAATGATTCATGTCTGAGATTCAAAATTCTTTGTATCTCATAAGGCTGAGTATTGAGAAAGGCAGACCGAGATTTAACATGTTGATCTCAATAATACTAATAACAAAGAAAAAGTCAAAATCAAATAGTATAGCAGATGCTACCTCACTTTAGTGAAACTAATTATTGTTCACACTCATTCTACGAACCATTACCTTGGCTACTCTCAGCTTGAGTAATCTATTAAAAACCATGTGTTTGGAAGTTGGAAATGCTGATTAAAAGAATATCTTGGATTCATTTTGAGAGGTTGTTACAAGTTTGAAGGTAATTTTTTGTTGTTGTTGTTTTCAGAGAGGAAAATCAATCAATACATATTTGCAGGTTTTTCTCCCTAGTTATTTGATCAAGCTTTTCTCCAGAAGGTGGACATTTTTTTCAGAGGCATAGCTAATGATTCCAGATCTTTTACATCCTGGGGAATGTACATGATTTCAATATGGCACCTATGGTCTGTGTAAGAATAGCACTTTATCCTTGCTTAACGTGTAGAAATTTGTATAGGAAAAATAATTCTGCAAATCAAAACGACACAGGAGAGCTCATAGGAGTATTTTAAGGAAAAAAAAAAGTGTTTTTGGCAATATGGCTAATTCCAATGAACACTATCCTTTTCTAGTCTCTTCAGAATAAACCTATTCTGACATGGGATGTAGGATATATGAGCTAGCCAGTCTCAAAATATTACCTATATGGAAATGAGAGTTATTTGGGAGAAGGTGGCTTCACACTGATGAGATCACACAGATGTTCCGGTAACTCTTCTGCTGAATCAAGTTCATTCACCTAAACCATGTGGAGCTACACAGACTGCATTTCCCTGGGGAGACTTTGTGTGTCCTGGTGAGTTCCTTCTCAAGTGGGCTGGGATTTCACGGAAAAGGCACTTTTGTCATGAGGACCCGGAATAGTTTGGTGAAACCTGCTTCCTCCCTACTCCTGAATTCACCCACCAAAGAGGTGTCAGTTCTTCCCTAAAGGAGAGGGAGTTGAAAGAGGCAGACATGTCCATGCAGACATGAGGAAAGGACCATAGCTATTTATTCTTCCTTCAGAGCAAGTTGCACCTGGAGGGAATTACGCTTGGTGGGATAAGCCAGAAATAGACAGACATCATAAGATTTCAGTTATGTGTGGTATATAGAGGAACCAAGCAAACAAATGCACAAAAATTAACAAAAACAAACTTGATTCAATAAAACTTGTGGTTGCAGGAAGGCAAGGGGGTGTAAAGGAAAGCAAGTCGAGTAGAGGGACCAATTGTGTGTTGAAGAAAGAACTGGAAGGTGGGGGTGAACTTAACACAGTTGATGCAGATGCTGATTTGCAGCAGTCACACCTGAAACCTATGTGAGGTTATGCTACAATATGCCTTCAATCAAGTTAATCAAATGAATAAAAAAACCAAAATCCCCAGTCTTTCTTAGACTGCATTTCTGGAACATCTTGCCATATTTCTTAGTGTCTGTCAGTTATTAATCTCTTCAACCAAACTCAAAAACACTCACTACATTTGGCTTTGAGGTTGGGGAGGGGTAGATATAGCTGTTCATAGGCTTTTACAAGGATGGACTGGAAACCCAAAAGGAAAGAAAATAGCTTCTGTTTGCTGTTGCTGCCTTTTATACGCTGACAGTGTCACCAACCCTTGCATCTCGTTCACTGGAGCAGCAAACTAAACGCTCATGGAAAAGCAGTTGAATGCACTTCATAATTTCTCCAACGCTCCCAGAGCAGTCTGGTCAGCCCTGAAGAGAACACAGCACCTGGCTGTCACTGGTGTGCCCCTCCCTCTTAAAGCCAGCAGCACCAGCTGACACCCTTCCCAGGTCAGAGGGCTGGCTCCTTGGTGGTCCTCATCCTAGCTTCTACATTCTATTTAAACCCTCTGGAAGTGGTCACTCTTTCCCACTTGGTTCCTACCAGGATAATTTATGTCCTCTTTCTTTCTTCTCTGGCAAGAAATTGCATTATTGCTAATTCTTTAAGTAAAATTTCAGCTCTTAACAAAACGGATAGTGCTCAGGAATGATCCTGGCTGCCATCTGGCTGTTAGACTTTTCCATGTAACCATTATCCCAACACTGAGGACAGCCATATTTAACTTCCTTTTCTTTGGGATTCATGAGTTAAGACTCATGACAATTTTTTGGTAAAGACATTTCTACTTTTCCCTGTGCGTCCTTGTACAAGATGCCAACAACAGCAGACACTGGCCAGGTTGGAGCTACCATGATAAAAACTTTTGGAAATGTCTCCATTACTCAAGCAAATACTGTCGCGGGCTGACCGGACCCCTGGAAGCAGGCTGAAATGCAGTTCCCTGGCAAGACACAGGGAAAGAAGGACCACTGGGAGAAATACCATGACAAGGTCGGGAAATGAGCAAGAACGGGCAGTGGGAAAGACAAGAGATGATATAGCTTCCCTGACAACTTGGCCACCCTCATGGGGAGCTCTGGGTTTAAAATGATCCATCGAATTTGGCTGGAAATGGTCTCTTTAATCTATTAGATTTAGAGCATTCTGAGAAGGTTAAGACCCAAGAGTTGTGTCTCTGCAGCTCAGACGAATGCTGTGGGAAGCACGACTGAAGTTAATCGAAGGAGGGAAAATGGACTAGGAGGTTCAAATACTTTCAGCAGAGAACTGACATGCTTAGATTTTATATTTCTCTCAGTTCACTTTGCTGTGATGGCTTTAAGAGTAGACAAGGCTGAGCATAGAGTAATACTGTTAGATGATGTGCACCTTTAAAGTTCTTTAATGGGTGTAATCAAATTTTGATCCAGAAAAGGCACATTGACACTCACTTGATCCGAGACTGAGAGTCATTACATTGTAAACATTTACACAGTAATGCACAGCAATTAAAACAAGGGCTCTGAAATCAAACTTCCTGCTCTCTTATCACACTTGCTGGTTTTTATAATCTTAGGAAAGTTGCTTACATGTGGTGTCTTTTGAGTTTGCTCATACATTAAATGCAAATAGTAATGCTTACCGTTGATACTTGTTATGAGAACTGAATGAGTTAATAAATGCAAGTCCTCAATAGGATACCCTACAATTATCTACCGTTATTAACTTTAACATACTTACAGTACAGAATTCTATAGCGCAAAAACAGCAAAATTGACTGTTACACTCTGTCTTTGAACAATAGCCAAATAATGGCCAATTTGGGGCCTTGACAAAATCATGTGGTCTTGAGATTATTTTTATAAACACCCTAACACTCATGTATAAATATTTCTCTAAAGTATATGCCTGTAAGTGAAATAGACTGGTTGTAAGTTAGGGATATCCTTCACTTTATAAGATGATATAGATTATTGCATAAGTGTTTGCACTGATTTGAACTCCACCATCAATGCATACGAATATTTATTATTTTACCTCAGAAATATTTCCTTTTTACTCAGTCTTTTAAATTTTGTCAGTCTACTGGATATATAGAGATGTTTTCTTGGAGTACCACCCAGTTTCTCAGAACATCGTTTACCTGTTTGTATTTTATTGTCCATTTGCAATTATTTGCATGTTCATATTTATTATCATCAATATTTCTCTGAGACTGTCATTTTGTTATTGATTACTAGGAGATACTTGAATATTCCTAACTCAGACTTTTTCTTGTATGTATACCAAATATCTCTCAATCCATGGTCTTTCTATTGCTAGATGTAATCTTTTGGTAATAGATTTTCTTACTATAAAGCATAATAAATTCAATATTTTGTCTTTATGATCACTTAGTTTTTGCGCATTTTTAAGAAATCTTTACCTATCCTAAAATCAAAGAAATATTCTTAAGTATTATCTTCTAAACTTTTAGCGCTTTGTTTTCCGTATTTAGTCTCAACAATCTCAGAAATGTGGTTTAAAATAAAGATTCATTTGATGAAGCGTTTGGTTACCAGAAGGGGTGGGGGCTGTGGAGAGGGTGGAGGGATCTAGGTTTGAAAGAGCAAAAACGGGGGTGGTGACAGACACTAGAATTCTGGTGGTGAGTCTGGTGTGAGGTCGCATGACAGAGTATGACTGTTTACCTAAAACAATAATAAAGCATAGATTCAAAATAAAGGTTAAAGTCCAGTATAATTTTACATGTCACCAGTTGTCCCAGATCATTTGTTGAAAACACCAAAGAAAATAAAGCTAATGACAACTTCGTGCAGCAACTTCGATGAAGCATAGATGAGCACTCGCAGGTAAAGCAAATACAGATTTCCATATTTTAAATACATTTATATATAGACACATGTATTTTAAGTTTAAAAGCTTGCATTTTAATTTTGCTGGGAAGCAATGATGAGGTGTAAATCTGGTAATTAAAATCTTCAGTAGTTTGATATTCAAATGCATTTTCCAAATCAGGAGATTTTCCAATCTTCCTAAATTCAAAGGTGATTTTTTTTCCTATTCTATTTGAAAATAAATTTTATTTTAGAATGCAGAGATACACATCTTATGCTTGTAGTATGTCTTTGTGCTTTATGGCATCTTACTTATAAAAGTTTGTATTCTTTTTCTTGGGTTTCTTTTGTACATTATTGTGGATAATGATTTTTGGTTTACTACAGACTACACCTTACCTGTTTTTGCCTGTTGATGTTGATATACTTACTGACCAAGTGACTTACTTATGCACCTACTATTTAATTTCTTATATATACGTATGAATATGAACAGAACAATAAAAACTAAGTTAAAAAGACACCTATATATTTTGATTGATAACCGTTCTTTAGAATTAATGTATTTTTCAAGAAATTAAAAAGTGTTAACTTAATCTCACATTGAATTTGGCATTTCTTTATAAACTAATGTATTTTGTATTTAACTATATTTAAATATTTGTGGGGTAGGATATTCATTTTTATGTTCTATTTTATGCATGGTTTTATAATTTTTTACTTTTTTTAGATGGAGGAAGAAAGAAAGGGAAGGGAGAGGAGGAAGAAGCATTTAAGGATGGAAGGAAGAAGAGGAAGGAACATTTGGTTGTTCATTTTGGTTTTGTACCCCGGCTCTAGGCTTTGAATCCAGGTCCTCGGGATGTATGTGATTTGTTCACCAGAATCTCAGCTGCCTGAGCCACAAGGGTATGCTCCAAACTCTTAATTTTTTTTACTGTGAGAGTTATAAAATAATTATCAAATGCTAAAAATTCAAATACTATTGCTTACCTTATAGACACAAATACAACCAATTAATGTATGACTTAATTTCTATGAAAGAAATATTTATAAACTTTATCTTATATTAACCTTTCTGAAATTGAAGATCTTGTTGCAGAACTTCATATAGCATTGCATGACATTCATTGATAAATTAATTAGTAAGAATAAAGTAATAATATTTCGAGCGGATGTTTTTATAGATGAGAAAAGCATAGTATTTAAAGGAATTTTCTGGAAACTGCATCTTTTTTTCTTATTTAAACATTTGGGACATAATTCCTACTCACAGAGCTGCTGAGTCACGAGCCCCGAAAAATGTCATATTTTCCTGACTATGTTGTCACATACACTGATCCCTCTAATTGAAAAGTTACTCTCAGAAATCTTCACATAACTTAAACTTTCTTTTTCCAAATTTCCCATAAATGTTATCTTTTCTGAGAAATCATTCTGCCAAGTATAGACAGAAACTTTTTCTCCTTATGCTATTTTATGTACGAAAAAATTGTATTAGATTTCCTAAGGTCTTACTTTGCTACACACTGTCATTGTTTATTATATGCATACCTTGTAGTTCAAGCTTTTCTTGTCCACTTGTTTCCAAAGAAAATTTCCTCATCTTAGGAAGTAATTTTAATGGTGAATAACCTTTATTAAGCAACACTTTATACCAGATCCTTGGACACTTTAATCTCTCTTGTGGGGTTATTGCGGAATATAGAGTTAAGTGCTCTGCACAGCAAAACATTATTTCTACCTTTCCAAATTGAGCTCTTTTTTCTTTTTTGCCCAGTTTTTCTAAAGCTACAAAACTATAATGCAATGTAGAGGAAAATTTTCTTGACATCGGCCTTGGAAATGATTTTATAGATATTATACCAAAAGCACAAGAATCTAAAACAAATATAGACAAGTGGGACTATGTTAAATTAGTCATTCTGGACAACAAAAAAAAAATGAAAAGATAACTTATAGAATGGGAGTATATATTTATAAACCATGTATCTGATAAGGAATTAATGTCTGATATATGCAAGGAATTCTTTCAGCTTAATAGCAACCCAATAAACCAGTTAAAAATGAGCAAAGGACTTGAACAGATATCTTTTCAAAGAAACAAAAATGATGACCATGTATATGGCAAGATGCTTCACATCATTGTTAGTGGAATCATGCAAAACTAAGTTTCAGTGGAAGTTATTTCACATTAGGATGGTTGCTATGAAAATACCCAAGGATAAAAAATGTTGACAAAAATGAGAAAAATTGAGAAACTTTTGCACTATTGAGGGAATTGTAATATATTCTAGTAGTTATTAAAATTGAAAATATAACCAGTCTTAGATTAAATAATCCTTCTTGTGGGTATATATGCAGCTACAACAAGTCAAAATCAAGATCTAGAAGAGCTATCTGCATTCCCATACGATTCACAGAATTTTTCATAATTGCCAAGATGTACGGAAACCACCCAAGGGTTCAACAAATGAATAAAATCATGGTATGTATTTCCAATGGAATATTACTCAGCCTTAAAAAATAAGAAAATTCATCCATTGTAACAACAAATGACATCTGCAATCTGGAAAACGTTACGCTAAATCAAACAAGTCAGTCACAAAAAGAGACAGCATAGTTCCACTTGTATGAGGTATCTAAAATAATCGAATTCATAGAAAAGAACCACACAGTAGGGTTTTCCAGGTGCTGGGGAATGGGAGCATCAGGGAGTCATTTTTCAGTAAGTTTACAATTGCTGTCAGACTAGATGGAGAAGCTCTAAAGATTTGCTGCATAACACAATGTCTCTAGTTAGCAACGACAGGTTGATCTCTTGCAAGAAGAGTGATCTCACTGTAATTGTTGTTACCACAAAACAAACAAACGGAGGGATACAAGTTTACTGCCTTGACTTTGATGAAACTGTAATGGAAGTCAGCAAACGTCCAAACTCAGCACATTGCATTCTTTGTATAGTTGACATTCTGTGTGTATCAGTGATGACCCAATAAAGCTGGTGAAAAAGGCATGTCCTTATGCCTTTCATGCTCTAAGTGATTTAGCAATACTTGCTCTATTGGTTTAATATTTTATGAATGGCACAATTAATGAAATCATTTTTAAGTGTCCTTATTCCAAAGACATGTTAGAGTGCCTCGATGTTCCATTTTATTTCTACTTGTAATGTGACAAACTACTGAACTTAGTATCAGTTTTGATAAATAAGCACTAAATCGAACTTTTGAATGTTGAGCTAAAATATTTAGCAATTTTTTGTAAGTGCTTCATTTCCTCCTGTAGAGTAAACTTGCTTAAAAACTCAAACCTCACTGCCAATGAAATTCCTAGAAAATAATTTTATGCTTGACATCAACGCCATTAAAATCCTCACTTTTTTGGAACCCATTGCTTAGTTTTCACCGCTGTCCTGAGAAAGAGAGTCAAAGAGAGATAGCAAATGTCACACTTGCTCCCATCTTCACAGGTTTCCCATTTCATTCTGCAAGTGGGCAGGTGGATGCATCTGCTGGACAAACAGAGTCCAAATTGAGAGGTATTGAACGATTAGTAATAAATGCTAATAAACACTAATAAATAGAAGACTATGATGTATCTCAAATTTTGACTCATTGCTTGTTGAAATCAAAATGATTTTACTGTTGCTAGATCATGCTTGGTCAAGTGTACAGTTCAAATAATTTCATCTGTTTTTTGTTTTTGTAGCGTGGCCAGTAGAAAATTTTAGATTATGCATACGCTGCTCCCTGTGTGTGTGAACTGAACCTCTTCTGCGAACACTGGTCTCCTCCCTTGCTCTGTCACACCGTCCCCCTCACTGCTGCTCAAAGAGCTCAGTTCTGCTCTTCAGGACCATTGAAATCCCCAGGTCTTTCTCTAAGAAGCATCCTAGTTTTCACTAGACATCGAGCGCTGTAGGTGGTTAGAATTAAATACTTAATCATGGGTTAGGTGAGATGACTCACCCAAAATCATTTTAGCATCTTTCTGTGGCTGAACCTGTTAAAGGGTGAAGGAAATGCAAGGCATGACGCATTGTGTGGAAATACTGCTTCGAAAGTGGTATCTGTTAAATGTATGATGGAGAAAATAAACATGAACAATGTGTCGAGTGAATTGGGTTCATGGTTATTGTACAATTATAGACCTTTGGGCTTGTGCTACAATTAGGTCAAAGTGAAAAAGCAAATTAAAACATAGCTAAGCAAGCATTTTAGTGCTCTATTGTGTCGTTTCAAGTAAAGTCCTCCATGGACACTTGTAAAGCAATACGTGGAAAAGGGCTGATTCTATTCCATATTGAAAAAAATCACTTGAACTCTTCCATGAATATACGCTAATTTGGGAAAAGCAGAAGAGGTTTCTGAAAAATCATACACTGTATTTTAAAATTTCTAATTTATGAAATAAAGATTTAAAGAACTTTTCCAAGCACTGGTCTCACCTAATGAGTCATTAAAATTAAAATACTGTTAGTAAGCTTATTACTATCAAAAATATTATCTTCATTAAATTTGACATCTTTCAACAAGGAAAATGCAGAAATCATCTGAGCGATATCAGATTATCACTAATTTGTGAAAAAAGTGTAAATGGAAACATGAAATGATTCAAAGAGATAATCTTGGATTATTTTGAAGATAGAACCATTATAGAAAGAGTAGGTTTGTTTGAAGTTAAAATCTTAGGCGTTTTCTAGGTGGGGTCCACAAATTATGCAAATGTGTACAATGGCTTCAAGAGTAAGGATGGAATTACATATTAAACAAAATACTAACATCGAATATTATGTTTTATGAAAAGCAAATGCTGTGCTTGATCATAATCATCTCATAATCATTATGTGTAAATTGTGCTTCTTAGAACATCATATATTTCAATAATTTCTTCACTTAAAGTTTAATAATAAAATATATATGCCTTTATATCACAATTTCAATGTGTATTTGTTGATATAAAAGAAATGAACATGCATTGTGAAATGGTTAAAAAGCACACTGATAAGTTTAATGGAGAACTTAAAACTCATTATTTCTAAATCCAAATAGAATCAGGTAATCATTGTTAATATGCCAAATATCCAAAAAGAAAGAAGAAAAAAGGGAGAGAAAGGGAAGGAGAGACGACATAGTATGCAGTGAAAATATTTGTATTTATATAATATGGACAAACTACATTCATAGATGTGTATAAAATGTTTACTGTACTCCTTTTTATTTCCACTCACATAGATCAAAAAATTTATCTATTTAAGAAGCAGAAACATATACATCTTCCTCTTAGGAATTTTGTAATCTTCTCTTTTAGAGACAAAGGAAGTTACAGGAACTTACTCTTTTCTTAGGAATTTAGAATGAGAACTTTTTGTCAAGCAGATGGAAACGATTTCATATCTGTAAGATTAAATTTGATACCTTTGCAATAAAGCAACCATAAACAACACAGCTTCTTAAAAAGTGCAGAAAGATTCACTTGACAGTTTATGAATTACTGTGCAGGTGTATGAAGAAAAATACAGGCTTCCTTAAAAAATAATCTGAACCGAAACACGAAAAATGGCCATCTCGTAAAAAAATACATTACCAGAAAAATGGCAGGATAAGATGCAGGTTAGCTTTTTAAAATGCTTGAGGCATTCTTGAATGCTGCTTCTTTAATGAGTGTGGTGATAATAGTACCTATGATGACAAGACAAGATGTAGCAGTAGACAGAGATGGAGAAGAAGGGCTGGCTGCACTGATGGTGTTAGGAGAGACATTCCCTAGCCCTGGAGCTCTGAAAAGCAAAACTCAGTTTCGCTGTGCCACCCAGGTCCACAAATTTTAATCTTTCTGAGTCAGTGCACATTCAACTCGTCGGATCTTCAAAGGAAGCTGCCGATGCTGGGACCAGGAGGTCTAAACATAAAATCACCGTGTTACCATATTGCTAATAGGACCACTGAATAATAAGGAATAAAAATCTGCCCTATATTTTCACATTATGGTTCAGGGGAGTCATTTGCTTCTAATAACCAGAGTAAATGCCTTTTATTTTTCTCTGATTATTTTTTCAATTGCTTTTGCTTTATTTATCTTGTCAGAAAAAAAGAAAGGAGTTGGATAGCAGGAAGGGAATCAAGCGAGAGGCCGACGATTATCAAGTGGCTGAAAACTTGTTGTCATTCAGTTTGGCGGCTAGGGAACGGACTTAAATTCAGAGTTTAATATCGATTTCTTGTTATAGAGGCTGGAAGGTGAAAGAAAGAAACTAGAGCAAAAGACGAAAGACTCCTTAGGGGTTATCACAACTATTTTCCCCGTTTCTGCGGCTTTCTTTTGTTCTAAACCTGTGATGACAGTTAGGTGAGGAGGAGGAAGAGGAAAGAGACAGCAATATAGTTCTTATTAACTTGTCGTTTCAGGTACATCTTTCAGGAAGCAAAAAGTATTATAAGGCGGTATTCAGAGTTCCTGGCATGATTTGTTAGTCAAACTTCATTGCTGTAGAGATAATTTTTATTCAATAAGTAGGAGACAGTGATGTGTGTTTATATATATTTTAAATGTAAATCTGTAGGAAGCATTTATCTATCTAGCTAGCTGTCTATCTCTATATATACATATGTAAATTCCATTTAAGATATCCCATATAATCAGACCCTGGCTTATGGTACAGTATGACTCCCCAACATCAATACGCATTCACAGAAGTCATCGTTGCTTAGTCCTTGTGGGGACCCGTGCAGTTCTAAAGAGTATTTAGAATAAAAACATGTTACATAAAATTGACATTTGAATCCAAAGGTTAAGCTTTATTTTTATAAAATAGACATGGGAACTTTTTCTCATAAAGTTTAGAAGGTGCGCTAGTTTTCTCAGATCGCAGTAGCCAGGCAATAAGCTGCGTCCCACAGGGACTGAGTTCATAAAGTCTCACAGCTCT
The DNA here is from genome assembly GCA_004363575.1 of Solenodon paradoxus. Lineage (NCBI taxonomy): Eukaryota > Metazoa > Chordata > Mammalia > Eulipotyphla > Solenodontidae > Solenodon > Solenodon paradoxus. Next base: position 150,748 of record RJWH01000433.1, read on the forward strand.
GGAGGCTGTAAATGTGAGACCAAGATGGTGGCCGAGCTGCTCCTTCTGAGGCTGGTGACTGGCTGTGGTTCACACTGCCCTCCTCACTCAGGTGCTTTGCTGGATGGTCTAGGACATTGATTTCCTTTCAGGTACATCACTGTAGTCTCTGCTTTCACATTCACGTGCATTCTTATATACGTATCTGCTTCTATGTCCAAATCGCTCCTGTTTAAGGACACAGCCATATTGGAAGTCGGCCTTCCTTAATGACTTCAGCTTAACTCGATCGTCTGCAAACATCCTGTTTCCTAACAGGGTCACATTCACAAATACTTGGGTTAGGACTTCAATGTACTTCACTCATGACACATTCATAGATCAAAGGTCCTCATAAAATTTCTGGTCTAGTTGTTGCTGCGAGTTTACACTTGGTGTTTTCTTTCTTACCTAGTCATCAAGTAACCATGTTTATGATGTAATCAAAGTGAAATGAGGAATAGTAAAACAGTACAAAGCAAAGTTGCATAGACACAGCCCCAGATGGGACAGTAATCTCTCTGAATCACAAGAGGAAGCAAATATGAAACCCTTAGCAGAGCGAGCTGAGAACTGAGGCATATTCATCAAAAGCAGTGGAATAACATAAATCTCAAGGAATAATTGCAATAGGAGCTTAGAAAAAACTAAGGAAAGAAATTAATGTTTTGGATGGTGGATCTCATAATATTATACTACGTACAAAGATTTAGTAGAACATCAATGAAGAGATTAAAAGTATTATCTTTAAATTAACATCATACTTTATATTTATTATATATGACATAGAAGAATATATGTATAAATGAAAGGTATTTAATTGGAAATATTTCAAGTGATATACATAGAGATCAGAATCTTCAATAGAATTATCATGGCAATTTAGAGGAAACTAACACCTGAACCAGGATATTGTTGATGTTAGCAGATAAAATGGTTGTAGATTAAAGAAAGATGTGGTTTCTCTGATTTAAAGTGCACAGAGTAGAAGGAAGAATTATTTTTGACACGAATTTGCAATTTCTCTGAAATTATGCCCTTTTTGAAACATACACATGAATGCAACACACACATTTGATTTGTGATCTTGTGTATAAAAAGATCTCAGGAATCCACCATTCAGTAAATATTTAATTCGACTTTATATAGCTAAATCTTATTTTCAGCAATAGAAATTAACAGCTGTATTAATTATTTGTCATATCAGATTATAACAGTAGAAGCAAAATAATAGATGAGCAATTAATCATTCTGAAGAAATAAGCATGTGCTGTTGTGGGAGGTGAGAAAGCAGACTGGCGTGTGGATGGCTGAGGAAGGCCACACTGAGGTGTTACATTGGAGCTGAGAGCAGTGAGGAGATCTGATTTGTAGTAGTAGGAGTGGGTATTTGGATTGAGAAGAGACATGTCCAGAAAGGAAAGTCTGGAGTTTTTACTTGACTGAAACAAGTGGAGAATGATCAATTACTGAATTGAACACATGCAAGAGGAAGTGGTTTGGTACAGAACTCCAGTATTAGAATAAGTATTAAGACATGTTTTGTATGTTGTTGGAACTTACAATCTAAAAAAGGTTGGGATAATTAAATCATAAAGACAAAAATGGATGGTGTAGCTTTGCGTAATATGCGACAAAAGGCATTGTAAATGAGTACTAAAATTTCCCAAACTAATTTACTTCCTAATAATAGAAAGAAGTCAGTATTTATAATTTTCAGAATATTGCTGCATTCACTGGGGGGAAAAATCAAAGGATGTAATAAAAAATGTGCAAAACCCATGAATTGGGAAATCAAAATTATCGAATGCCCAATCATCATAAAGAAAATATGATGCCTTGCTAATGCAGCAAATGCAAACCAGAATATTTAATCACATATAAAAAAATGAATCAAAAGGAAAAGTCCTCCAGAATTCATTTTTTTCTGGAATTGAGGGAAGTAAGCATTTTCACATATTACTACTGTCATTTATAGTAATTACATTACAATTATTTAAATATTAAAAGCATTTATTTTGTGATTGAAGTTTTGTGACTGCCTTGCACAAAAATAATAGTCCCTATATGTCAGTATATATTTGCAATGTATTATACAAACTGGTATTGTATTGCTATTACTTAGCACTGCTTTAAGAGGTGATAATAAGTAGCAAGAAACAAAATAAAGCAAACTACACAAAGGAGCAAATTTAATTTGGTCAAAAAAGAAGAGGAAGGGAAAAGAATAATGGAAAGAAGAGGGAAAAAGAGGCAAAGACAGTTTACCAAGGGAGAATTTAAAGAAAATGGATACATAACCCTTGGCAATACTATGATCATGAAGAATCAAATAACTTAATACATATTAAACTCGAGAAAGATTCATACCTAAATAATTTAACCCAAGTACAGGAGGTACATATAACTTACATACTTCTGTAAGTTTTTGCTAATTAGATTGTGAATTCATTATTTCATTTGAACTATATGTATAGATATTATTCTACAATGAAGCTATTAAAGGGAAAAACAAAGAGAACTTAGGGAGAAAATAAAGCCTTCTTGTGTTCCCACACAATGGCAATTTTTTTCTGGCTTCATATACTTCAAAGAACTCAAACTAGAAGGGTTTTAATCTTCACTAACCTCAAAGAATAGACATTCTTCCTGTCTGTGGCAGGACATTGTAGCCGAAATAAAATTTCACTGTTCGTAACAACAAAGTTTGCTAATGTGAACCAATGGCCATAATCCAATGTTCCACTGTGGTGCACTGAAAGCGCCTCCATGAACTGTAAGGAGGAGCTGCGAGCACAATAATTTGCTCTTATTCTTGGGTGGCTTCTGCAAGGAGGAGTGGTCACAGATAAATGTCAGCGTGCATGACTCCAGAGGTTTACAAGCAGATTCAGAGAAATGAGAACGGACACGAGTATTCTCTAAAGTCTGTGAAAGGCTCTGACTCAAACACCCTGTACCCTTGTAGCTCGGATCATGTCCCAGTTCTATGCACACTCCTGGAAGCTTCAACTAATTTCGCACAGCTCAAATTCCCCAGCAAAGTCCACGTAGTGTCTTCAGACTCTCAACTCTATTCACATCTCACTTGACCTGAATCTCGTTTTGAACCGTCCTGATAGTGTAACCCTGCCTCAAAGACAATCCTCACTTGTGCTCACCCTACCTGAAGACTTTATCACCCAGCACTCTCCATATTTAGAAAACCTAATCTTTCTGTGACACAAAGATCAATCGCTTTCTTTGTTGAGCTTTCCACCCAACCCAGGAAGAGATCTCCACTTCCTCTCATACAACATAACATTAATTCATAGGTTCCTTGCCTCAGAGAACTTAAAACATCCAAGTGGCCATTTCTCTTTTAGTTTGTCATGATCTGATTCCCAGGAAACATACCTTCTATCTGTTTCTGTCCAAATGCACAACATATAAAGCCAATAACCACCCAATTATTGAACAAATAAGCTCTCACGGTGTTTGTTGAATGGATGATTGTACCCTTAGAGAGACAGAAACCATTTTGTAAAAAAGTTCAAGTTTCAAACTATTTTTGTGATAATTGAAACTTCAGGGCTGGAGGACGCATCTCAAGAGAAAGATTTCCACAGGTGGCATTACTGAAAATTTGTGTTGAAGAGAAATCATGTCAATTAAGACCAAGAAATCTGAAGCAAAAGACAAAACAGAAATTTTAAGAAGCTATGTATCCTGGCATATAATTATTTAAGCTAATTTTTGCTTCTTATGTTTAAAAATATCTAGTTTTCTTGGAATACAGACCACGTAATTATATTCTTTTGTTTTTTCTCTGAATCAAAGACTTTAAACTGGCTAGCAAGATTCTAGCTAACATCAGAACACCATCATTATTACTCAAACAAAGTATAAATAATAAGCACTGGTAATAGAAGCACTCTGGTTGTGTTGCCAAAATTATTCTTCTTGAGTAGAAAATATAGGTTTGAATTTTGAGATGAGGCCAATCAAGGTAGCAGATCTATAATTTAAGAAAGGAGATAACTAGAAAAAGGAAGTAAAGTTACAGAGGGACTATATATATATATATATACCTTCTTTGCATGGTTATAAGGATTTGAAATAGAAAAACATTTTTGCATAAAGTTTATATGTGTGTAAATATTCACACGCACAAAGCAGGTATTGATGGTAATTATGTCTGCTTATAAGGTTTTCTCTAAATAAGATGAATAATTGAGGTGATCACAATTTCTAAATTTTCATTGTGACACTGTGGAGCACTTTTAAAGTTGAGTAGGGCAAGAAAACTCTGAGTTCCATGTTCCCAGAGATGGTGTCATTGGCAGGTAAGGGACCCATGTTACTAGTGCTGAGTGGGCAGTGCCCCTGTTTGTCAGCTCCATGGCCAGGGTCATCTCAACCCTGGATATAAACTGCTGGTAAGTGCTTCTTCTCGAGATGCCCCATATTAGACATTAGGAATAAACATAAGGAATTAAAACAATGTGTTTTTCTAATAACTCTTTAGCTGGTGAAACAGAAAGACTTCATGTCCTAAACTAATTTAAAATATTACTCGAGGGCAAAGAAAAAAGCAGATACTGTCTCTTTCTCCCAAATACCTAAACAGCACCAAATAGAGATTGAAATGAGCTGGAAAAACATAGTAAAATTCTTAAAAGATGTTTTATATTTGGACCTTGACAAGTTATTTCTGGAGCAGTATTTGAAAAGTAAATACATAACAAGAGTGAGATTTCAGAAATTCTCCACTTCATTGGCACAAACTACAATTTTATTTTATTTATTTAAAAATTTTAAAGTAACATATCATGGCTATTATGTATTTCCAGTGTGCATCGTTACATACATGAACATGTGTACAGAATACATTAGGCCATCAGTAGCACTTCAGTTCCATCCTTTGCCTTAGAGTGGACCCTTTTCCTTGATGGACCGGCCTCCTTCCTGCTTCCCCCTAGTAACCAGTTTTTTGCTCTCTTTTCTAAAATCTTAATTTTTTTTTAATTTAGAGCATTCATTTTTGTTTCTTTATGTGCTATCTATGGATGAAATCATATAGTGTTGCTCTTTCTCCAACCTACTTACTCACTAGTATAATACCCTCTAGGTGCATTCATGCTGTTACAAATGGCAGAAGCATTTTCTTTTTCATATAGCTGAGCAATGTCACATACATATATATATATATACACACATAAATACCCACACATATATATACTGACACACACATACATATCTATATCTCTCTCTATATATATTTATCTATATATCTATATCTATATCTATATCTACATATTATGTATATATATAGATATACATAAAATCCTTTATCCTCTGTCTGTGGGCATTTAGATTTTTTTCAGCTCTTGGCTATTGTAAATAATCCTGCAATAAATGTGAGGGTGCATGCATCTCTTCAAACTAGTGTTTTTGTATTCCCTTCTCTCCACCTCTTCTCCAATACTTGCTACAACTAGTCTTTTAGATATTAAATATATTTCTATATGTTCATTCTGTATAGAATTTATGGAAAACCATTCACCTATAGAAATGCAAGTATTTTATTTAAAATCATATTGAGATCTTAGATTTATTCTGTAAAAAAATCAGTGTCTCAATAAAACTTTCAATCAGAGCAGTGATAATGTTTGTCATATCATGCCTTAGATACTTTGGAAATTAAAAAACCAGTCAAACATTAAGGATAAACTATGTCAAAGATTTTTAAATATATATACATATAAGTATATATATATACATACACACACATATATGTATGTATCATATATATATGTTGCAGAATTTAGGATTTCTAAGATACTGCCTGGTATATATTGGGGTGATTTTTTGGGTTTTGTATTTGGAGAACTTCTTAGCTTCCACTGTATCTCAGTGGCCTCCATCCTCAATATTTTAGGTAATTATTACAGTATAAATTATAAGATTTTCATAAATAAAATCATATAAAATATTAACGAGCTCATTTATTTTAAAGGCAACTTTTTTTTTTTCCCAAAAAGTTATTTGTCTTGAACTGTAAACTATCCATATCATTGTCTATGGTTGATTGTCTACATATTCAGAAAGACAAGGGAAGAAATTCAGTTTACAATCTCCAAAATCCTTATAGAGAAGTATTTTTTTAAATCATATTTTATTTGAAACATCTTCTCCCAATTTTGTTGTATGTGTATCATTCAACTTTCATTTCATGGAGTCCAAACTTATCACTACTTGGGTTATATTTTTCCAAATATGTGCCGTCTTTTCAATCTCTTCCTCAAAACATGACCCATGTTTACTGCAGCATTATTTACAACAGCCAGATGAGTTGTTTGCTAGAAAGAAATTGTGTCAGCCACACTGCTCATTCTCTGACTCATGCAGGGAAAAGAAACACAAAATCATTCTTTGTGTCTCCTTTGTTAGCTTGTATTGAGTCTGTAAACTACAGAAAACTATACTTTCCCTCAAACATTCTTCTGATTAAAATATTGTATACTTCTTCAATATTTTCTATAAACCCGAGTCCTTACAAAGTACTTTATGTAGCAATCTCTTTTCTTTCTCAAAATAATGAAGAGTACTGTTACTAGTTCCAGTTGCAACCATGAGAATGAAAATAGTTTATCAAGGCATAAATCTTTCTTCTCTGCAGATATTCCTCTTCCTTTGAATTTTTGGATTCAAATCTAATATTTATCCATTTATATTCCCATGATTTCATCTGAATAGATTGCTCCATCATTGCAAATTTTCAGATTCTATGTTGACTATTGTCTATAGTAAAATAATTTGATAACTATGACTCCTTCAATTTTAAATAGCTCACTGACGAAGAAAACACATTGATAAATACAGCAGGATGCCATAAACAGCAGGACTGATAAAACAGCAGGATGGACTAATGACTCAAATCATTAGCAATTTTCCTCCAGTTGATATTAATTCATTAATCACTACCCTTGGAGTATGTCTGTATGATTATGTATGAAGCCACTCACTAAATTGCTATTTAGCTGATGTATTCCTATAGTAGTCATAACAATATCATCAAATATTGTATCTTCTTTTTGATTTTCTCATTATCTTACTGTTACTTTAGATAAGAATTTTCCTAGTGTCCCTGAATTTTGATTTGTCATATACTCATTTATTTTGCATCTTTATCTACCTTGGACTACTTTTAGCTTTTTTTAAAGTCTTTGCTCTCTCAAAAACAATGATACTACTGAAAGAGAATTTCACCTGAAATGCGAATTTCCACATCAAATATGTCTGCTAGATATTTCCTCCTTCAGAGTTCAGCTAGAAATATTTAGTTTTAATGGTCATGTCTTTTCCGGTAGGTATTTTATGCTGTATTAGCTAACACTATTAATAATGAAAATATAAACTATGAATCATCTCATTGAATTTGACTTTTCCAGAAGTCTCTAAGTGTACACGCTCAATTTTAATAGTGTTTTGAATTGATAATAGCTTTTTGTACACCAATTAGAAAAAGAAATTCTGAATATTTTTCTAGCACAGGTATGTAGAAAAAAGAATAAAATCGATCTACAGCTTCCAGATTGTTCTAATGTTCTACTTTTCTTTGTTTTATAAAAAGTTGTGATAAAATATGCATAACATAAAAACGTATTGCTGAACTCTAAGCACACATTACAGTGACAAGTAATTCAAAATGGTATGGACCATCATCACAATTCATCTCCAGAACTTCTTCATCTTTCCAGAACAAGACTCAGCGCTCACTTCACAATGACTTCTTTTCTACCAACAAGTGGTTTTTAAAAATAAAGCTGATTGGACAGGTACTCCCTTAAGCCCTTAAGGCTTAGTCCACATTTATCCCAAGATCCCAGGTTCTGGACCCAGCACCAGGGAGACAACCAAGATAAACAAATGGATAGCATAAATGGGTGTTTCTTCCCCCTCTCTCTCCCTAGCGGCCTGCTCACCCACCTTTCTTTTAAAAAAAAATCCGATTCCACAGATTATTAAAACTGAGGAGAATGAATTTACTCTATAATAAAGTGCTAACTTTAAACCCCAACACTTCTGTACATGTTCTATGAAGAATCAATAAAAAAAATATTTTCTTTGTCATGCTAAAATTCAAGATTATTTCAAATGTATTTCCAGATTCCAAAATGCTTAACTACAGTTTTCAAGTGATATATTCTGATCGAAGAGGGTTGTTAGCGAAATCAAGAGTAATGTTAGAGTACGTAAAAGGAAAACATGTTCTCCTCCTATGACCAGAAAGATAGAAGAAAAGCAAGAAAATGATATAAAAACAAGAAGCATGATTTGTATCATGGCTGACAGAGTGGCGTGGAAGAAGAGGAATGTTGCCTGGAGAGCTGGCTCCTCGGGTGCAAGGGCAGCTCAACAAATCTGGGGAGCTTTGGATTCTACTGTGTGAAAGCACAGACATTACAGAGCAAATGAGACCTGACAATAGATTGACTCCATTCAATTAAATGTCTTCATAGCATTCAACATGAAATTTTGTATGTTTTAAAACATGGATTGTCTTTGCTGACTCTTTACGTAAATACTCCTCTGTTTACAAAAGTGGTCAGAACCTCTATTTTCTGTGATCAAGAAGATTCTAGGACCAAGTATGGCAATGCAAAATTTAGATAGTTAACAATAGTAATAAAGCATCATTTCATATTGACACTGAGAGTACTCTCTTTATGGAGTCAGAATCTGTTTTTAATGCTTATTTCCACTTGAGTACAAAGGAAAATGAATGAATCAACTTATTGTGATGTATGGTATGCTATGACCTATTTTGGATAAATGTTACTGAAATCATCGCCTTGAATTTTCGAATGCCTCTCAAAGCCTATGCACCTATTTTTTTTTTTTTTTACTCGAGTTCCTCATCAAGCTCTTTTGCATTTCATTTCGGTAGTAAAGAGAGCTCAGCTGCAGCATTTAATAAGTCTTATTTCACCCTTCATAAACCACGCTTTCTACATTCAAGGGTACAATAGCATTAGCAGTTGGCTTTTTTTTTGAGCCCTAAAATATCTTAGGTTTGAGAATTAAGCAAGTTGTCCGTAATCGTATTTTCTAGTCCATTTGTTACATCTGCAGTAATAAATGTCCACATTTGCTCATCCTCAGTCATAAAATGCTTGCCTAAGCCTATAGGACACGTACATGGGCGGAGGGCCTTTTGCAGTTTGGACACTGATGCCCCTGTGTGTGGTGTGGTTTGGTACGCCCTAGGTTTTCATGGGTTTCCTGTGCGCTAGTCCTGCCCTGAAAAAGCCTCGCAAGAGAAATAAGAGCGTGTTGATTTATGAAGGCTCATATGGTCATTTATGTCCAACCTTGCGATCGGGTTATTTTATGAAGAACAAGCATTCACAATAAGCCACCATCTGGAGCTCTGGCTTAAGGTTTTCTTCCTTTGCACACCTGCGCTTTCCCTGGACCCAGCTCTGACAATACCAGGGTGTCCCCTCTGCTCCTAGAAGATAACAGGTATAAAATCCGCGAGGCAGATAATGTCAATAAAATGGGGCTGGATTTCAGCTTTTGTCCGAATCCATATTGCAAACGTGAACAATCCTGGTCTGAGCTGCAGGCTTTAAAAAGAAAACAAATTCTGGACATCAGAATAGAAGCCCAGTTGTGTCATACTTTGAGAAAGGTAATGACTGCTGTTGACCCTTTTTAAGAATAAAAATGTTCTCATTTGCATCTTCTGCAGCAGACTGCTTCTTGATTATTTTTGTTGTCCCCGGAAACTCTCAACTTTGGCTATTTAATCACGTAAGCTCAGTGTGAAGTGAATGTCTCTGAGTGTAACTATATCTACAAGCTCTATGAAATAAGTCCATTTGAATGAATTATTTTCAGGAAATCTCAGAAATATTAGCATTTCTTTTAGCAACTCCTCTTGATATTTCTTAGAGGGGAGGCATTAATGTCTGAACATATTACATTTTAACTACAGAGAATTTACATAAACATATTCATTGAGGAAAATTTAAGGAAGGAATTCCTTAAAGGGTTTTTTTTATCCCATCACAGTTCTGGAAAATCTCTATAACCAGAAAACTAAGCATCTACATGGCATATAATCTAAAATATTTTTTAAGGAGCAGTTAATTTAGGAGCACATCAATTGAAAAGAGTAAACATCCCAATATCAATTATTAAAATATTTAATAGGTGAAAGAAACTGGGAATGACATGACTTACAAAGTGGTCATTGCAAGCTATTTCTGTAACTAAGATGGCAAAGAGAAGACCACAAATAACAATAATAATATTTATTGATTCTCATCACATTGAAATGTGCGTTTTCTGACCTATGTCTGAGTCCTGATGTCGTGTGACTAGATTAGAATCACTGTGACTCTGATCCAGCCTTCTTTTACCCATTGGAGTGCAGTCAGGGGACAAAAGCACTCTAGATATTTCTAATCCAGGGAGCTTCCTTGTATAGTTTGGTTACACAGGTGTTGGAAAGGCTGAAGGAACAAAAGAGAAAAGAGGGTTTATACCAAAGGCCGTGAATTTCCTCGTCATGATCAGATGGAAGCACTGAACCCACCCAGACCATTAAACCCCAAGCTGCTCTTGGAAGAACGTCCCAGATGAGGAGCAAAAGGGGAACACGCTCCTGCTGAAAGCCCAGATCCTTGGAGTCACCCCAACTCAATGGATCTTCTGCTGTCACGAGCAGAGCATCAGCAGGACCAGAACCATGAAAGACACTTCCTGTCCCTCCCGCCTCCGCTTGTCCCACAGACCGGTTCCGGAGGCAGGTGCTAGCTGGCGGGAGAGCAGAGGGCAAGCTAGGCTGCTGTTGGTTCGGGTTTGCTTGCTCATTTCCTTTGGGGTGTGTGTAACCCCCATTTACAGAAAATGGTATGTAGAAGGAGGATGCAAAGTTGAGAGAAACTAGATCAAGCCCATTACGAATGTTAACATTGTAAGAGAAGGAAACCTGCCACAGGAGACTTCTCAAGATAGGAGAGGCAGGTGCGGCTCAGGTAAGAGCCCACACACTCTACTAGGGGTGCACATATATGTGAGGGTCTTTTCCCCGCCCGCATCTCCACTGCAGGGGTGTTTCTGGGCAGGATCTCCAGGAGACAGGCTGTCTTTTCCAAGAACAAGTGTTTCCATAGTGCACATGCTCCCTACCTATAATGTGCTCTATTATAATGAGGCTAATGAATAAGTTCTGATTCAATGTTGTCACATTTCTTATCATGAGGGAGGGGTCAGTGTCAGGTGACTGTGAAGTACTACACCAGTGTGGCCAGTTAGTCTGGGTGATGAAGGTATTTGCAGAGTGTATCACCTTACCTGGTCATTTTGAAGCTTCCTTTGTGTTAGAAATTTGTTTCCTGTGCCCTTTGGTGCCTGGTCTGTGTCAGTGCCTCTTCTGATATTCTCTTAGGGCCTCCTTGTGCGTTGACACGCCTCTGCTGTTTCAGTCCCGTTAGCTAACCCCCCTACGACTAGTGGGAGAGAAAAGCCCTGTGATTGTCTGAGCGGGGGAACTGGAGAAATGGGGAGATGCTGGTCAGATGAAAAGTTCCGCACACCTAATGCACAGCATGGCGACTCTGCTAAATGATACTGTATCGTGTGCTTCAGACTTGCTGAGACATCAAGTGTCCTCACCACAAAAAACTTTATATGATATTTTGCATATATATGTAAAATATACGCATATGATTACGTGAGATGACGGATATGCTAATTAGAATAATCATTTTACCAGGTACGCATCTCAAACACCCCTAAAACATGTCACCTTTGTTTGCCAATCATACTTTAAGGAAGCTAGGACAAAAATTAATAATAAAAGTAATTGATCTTATACCTCAAGTAAATGGAAAAAAAGTGAAACAAATTTTGAATCAATTTTTCCAGGCGATTGAATAAAATGGAAAAGACAGAGATGCATATTTGAGTGAACTTGATGAGGATCAATTTTGCTTATTTGTAAACATAGTGCTGCACCATGAAATACCATTGGCAAAGAAAGAGGACTTTCTCCTTTGAGCAGAGGACAGGTAAGAGGTCCTGCGACCACACTACCATCCTTTCGTTGGCATTTGTCAATTCATTGATCTCTTTCTCCGCCATGACACAAACTAAGATCTACATACATCAATACTTATCACTGGTCCCAATTAACTCCTAGTCAGAGAACAGTTTCACAGTCATATCTTCCTTGAAAATCATATCCAGATGGTTCATCTGCTTAAAGAAAATGTAAGGAAGACAACTTCATATTCAATATTGATTAGCTATTGTAATCTTTCATTAGCTATGGCTATCAGAGTTATTTCCCTGGTCTGTCTCCTTGCTGAGCTCATTTTGGCAATATGCTGATCAGGGTTCTGTGCCTGTCTTCTCTTGTAGCTCATTGAGACTTAAGTTGGTTTATTTTTGTTTGTTTGTATGTTTTTGAATTATTTGGCAGTCTGTTTTAGACTACATTTCCTTAGGCCAGTGAGTGGAGTTTTATTTTATGTCTTTAGTGGTGTCCTTTTTCTCTGAATCTTTGCTAGCTTTGTAGTCCCATGCTGTCTTTTCACATTTTAATCTTATTTGTGTGAGGGCCAACGAAAACATTTCTCTGATGTTCTCCACAGGCTGGATGAACAAACGGACATTAAGCTTGATTAGAAAGAAAAAAGTTTAAATTTAATAACAGATGTGTGGAGAATTCACATGGCAGTAAATCCTGAGGTATCTGGGGCAGACAAGTGACTTGAATCCTGTGCTAAGACCTGAGAAACAGGACCTTGGGTGTCAGGGATAGAGGAAGGGGTCCCCATACGGCAAGGAAGATGACTTTTCTTTATTATGAAAGTAGAGATAGTTTTACCTTCCCGATTTTCATTTTTTTTTTTTTTTTAGGGAGAAGGAACAGTGACCTCTTATTTATTAGGTGGAGTCCCAGGAAGTGATGACAGCTACTTTTTAGGATGACAGTCTCTTAGAGTTTCTCTTTGGCATCTGGGCTGGTCCTCCGTCGTTCTAGGCTGGAAACCATCTGTATGTCAGAAAGCATCTGCAAGACATCAGATCTGAAAGACATGAAGTGATCTTTTGTAGCCCCTTCCCTGTCCCCCTTACTCACTTTGGCAGGAAAAACCCCTTACAGATCAACCCACGTAGAGATACTGAGCAAGCCCCTCGTTGGGGTCCTGGGTGGTCTGAGGGGAGCAGTTCACAGGCTCCTGGTCAGAGGGGGAGCGTGGGTGGTCTGCTCCCAGGTTCCAGGAGCCCCGGGGTTAAGGTCTGCGTGCAGGTTGGGGAGAGTCTTCAACCTTTTTCCTTGTTGTTAGTCACCCCTAGGCAGCCAAGCTACCTGTTTCCCACAGTTTACCTCGGGATAATGTTAGACCAAGAAGGGCCTGAAAGGTTGGTAGAGTCAGATGCTCACTTTGCTTTTTCTTTTCTCACGGGAGAATTCGTGCTCTCTGGAGTCTCTTTGTGGGCTTGAGCTATGCCAGCTTGGGACACGGTGATACTTGATGCGACATTTCTGTGCTGTCCGGGGTGCTGTAACGTTTTCTGGGATTATCAAACTCTGTTTTGCCCTTGGAAGCATTTTTGACCATAGATAGCTGTTAAATCACTGTGCTGTGAGGTCTCAACTCTCCTATCTCGCCAGGTGTTGGCATCTGTTTCTCTGTTACTAACAAGTTAGTGTCTTATCATTTTGCTCTCTTAAGGTTGAACTTTGATAAATATCTTTTCGTTTTTTAATACTGTCTCCTTCATCAGTTTTCTCTATGTGGTTAGCATTATTTGAGTGATGTTAAAATATCTTTGTCTACATTAAGTTACAAAAACATTTCCTGTAAGTTCTTACAATGTATTTACTATTTCGTTTGCTTTATTTAGACGTAGAATACAGGTGGAGTGGATATTCATAAATGATGTGTGGCGAGGGTCAGAATAATATCTCCCTAAGTGGACATCTGATTAATCAAACACTGAGGAAAATATTTCTCAGTACAATGTATTTTTCCCTGTGTCAGAAGGGAGATAACCATAAAAACTGTTTATTTTGAGACTTATTTTCCACCTTTTCTCCATACTTGCACCAACTCCAAACTTTGTAATTGTATACAACTCTTTGTATTTCATCACTTTTTTGAAATTTGACTTGACCAATCTTGCTCTTTTGAAATGCCATGTGTCATTTTAGAATAAACTGTCAATTCACACACACAGCGTATACGCACAAGTGCGCACATACGCATAAGATGATTTGTATTTGGAGATTTAAACTTCTTCTCTTTTTCAGTTATCAGTGATAATAGAATACATGGCACTTTTGTTATTTTCTCTCTAAATATCTGACAAATCAACGATTCCATTCTTCATTGCGGTGAGTCTCCCAATCCAAGAACAATGGTGTGTGTCTTTTTAAAGTAGATCTTTCTTGACCTTATGGTTGAAAGGATACTATGTTTTGTATGATCAATGCCTATGCTTGTGATGTTTTCAAATGCTATTATAAATAATTCAATTTGTGAGCTCATTTGTTTGTTGCTATGTATATGAATACTTTAATTGTATAAGTATCTTATATCAAGACCTTGAGAATTCATTTATTATCACAACTACTTTCTTGTAATATGTTTTTTTTTTATTTTCTGCATTCTCATTCATGGTATCACAATAAATCTATTTTCTTTCTTTTTTTTGTGTGTTTCTTGTTCTATGTCATTTTCCTTACATTATTTCACTGATTAGGTAAGGGTTTCTTTGTCATCTGTTGGAAAATGATTTAAAGAAAACTTCATTATGTAGTTGATTGAATTAGTGTTTTATTGAACTTTTAGATATCTATTTATTACATTAAAGACATTCCCTGCAGTGTTTATTTTACTAACAGCAATACTGCTATGGAGATAATGTTATGTTTTTCCTTTTTCCTGCTAATGTGTAGAATTAAATCAATTGATTTTCAAATGTAAAAATATTATTTTATTTCTGAAATACACTCCAGTTTCTCAGGATGGATTTTTATCTTCTCTGTCATAGAACTGTATTTGTTAACATTTTGGCTGAGATTTTAAAATGTGTGTACCCATAGATTTAAAGCAAGTATGATATGCATTTTGTTGTTATTGCTGCAATGTCCAGTATTTGATATTAAGTTTAACATTTTGACATAAAATGAGTTAGAAGATATTTGTTTTTGTTCCCTTCAAATAACTATATAATATTGCTGTTATCACTTTTTTTTAATATTCAGTGGAATCCACTGATGAAGCTGTTTGCCCTTAAATTTTTCACTGTAAGAAAGTTTTTAATAACCAATTTAATTTCACTAATGAAATGAAAGGATTAATCATTATATTTATTCTTTTGTCAGGTTATAAGTTATGTTTTTAAGGCATTAAATCATTTTCATATTCGAACTTGTTGGTTCAAAGTTGATTACAATATTTTCTTAAATATACATGGGGTGCTCCTTTTGGGGGATTCATTTTGGGGGTCTTTGGTTTGGGGGCTTCATGCTCTTCTTACTGAGCTAGCTGAACACTACTGTTCTTTCTTCCATTTTATATTTGAACATTATTAGAGTTTATTAAGTGAATATTTGCAAAAACTATTCTAGACTTTGTTATCTACGTTATGATTTGTTTTATTGGTTTAGGCTCTTTTTAATTATTTGGGTATTACTCTTCTATTCATTTTTGAACTTCCTGAAATAAAATTTTAGGTCATCACTTGTAAAACTTTCTAAACTTAAGGCTACAATTTTCACTCTATATATCTCTTTAACTACATCTAACAGGTTTTCATATACTTTTGTGAGCAGGCAGGTGAAAATATTTTCTAATTTCATTCATGATATCTTAGTTTCATGTTGTTCTATATTTTTATTTTATAAAAAGCTTTCTTTTTATTCAACCTCTTCCCTATCCCCTATCTCTCATTGATTCCTGTTTTTATCTCACTGTCAAAAAGCATGCATGAGTGATTGCAATTTCTTGTAATATAAGCATTTACTTA